>VWZK01009822.1:0-51380 GCA_013396935.1 Baryphthengus martii | reverse complement strand
GGCCCGGGCGTAGGGGGGCGGCGGGACTGGACGGGACGGGACAGGGCAGGCGGGTCCCTGTGCCCCCGTCGCAGTGATAGCCCCGCCACGTCGCTGCCCACCCTGAGTGCAGCTGAGCGTCTGCTGGGAGGGGGCGAGTGTGTGTCTTAGAGTGTACGGGCAGTGAAAAGGAGAATTAAGCTCTGCGCGTCTGTGTGTGATCTTAATGGAGGCTGGGTGATAATCACGGGGTGGTTCATCCAGTTTAAACAAGGTGAACTGTTTCTCAAGGCAGTGGCGTTAACGTTGCCAGGTTCTAGTTTTAGAAAATCCGAAGTCGCATCTTGGGGGAGCTTTCATTTTAAATTTTTATCCTTCAGAGGCCGGCTTGCGCGCCGTCTCAGTTAAGGCTCTGCAGACTTGCAACACGCTTCTCTCCTTTAATTTATAATGTGTTTTGTGAATGCTGGTGTAAAGCTGCTGCCTGAAATAACCAGTTCTTGTGTATCATCAGCGATAATGGTGGCTGAGAAGTAGCTGATCCTGCCTTGGGGCAGAGGGATTGACTGAATAGACTGCCCTATATTCTCCGTGTCTGTGACTGACTGGTGGTGGTGGTACAGAATGAAGCGATGAGGGTAGATCTTAAATAAAATGCTAACCAGCCTGTGTTTGAAAGCATTGGCTGATTTCTAAATAGGTAAAGTAAGGGCTAAACCTTGTATGATTAATAGTTGCACGGTGCTTGCTAATTCTGAATATAATTACCCAGAACTCGGAAATCAAGTGGGTGTGGTGTTTGTTTTGACAACTTGAAAAAAAAAAAAAGCTGTGATGAATCAGAAAAATAATTCTTCAAGCAGTTGTCTGGAAACGTGGCCATTTCTCAGCAGGCATTTCTGCTCATTTTGTCAGTGATAGACTTAACTCCTTTAGAAAAAAAAATCTGGAAAAGGAAAACAAAAGACAAAACAAGCAAGTCCTGAAAAGTTATTATTCAAAACAGTTGAACACTGTAATTGTAAAGAGCAGAAAGCTCATTCAACTCAAAATATGTTATTTTAACAATATTAGGGGCTTGAATCTGTAGTTAAGGGAAATGAACATGCTTGTTATTGGCACTAACCCTGTGTGATATAGTACTTAATCATGCAAGATGTAAACTGCAAAGTGGATGTATTTCTAAATCAATCTTTCATAAAGTGTTAAGCCTTTCACAGTTGGATTTTCATGGGAGGAAAATACTTGGGACCTCAGGAGGAGACAGTCTGTATTTAACTAAAGGCTGGTTCTATACATGAAGTCAGATTTTTACCTACCACACAACTGAAACTGTTCTTTTATTTATAACTTCGTATCATGTTGGTGAACACATTGCATTTTTTGGGTCAAATTACAGTATAGTTTATGTTCCTTTGTACTTGGCTTCATTGTAAAACAATTGTAGACTAGGGAGCCTGGAAAATCTTTTGCAATCCCTGTATTTGACATTTCACACTGGCTTCTAGTCAGCGTTGCACTTTTTGCTTGAATAGAGGTGCAGTCTGTTTTTTTTCTTTAGCACCACTGTCAGTTTGGAACACCAGGGTTAGCTGGATCATTTCCAGCTGATGAATTGGTATTTTACAGTAGAAAACATGCGGAAAGTGTGGATTTGACAGCCAATTTTAAAACGCTTTATTGCTGCTGAGTAGTGAGACTTGTAAGGTAACAAAGAGAGTCCGACCAGAGCAGTGCAGTGTTTTGAACCTCTGCAGGACATTTGCAGTCCTGAAAAAATTTACATTGTTAAATGGGAGACTCAGAGAGATAAGCATATTGCTGTGCACAGGTACTTTAAGAAGTATGCTAAGTTATTTGAGGACTGCTCAGAATCACCCTAATTAGAGACCTGAACTAGGTAAGCATCTAAATATCTAGGACATTAAACTGTGATTCAGCCGGTAAACTGCTATTCCCAGTTCAGTTCTGCCTGCTGCCCTGCTCTTCAGTTTAATTTGCATCCTATGCTTCAGTTCCCTTATTTGTCAAATGGGGTCAGTTGGTTTACCACCCCTGGAAAAAAAACATGCGAATGAAGACAGAGCTATGTAAAGTTAGGATTTATTATTTTAGAAGCACTTTAGGACAGACAAATGCTAATTAAGGGAATTGTTCTTAGTACCACTTTCTCTTTTGTGTGTGGAGCCCTAAATGGGGGCAGGCGTGTGTATTATACAACCCACTTAGGCACAAGCCTCCCATTGATTTCAGCGGAGCCTCTGTGCATGGATTATTGATGCGATATGATCCGAGTCAGTTGGTGTTTGTCTCAGCCTTCTTTTGTGTTCTGATTAAAATATCTCTGTGGTTCACTTAATCCAGGAAATCTCTCCTCCTCCCTCTCCTCACTTAGTTTAAAACCGCATCCTTTGTGATTTCACTGAGACTTTTCTCCCGTGGTGTTGGTACCAGCGAACTGAGCTCCTCACATAGAATAGTGCCGTCGGCAGCAGCTGGGGTGGTTGTGTACTGCTAAACAGTGAGCAGTCTTCTATAGAACATCAAAATACATAAACAGGCAGTGCTGGAGGCGCAGAATAGTGCCGCTCTTTGTTTTTCTCAATTTGAGTCTAGTCATGCAGTGGCTTTGTAGTTCTCCTAATTCAACTCCATGCCATTCCTCTTAGAAAAAAAAACAAAACCAACAAAAACCAACTGCAGGATTGAATACTTGCCAGCTTGGGTACGTATGTTTGCTTTACGCTGTCTCTATAAAGGGCTCTAAACCAACATGCCAAAAGGTTAAGATCCTACTTCTACTTTACAAATAGACCAAATTATAGCACTAATTACGGCATTCAGGTTTCCCTGCTGTTCCCCAAACTCTGTGCTTTATTTCTGAGTGTTGAAACTTTTTCTGAGGAGAGAGCAGTTGAATTGCCAAGCTCTGTTAGTTGTTGGCTGCAGTTGCCAGTGCTGGTGCCAGGTAGCACGTTGGTTGGGTTACGTAGACAGCCCTTCGCGAGGAACTAGACCGAGAGACCAGATCGTCTCGCAGAGGGCTAAGAAGAATGGATTTGCTGCCAAACCCGATTTAGCAGGATGACTTCTGTTCTTCTGCGGCACAAAGCAGTTATCCGTTTATAGGTAAAAGCTGTTAAATGTAACAACCCCCTTGGATTTTTCTTAGAAAGAATGTTTTAAAATTTGTCATATATATATAACTTGGACATGAGCAGCCTCATCTCTTCTGTTCTTTTTACAATATATTGTGTTTCAAAGGTAGACATTAAAGATAGAAGAGTCCATGTGGCCTCCTCATGGTTGTAGACATTTCTTCTGTGTTTAAGACTGAATCTGCATGTTTTGTTTGTATTAAACAAAACTCGTAAAATAAGAAATGTATTTTAACACAGAAGAATGTTAATTATGTTTTATTCTCCACTCTTCAAAGTGGGTAACTTGTACCAGTAGTTTTAACAAGCTGTCCCAAAAGTTCTTCAAAGGAGGGCTTGGAGATGTAAATAGCACTCTAGGGAAATGCCAAGAATGTAAAAATGCACCTGAGTTTTAGACTAACCACACAGATTGATTTTAGGGAGAGAAAAAGAGCAGGTACGGAGACAGAACACAAAAACCTAAATGACATAAATACGACTTTCATCAGTCAGCGGAGCTTCACGCTAAGTCTTTTTGCGAAATAAGGATTTCTTCATGCTACACTAATCTCCTATCTGTACAAATTACCCGTCAGCTCAGTAGTATCTTAATTTTTAACCCCAAACCCATTTAATCTGTTACCACTCTATTAAAAAATGCCATAGTAAAATATTAATAGTTATATTGTAAATATTAGTTATTTTCTGGTGGTGTTGGAAAATAGGTTTGTTAAATGCATTAACGCATGAATTTTCTTAGCCTAATGTTCAATATTTTTAGCTCTGACTTGGAAGAAAACATGAAATTTTTGCTGATACAATTTCCAGAGGCTGTCAGAGGCCACACTTGCTGTATTGTTATATAATGGCATTTGGTGACGTGCTCGGCAATGTAAACATACCATGGGTTTAGGGGAACAGTGTGCCTATAACATAGCAACCGTGTGTACTATTCCATCTAGGAAAGGAAGCTGTAGGATTTACCTACGGGAACAGACTGTACTTTGTAGAACAATGTCTGGGAATCCCAGCAATAGGCACGTGCAAGCGGGCTCCCCGTGTGCTGCTGTTACGGAATGGATAGCGCTGTCTTTTGATATCACTGGGGGCAGAAGAGCTTATACCAGTTGAGGGGCTGCAGATGTTGAGGCAACACGCTGTTTTCCAAGATGTATTCTGCAGTTCACATTGAATTTCTCAATCCCATCGTATTTATTGCCTCCCCTTCTTTCTTTATAGGGTTTTGAATGCTTTTTCAAGGGAAACCAAATTAATTTTTTTCTGATTCCTTCTACTTGCCATCTTTTTGTCCAATAAGTCTCACCCCTTTCCTAGTACAACAGAAAGGTTTTAAAAGCTTTAAACTGTTTGACTTTATACTGTAGCTCCATCTTATCTGCTGCTATCTCTTGCTCCCTTCCTTTTCCTCCCAAAGCAAACATGTTTTAGTCTGTTTCTTTTTACACCGCATCTTTGGCTGCCCCGTTTACTTTTTGAACTACTGCCCCATCTCCTTTTCATGTTGAAAGTCATTGTATGAGCTGTTTGTAGTCAGTGTCTGAAGAGTCTCTCCTCCAGGTTCATCCTAGGTCTTTTCCACACTTGTCCTGACCCCTTGTACTCAGTACATTCCCTTCCTCCTTTTTGTCCTGCCAGCTGCCTCTAGTACTGTTTACTTTTCTTCTTGAAGTCTTGCTCTCTTTTTGGCTTCTTTGGCTGTTCTCATTCCCCTCCTATCCCGTTAATTGCTTTTTCATTTGGAAGATGATCTTTCTGCTTCCAACAGAAATCTTTTTGCGAAGATTTGCAGGACTCTGTGCTTGGTTTAATGCTCTCTTCCTCTCTACATCTTGTTTCTGGATAATCAAATTTGCAAATATAAATGGACCTATCATATTTAAACTGATGACTCACAGCATATACTATGTGCTCTGGATCTAGTACCATCTATCCCAGCTAAAACATTGGCTTGTTTGACATCTTAAGATGCTGTAATTGTCATCCTAAGCGTAATGAGTCTGTAACAGAGCTCTTAATCTTGTTTCTATTTCCATCCTTTTTTTGATGTCTGTGGATGCACGCTGACATCCTGAGTAGTTATCGATAAATAAATAGTGGGATGTTCTAATTTATTCTTTCTTAAAAAAATAGCCTGTATAAAAGTTGTAATAAAAATGGCAGTAAAAGGGCAGTACAAAAGTATTGGGATGCTTTTGCAGTCTCAAATTTATGCAATAAATTATGCTCTCCTATGCAATATTAATTTTGCTGTTTGAATGCGCCAATAGATTTAATCTCATTATGGGATCACACATGACGTTTTCTGTAGGCTTCTATATGGGACTAGCCAGCATGTAGGATGGTGTTTTGTCAGGCCTGAGTGAATCTATATGAATTTTCTTCCGCCGTTTTCGAAGTAAAGTGGTATTTAATGATGTCTGCTTCACTTTGTCTCCCTGTAGTTCATGAGTACTTAAGCATGTATGGAAGGATTCCCTTCTTTTAGTGAAGGGTTTGGACAAAGTGACCATGTGCTTCATTCACAGAGGGTAAAAATAAGTACTTAGCAGCTGGTTTATTAGAAAAACCTGTCAATTTTTATAGAACTGTAAGGCAGGAATCCCATGGAGATGAAGAACATGTGATTTTAACTGTAAGATTTACAGAAGCAAAGGAAAAATTGTGTAAACAGACATAACATTGGCATTTCTGACTTCTTCACTGTGCGTTCTTTTAAAGCAGTATGTTGTGTAGGAAAGGTATGTGACTTAGGGAATAAAAGTGTATTTAATTGTGCCATTTGTGTAATTTTAACATCTAGCAATTTTTATTTTAATTGCATATGACTTCCTTCTTTTATTCCAACAATTTCATGGGAAAACTTAATATTGCAAATTTTTTGGACAGCAGTGTTTCCTCTTAGTGGGATAGACACACAAAATCCACTAGAAAACCATGTGTTTTGTGGTCCTCTGAGATTTGCCTGAAGAAGGAAATGGCTTGACCTATTTGGTTGCTATGAAGTAAAAACATTCTTGTTCTTTTTTTTTTTTTTTTTTGGTGAACATCTGTGTCACATTTATTTCATTACTTTCTGAGGTTCTTTAAACCCATTATTTGGTAATACAAAGTTTTATTTAAAGAAAATAAAGGGATGCATGGCTGCTTCCACAATCTCATTGAAATTCTGATATCTGCTTATACATGGGTATGATATAAGTGAGTATGCTTTCCAATAGAGGTTGGCATGTTAAAAGGCAAATACAAACATTACGTAGTATTTCCTAAGAAAAAGGCGTTTGAAAACTTCAATAGGATCTCATGGAGTTAACAGGAAATGTTGCATGCTGGAAGCTTGTGAAATCTAAATCAGAATCTTATCTGGGATGTGAAGTACTGAAGATCTTTGATCTAATTTTTCATCAGGTCAGGCTTCTCAGTGTGGTTTTATTAATTAGCCTCATTTTCAGATCTTGTGTTTATTATAAAAATAAATAATTGCCTTATGCCAGGTATGTGAAAGACCAGTGAAGCTGATACCAATATTTAACAATCCCATGAAAATTGTACCAACAAGAACAAATTTTACTGCAAGACTGTTAAGTAATAATTCTTTTGAATTCTATAAGAAAATTCTTCAACAAGAATTGAAGGTCAGTTCATTTCTGAAAGTCGAATCTCAATTTGAGTCTGACTTTGACTGTCATGTCCAAGGACTTGCTTGGATTTTGAGGGGCTGCTGCTGTTCTTTGGAGATCTGGCTCCTTAATACAAAAGGAGAAACTGTTCTTGAGTTTTAGATGAAGTACCTTGAGTTTCTTAGCAAAACAAAGCAGCCATATGAAAATGATGAAACACAAGTCTGCAGACTCTCAGGGTATGGAAAAGGCTGAACCGTAACAGTGGGAATTCAGTTTTGTGGCTCTTCTACCCAGCTACCGGTTCTCACACCGTTGGTAGGAATACAGACTCCTCAGTCAAATTAGATTGAAATTGAGTGCTCTGCCAGGCGGGCTTTGGCAGAAAGAGTTGATGGGCAAGAAAAGAAACGTGTCCAATCTCTCTTGTGCTCACACACATGCAGACACGAAAAAAAGACTGAAAAAATTGGCATGAGCAAGTAAGGGAACTGTCTCTTACTGTTTTCTCTAAGAGAATCTGTGAGATGTAATCATTTAATGAGTCACCTCTACATTAAATAGAGGTGGAGATGGGGGATTTTTGCCCTTCTCCCCCCCCACACACTATTGCAAAATACCATTCAGGTTGTTGTCATCTTTAATTCCAAATATTCAACAGTCTTTATTTGCTGTTACATTTTTGTTTTCACGTACTGTAGATATCATGTTCCTTCATAAGATCCTTGTTTAGCTCCGAAGCGGTGGTGTCTGTAAGGTCACATAAACAGCTCCTGTTGCCTGAGTACAAGAGAGGGGGAATTGTCAAAAGGGACATCAGTCACTTCATTGGCTGTTATGAAGTAAGAATTATGGTTGCTCGAAGCATTATTTCTTACATTCAGTAGCTAGATTCCAGATACTTTTTTTTTCTTTCTTGCTCATCTAAGTTTGGACTAATGAACTTCCTGCCTAGTCATTCTCATACACCGAGAAGGAATTTTCCCACCAGGCTGCGTTCTCTGTCTGAGCGCAGCGTCGACCACTTGCAAATGCAGTCTTCAAATTTTTAAAGCTACTGCCTGATTTCATTTCAGTGTTTTCCCAGGAAGTTGAGGTTCAACCAAGTGGCTGTCAGAAGAGATGGTGGCTCCGTTAAGGCAAAACTCTGTTTCTTGGGAAGAGCGTTGCAAGTTAAATGCATTCTCTGACCATGAAACTCCTAACGTAGACAGGACAGAGGCTTGGTCCTCCATGAGACCTTTCCAAGTCCTTCTTGAGAAGACAGAATGGACCTGACCCCTTTCTTGTAGGTGTAAAGTGCTCAGCTGTTCCTGGTTGCCCACACAGGAGCTACTGTGTACAAACTGGGCAGGCTGGTGATCCCTTAAATAGCTCTGTGGACTGTTGCATGGGGTAGGTGAATGTGCATCTCTGTATTGTCTGGTGGTTCTCCCTTTACTTTTTTTCTTCTTTTTGGTTCTATTTTTTCAAGTTTCTTGTTTGTTTTTTTTCTTTTAACTGAAAGGGTTCTACTTGGGACCCACCTGAAACACACACTTAGTATTTCAGGAATATA
The DNA here is from genome assembly GCA_013396935.1 of Baryphthengus martii. Classification (NCBI taxonomy): domain Eukaryota; kingdom Metazoa; phylum Chordata; class Aves; order Coraciiformes; family Momotidae; genus Baryphthengus; species Baryphthengus martii. The sequence continues at coordinate 43,065 of VWZK01009822.1, read as the reverse complement.
CTTTCAAGAACCCCTATCAGTCTGAGTAATCACTGGTATAGTTTTTCATTTTGTAAGCCCACTGTATACTGATCAGGGAAAAGTCACATGAAAAATGAGATCTGTCACGTAAATGCCTAAATGGATAGGCCATATTATGGAAATATATTTTTATAGTCTCAAAAGTAACTAATTTATAGAACTTTATTATTTAACTTGCTCTTCTGCAAGTCACTTTTACCTACTGCACCACCCTTTTCAGTTATGAAAATTATCCTATCGCATACTTGCAACATTTTTAAGCATCATTCAGCGTTCGTCTGGGGACGAGGAGAATAGCTGTGCTTGGTTTTCCACCATTTCTTACCGTTTGTGCTGCTATTCCGCAATTGAAATTTGTATGGAAGCTGTTCCTAAGTGGAAGGTGAAGCCGATGGCCAAGGTTTGTCCCTGGCAAAGTTGAGAGAAATGGCTCTTTTGTCTATGAAAGCATTTGCACTCACAGATGGAGAGATTAAAAAGCTTCAGGTATGTGACTAGTTTGTTCTTCAAGTAGGTGTTGCTGATGAATTTTGTAATCTAGGAATCTCAGACAGAGTCTTAAGCCCGTCTTCTCCGGATTACGTGAGGTCAGCCTTTCTAGGCAGCTTGTGATATTTCAGTTTGCTGTAGATGTTTTAGTAAGATAAACAGAGCATATGGAGTTGATTATTTTTTTGGCTATAGGAAGTGGATTTTTGTGCATTAAATATAGTAACTTTCTTTATTTTTTAATATCTGAGAGGAAGCTTCCCTGCCCCCAGTGATTGATTTATTTATTTTTAATTTTTGAAAAATAAAAATACATGTAACTCTCTTCAGTCTCGTTTTGTAAGCTGGAAAAGCTACAGTGTTCAGTCTTGGTTTTGCACCAGTAAATGACATAGCATCACGTTAATGTTTTAAAAGATTAGGTGATATTTAATAAGAGCAAACATTAAAAAACTCCTTCCACTCTGAATTCACTGATACTCAAAGTAAAGAGAGTATCCGTTAAGTTACTGCTCGTGTTTTACTGAAAACTTGTTTTCCTTTTCTATCTTCTTCCTGTGTTGTAAGCCTGAAAAAATAACATATTACGAACGGGGAAAGGTTGGGTGAAATTGGTAATCCAAATTAAATACAAATAACACTCTAAAGTTTATGGAGCCAGTGGGTGGGTGGACTTGGCAGATACATCCATTGTGGTGTGTTAGACTTGAAAGACCATGTGGAGATGATTATTTTCTGGCATTTTGTAGTAAAGGTTTTTAAGGAAGGATTTTTAAATTTTTATTTTATTTTTTTTTTCAGAAAAAAGAGTGAAAAATAGGAAGAATAACTTGTTTGCTTTGATTAGTAAAATAGTTTGTTGTAGTAACATATAGAAAACGAATTTATTCAAAAGTAAGCTGCTAAAAGAGGTTCTCCTACTGTTTTCCTATTGGCTCTCTTGTTTTCTGAAGGCAGCCAAAGATCCTGTGCAGCTGGGACTAATACAGGATCCAGCTGTAACTTTTTTTATTGTTGTTCAGATGTCCGGTGATGGTCAAATCTAAGTTATTGTGTGGAAATTCAGTAAAGGAAAAGGGTAGGGTGGGAAAAAACCTGACTCTCCATAAAAATGTTCCAGTAAAAGCAACAGGAACTAGGAGTATCCATTTCAGAAGTCTGCCATAAAGTCCATCCTGAAATACTTAAACGCCTTCAGATTTTGCTGTAGACTTTAAGTCCTATTTCTCAAGTTTCTTTTAATTGTAGCCAGTCATCCTGTTTCTTAGTTACTTGAGTCTAGTGATGCCAGTGTAGAAGTCTCCTGTCCTTCGGGCGGCTTCTTCCTTTCCAAATCTTCCTTCCAAACTTAACTTGCCTATGGAGTCCATCAAATGAGTACCTGAATTTCAGAATTCTTCTACTCACGGTCTTTAATTTGGAATGTCATTATTCAATCAATTTGTAATTATGCCTGTCTAATTGAATAAGTTCAGTGACAACAGTATACAAATTAGAAGTCCTAATTGACTAGAAGAGCTAGCTTGAAATCCTCTAAGTTATTTCTATTAATAGTGACAGCGAAAGGAATTGTAAAACTTAACTACTGTGTCAAGAATAATCCTGGACAGTGTTAGTGCCTTCCCTTCCATGCACCTTAAGTGGCTGTTAATATTAATTCTTTTATTGAGGGAGGTTTAGCAAAGGAGAAAAATGTGTGGTCTGTTGGCTGCCGGACAGCCTGGCGTTTTGCCCCGCGGTGCCAGAACACAACAGCAGCGACAATTTATTTTCCTTCCTGAGCTAGTAGGAGCTCTTCTGTGACTTCAAAGTGGAAGTGAAATGCGGACAAAACACTGTGCTTTGAAGACATAGCATTTCTAACACAAACCAATTGCAACGCAGAAGTATCGATACAGCAGTGTCAAAGGTAACTGTGTTTGGAGTTCTCGAGTGCAGACTGTAAGAATGAGGAAGTTTTGTTGTTCCGGTGGCAGGACTGCTGCAGTCTATGGATGAGTGACAGTAGCTGTTGAGGCTGTTTGCATGGTGACTGAATTAATTCACTGTCCACGTGTTTTGTAAACCTTTTGTAAATTTTGTCCAATTACTGCACCCTGGGAGATGTGTATTGTGTACCTATGTTTGGGCTTTGGTCAGGTTGTTTCCTCTCCCAAACACTCGTGTATTTTTATCTCCTTTTTATTTTATCTTCTTTTTTTAAATGCAGTATTTTAAATTAATGCAAGGCAAATAATTTGTTTCCCTAATTTTTTTTTTTTGACATTGCAGTCAATAATAAATAACCAGTACTACTTCATTTTATCTTGGTTTTGCAAGAATGGTAGTCATAGTTCTTTGCTCCCATTTTTCAAGGGTTATGATCTTTATTTGAATTGTGAAGAGCCTAAAGGAAAATCTTCCAGTATAACTGTTCTCTTGAAGTGCGGGTCAACTTACAGTGCATTTTGCAAAATTGGTTATATGCAGACTGCCAATGTCAAAGACCATTAAAATACAGCAATTAGAATAAGCAACTTTGCTTACAGATTTGCTTTAAAATACTTTGGCTGTATTCGTCATACATTATAACGAAAATCCAGAAAATATTTGTGGCTTGAGAATAAAATCTGCCAGCTAAATTGAAGAAAGTTGTATGGTAATGTCTGAGATCTTTGATAGAGAGAAGACTGCGTTTCAACTCTTGCTGCGTTGTGTTCCTCGCTGGAGCTCATGGACTCAGGAGGTGATTTTCTAATGTGACAGGAGAACATCAAAAGGTTCTTCTCACATTTGAGAAATAGCAGGATGACAATTCTAGCAGAGTTTTGGCTTTTCACAACCTCATTTTATATTTTGAGGAAAGGGTTTCCTGCTGAACAAACACATGTTAGCCTGATAGCATTTTCCTGTATTTGAATTGAGAACAGTCAAATGACTCAAAAAAAATTACGTTATAGTAGATACAGGGCCTTAACACAGAATATATGCATACAATAAATCCATTCAACTAATCAGTCTGCTTCCTTTCCCTCCTACCCCCTTGCAGCTGGAAGTTCATCAGCTTCTGCTACTATATCTAGCTTCCTCTTGAGACTTTCTGGAATAGAGTTAACAGTGTTGGGAGGCATTAACGAACAATGTCATGATTATATTCTGTGGGTCTGTATAAGTTGTCATCTTTCCATTGCTACTAATTCGTATGGAAAGTAATGTCATCCATTTAGCGTGAGCACATTATGTGTGCCATGCCAAGTTACATGCCGCAGGATTTAGCGAAGGCATGCACATCATCGCTACATCAATAGAAAGTATTTTTGGATTTCATTAGTGACCAACCTGGCATTTAAGATGGAAAATTTATGATAAGACATTATTTTCATAAGTTCTTAGCTAGGGTAGTGCAGGATGGGTAGACTTGCATTGATTGATAGTTTGTAATTAATTATGCTTTGAGATTCTTTGACGTAAGATAAGACATTTTTGTAAGTTACAGCTGCAGAAGATTCGGGAAAAAACAAAAAGTAGATGCTTCCATTTGTCTTAGAAGTTGTAAACTTTCATGATAATTTGCAGTCAGATCTAGTAAAGTCTAACAGCATGATTAAAAACTTGTACAACAGTGATTTCTGTTGACCTTATTTCTTTAAAGGATCAAAATGTAATCTTTCAGAACTAGCTTCTGGAAATTCAGAGATACTGGCTAAACATCTGCAGCTTCAGTTGGGTACGGTGCTCATGGTCAAGCTTCAAATACTTCAACAAAGTTTTAAGATCCAATTTAGTAAGACATGGAAGAGATGATAGGACAGATGTTATTGAAGTATCTTTTAGAACTACTTTTTGTATAATTTTGGAGTGGACTGTGGACCGATGGCTGTCTTGGTGTGTGCTGTCAGGATTAGATTAGATTAGTTGGTTACGGAAATCAGTGCTTAATAGTGCCACCACTTTTATTACCAACCACTTTTCTCAGCAGTTGAGAAACACGTAAAACAATAAAGAGTTTATCTGTGAATGGTGTTGTCAGGTGCTTTGTAAACGCTGCTGTGTTGCCCGTGTTTGAGAAATACGGGAGAATCTCTAAACCGCATTAGCAAGTTTTCTGACTACTTGCTGCAGGAGCTGTGTCAGCAGAGTTGCAGATACTCTTGCTACAGACTGCTTAACAGAAGCTATAGCTTGGTATTTCTGGTTGCCCTAAGGCAAATTGAGGATGATTGCAAGCGTGTTAATATGAGTCAGGCTTTTTCAGCTTTATATAAAGTTTGTCTTTATATAGGGAAAGCTTTTGCCAGGTAGAGCACTGCTCTGAAGAAGAGGTCACCTCTTTGGAAATGTGCTTAGCAGAGGCTACGTATAACCACGTTGGCTATGAAGCTGCTATCTGCAGGTAAAAAAATCATAATTTGCTGTAGATTTTACTTAAGAAGTGCTATATTTTATTGTTGCCTTTTGTGTCATGTTGAGGGGTAGCAGAACTAAAGCATCTGGTCCCACTCAATTGTTTCCCAGTCAACAAAAATGTTTCCTATTTGAGCATGGCAGGATGAAGTGGAAATCTGAGAAAGAATGTTTATTAATAGGAGCAGCAGGAGCTGGTGGATTTAAAAAGAGGTTGAGGATTGAATGCCAGTTAGTTGCTTAAAGATTTTAAATCTCTGTTCATTTCCAGGGAAAACGCTGAATTTTATATGCTGTAAGTCAGAGACATTGAGAGTAATAAAACTAAATTGCTTAGCGCTTTGAAGTTGTAGGGATATGATTTTTGTTCTTTTTTTCATGTTAAGTACTTAGCTGAGGAAAAATGATTAAATTATTTGAAAACAAAGTACAAAAGATTATATGTTCAGATTATTTTTCACTGATCCCTGGAAGGAATGCAGTGGTTTTGCCAGTATCGACCAGAAAAAAAAAGAGTTTAGAAAGGGCAGTATAATATTTTAGCAGATCTGGCTGAAACTGTTAGGGAAAGTTCAAATAGGAAGAATGTGTTCAAATGAGTTTTTGATCAGAATGCCAGAAGGTCTGCTTGAAGTTATGAAAAATATGTTTGTAACACAGGATTTATGTTGCATTTACAAAGATTCAAGTATATGCTGAATGTGCTTTATTTTGGAACTACAGTGAACCAGACATAGGGTGAACCGCTGATGGTCTTTTGCCAAGCAAAGAAGTGGAAACCAGGGGGTTCCACCAGGTACGTGGATCCATCCAGAAAACTTACCAGTGGACCAGATAAAAAACTCTTCTCTATCTGGGTTAATGATCTGTCAAGCCGATCGTTTGATGGTGTGATGGCAGCCAACAGTTCACAAACGCTAAATACGCGCTTTTCTGAGGAATCTGAAAACGCTTTAGTCTTAAACTAAGCCTTCCTATTCCTTCACTAACAAATCTATGGATAAATTCCTCACCTCTCTTAGTGCCCTCTGAGGCTACAGGGCATGTGGCCAACGGACCTGTTGATGTAGTAGGAAGAAGCTGGAGCAGTTCAAGCCTAACATGGCCAAGAAACAAACTACTGTATTACCTGCAGGGCATTTCTTTCCAAGTACTGCAGCTCAGTGGTTTCCACAGCAGGTATCAGGGTCAGCTTTTTGGAGGGTATTAACGGGAGTGCAAGAGTGTAGAAGGCTTACACAATGTCAGTTATTTGTCTTGTTCCAGGAGAAGATAAGTGCTATCCAAGCACTTATTTGATAGGTGAGCAGTCTATAGCACTCTGTAGCTGCCTTTTGAAGACATTCTTCAGAGAACGAAGATTGCTTTCAAATCTGGCAGTTGCTCCACTTCCTTCAGCGTGCAGCTGATCTTGGAAAATGAATAAATAGAAAGCTTCTGCAATAAATACTGCTTCTGAAATCTAACTCCAGAGCTGTGTCAGGCAGGGATGGGGGAAGGGGAAAGATGAACTTTGCCTTGCTTTTTCTGAAAATTGGATTTGTGTGCTTTAGAAACAGCCTGCAATCCTAAGTAACTGGCTAATGCTCTCCACTAATGAGTGAAGTACAGCAAGCACCTCCCTTATTGCCAAGAGTAGATGTGACTGGAAATCTGTGACAGAAAGGCTGTCTGAGCCCCAACTGTTTTGCTGGGAACACGGTAAGTCTGATGAGCTGTGCCTGAATCTCCGGCAGGATTTGAGGGTATTGCTGGCGGGCGGCTGCAGTGCCTGGGCTCTGGGACCCCCCTGCAGCTGCTCGGCGACATTCCTGTCAATTTGCCATGCTGCTATTCGAAATCGATCTGACAGGAATGTCTGCTGCTTCTCTGGTGTGTTTGCTTTTCAAGTCTTTTTTTTTTCTTTTCTTTTTTCCAGGGTCTATCCTAGGAAAAAATGTAGGTGCATGCCAGCCAACCATTTCCTCTTCCCAGTAACTAGGGGTGCTGTGGGAAACACAGCCGTTTTGTAACAGCAAAGCTGAAGCTTATGGCTACTTTTTCCCCCCCCCCGCTTCTCTTAACATTTCAAAATCTGAAGGGATCAGTGTGTTCTTTTTTGCTTCTTTCTCAGTCAAGAGATGATGAAATGATCTCTGCTTGCAGAAGGAGTTGTCCCATCCTTGGTTCAAGATGCTTAGATCCTGGAGCTGAAAGCAGTTTATACTGGCAGCAGGACATCTGTGGTTAGTCCAGTTGTTCACAGGGACTACTGGGATCTGTGAGTCACTGAGAGACAGAATATCCCTGCTTTCCTTTTCATCCACACATACTCCTTGGGATTGTTGGGAGAAAAAGTCCTATCCTGGCTGACAAGGAAAAGGAGTTTACAGAGAGGGATTTTCTCTCCTGTCAGTAGTTTAAACTTTGCCTAACACTCCACAGAGTTGCTAGAAATCATCCCAAACCCTCTGAAGTGAACCCAGAGTCAAATCCGGGTCAGTGGCAGCAGTATTTCAAGCAATCCAGCTTCCCGGTCTGTATGGGCTTCTACTTGCTTAACCTGTTTTCCGTCGTTGTTCCGTGTTGATCACTCTCCCATGCTGGTCGGCTGAAGAATACGTACAGGACCGCTTTAGTTCCTTTAGAGAAGAGCAACTTTAGTGATGGTTGGTGAACTGGAGGTGGTTCAGTGCCATTTCTCATTTTACATGATAATGGAATGCAGTATAACTTGCAAAGGTAGATAATATTTGCCAGTTTTCTGGTTTGGATTTGAACTGATAATATCTTCATATTATATAGCATAATGTCAGTCTGCTGAAGACTTGGTGGAAATCAGTTGAAGCTTGCTTACCTGCAGTTTTGTCATCTTGCAGTTGTTTTGAAACTAAAGTGGTTTTTAATTACTATTGGCATTGCCTGTGTGCTTGGCCCCGGGAAGAAATGAACTACACTGCCGTAGAAATTAGTCGTGGGACCATCCAGTCCCTTTCCATCCCATTCATTGTATAATTCTGTGTAGTAATACACTGCACTTTTATTGGGCAAAATCGTAAACGTCTCTGGTTAAAAGGTACATGCTGCTTCTATTCTATGGCTTTTCTTACTCTTGGAAAGCTATCGCATCTGCACTTTGTAATTTCAGAATTTTTTTCTTCCTGCTGCAGGCAAGGAAAATCCACTGCTCTTTTGCTGCCCTTTCTTTGCACTGTAATGAATGAAGGATTTCAATTCAATATGTGATATCTTTAATGTGTCACTTAGCTATGCTGTGCATACTTGGCGTGGTGGTCTGGTCCTTTCACCCCCTAGATAATGCTGAGGGGGAACCCTGATTTCCTTCCCAAGACTCCCACTTCAAAAATGCTGTTACTCTGCATTGCAAGTGGATATGTTATTTGCTATCAGCTCTTACCCGTGGTCTCTCTTGGTGGTATTGCTGGATCATTCTCTCACTCTGGGGTGCTAAAATTTCTTGACTTGGATCTTGCTATGAAACTGAACAAAATAAATTCAGAACTTTTACTCTGTAAAGGCTAAAGTTTGTGTTAATGCTTACTGTAATGTAATATAAGCAAAGTCTTTCAAATGCAAACATTGGAAAGGGTTTATTTTATTTCAGCTGCAGCACTAAATAACCTACCTTTTTTTTTTTTTCCCTCCAATTTTGCACATACGAGTGCTCTGTAGGGGGAAAATTATTACTGAGCTCTCCCCAAATTTTTTTATCTGTGAGACTCTGCCTTGCAGCGTACATATTGTAGGGGGGAGAATCATTTGGTTCTGTTTAACAGTATTGTGTTGATCTGATGCAGGGTAGAGAAAAGGCTTGAGGCCTCTTATTTTTGAAAGGCTAGTATCTGTATTTATACTGATGGAGTTACTACACAAAGCTGATTCTGAACATCCCTCCCCATTATTTGCGGTAGGATAAGGAAATCAGATGCAGTCATTTTGTTAAGAAGCTGAAAGCCAAGTAAGAAAATTTTAAGGCAGTATAAATGCACCACTGTTCCTGAAAACAGCAAGACAACGCAAGACTGTGCAGTTTTACCTAACGGTGCTTGGCACTGCAGAGCAGCACGTTTGTCCCACATTACTTCAGTGTTACTGGTTTTCCTATTGAAAGAGGAGTACAGTGTCAAGATGATAGTGTAAGTGACAGCGTATGGCTGTAACGCTGGAATGGGAATGGTGATTCACCAGATCTCTTGAGCAGTGATTGGGAACTGATGCCAATGAAGGCACGTGTGATCTTGGATGGCATTTCCTGTATCTGTGCTGATCTGTTTGTAACCCTTCCCAAAACACATACCACTGCAGTGTGGCCAGCATCTCCTTTTATTTATCATTTCCAGATTAGCTAGCAGAAATTCTTTCTGCGCTCCTTAAATATGCATGGTCTTGCATATTTTAACACTTTATATTATTAATGCAAGTATTAATGTGTTTGGGTAAGAGACTTAAAATGTTAAGTTAAACTCTGCTTTCTTTTCATATGCAGTAATTTGTATTTACATATTTTAGAGAGAAAAGTTGGCCTAGAAGCATCTTCTGATCTTGAAGCAAGAGTAGAGCGACTTCAAAAGAAAAATGCTCCTAAAAGGAAATCCAGGCTTATCTATTTTTAATATCAGCTTGAACTACTTTTAAGATTTAGAGAAAACAGCCTGTAAGGGTGGGATTTTGGGGCTGAGCTAAGCTGTTTTTAAGGGCTGGCTGATGTCAAGGGGGTTGCTGTCCCCTGTACCTCCTTGCCTTCAGGAGTTCCTGCTGCGCTCGCTGCATTAGCTTGGGCAATTCTGGGATCCATCAGTGAAACCATTTAGCCTGCTAACTGGCAAAAAAACCCAAACCAAACCCAGAAAAAAAAATAGGATCCATGCAGGATTGTATATCCAGGAGCAGCAAGTGGTGAAGTGATGCAGGAATATAGGGGAGCCAGTACAAACGCACCGACTGTGAAATGTCACTTGGAGCTGGTCCCTGTGTGGTTTTTCTTCTTTCTCCCCAGTGATACTTCTTTATTTGTTTGAAGGTGGTTCTTTGTTGCAAAACACTTGGCTACCTAAGGAAAATATATCAAAATGATGAAATAAGATACATTATTGAATATAAGATGTAAAGGAGGTAAATAAAATGTAGTCATGGCGTTCGGGTGAAAAATAAGAGAGCACAGACCACAAAAAAAGAAATACTCATTAACTTAAACATGCACTGCTGTCATATGGTAAATATCCGTCTCCTGGCCTGATTAGGGATTAAAAGCAAGGTGGATGTCTCTCCAGTCCTTGCTACTGGTATATCTATATAGCAAGGTGAAGATCTGCGAGCTGTTGTAAAGTACACATTTGTGCTTCAGAGCCATTAAGAAGGGCAACGGACAGCCAGCAGCAAGGGTTAGCAGCTCATACCAGAGCTGTGAAAAGCCTTGGTACTTTTTTCTTCCACTTCGCAGCTGTTGTTGCTCGTGTTATCTGCGTACACCCTCTGTAAAGATACACGTGCTGCAGTCACTCGCTGCAAACTCCTGTTCCATCGAATTCAAGAAATGCATTTACTGTGGTTTACACTTTATGGACAGAAGCATATTTGCAGGTACCGTGGAAAGGCAGAGCTCTTCTGTGTGGATTGGACATCCCTCCCCATCCCCCTTCAAATCAGTGTTATCTGAACCCTGATTTTGTGCAGTTTTGGAATGGCCTACTTTCTGCTTGACTAGAGATGTTAACACTAATTAAATTATATATGGCTATTTCTGACCAGGATAAAACATAATCTTGCCTTATTTGAACTAATTCTTATGGATTATAATAAATACTGTTTGTTTTTTTTACAAGATATAATGTCACACTTGGCAATGCAGTTACCATGCTGTGTCTTTTTGGTACAGAATGAACATGTATTTCGTATTTCCAATTTTTTATGCTTTTGCTTATTCTTTAAAAAAAATGAAGAGTGTGAATCACTGGTATAATTAAACCTACCTTGCAGTGGAAAAAAAAAAATCTTAAAGATGTAGTGGGTCATCTCAGAGTGAAACTGTTTCCTCTAAATTCCTGAAAATGTATTTTCATGTAGTAATAAGATTAATATTGTTAGGCTTCCCCTTCCCCTTTCCCCCCATATCATAAGCCCCAAAGGACAATATCTTAATTATAACTTTCCTGTAAAGTATTTCCGTATCCTAGAGTGGAAAATATTTTCAGGAACATCTTGTAATGGTGTGATTTCAAGCAGCTAAACAATGAGAACCATGGATGTGAGTTTGAGGTTCTCTTCTGGGTTTGGCCACTGATGCGCCTTCTGGCCACAGTGTCCCTCGTGACTGAAGACTCTCAAAATAACTGCAAGCTGTGGACTCGGTCCTAAATTCCTCAAACCACTAACTGGCAATTTTTTGTATGTGATGGGTTAGTGTGCACGGGATTATTTCCCCTCTTAATGGAAGTGTGATGGCTCCTATGCTAGAACATGTTCAGCAGTGACTAAATAGCAAAGATTAATGCAGTAAGGTAGTTAAAGGAAGGAAGCAACCGAATCCAGCTGGTTTTACTGAGTGAATTAAATGCAGATACAGTTTGGTTTTGAGCCGTGAAATAAATCTATTCAGGAGGATGTCCTCCTACAAAAACTTGTATGGAATTTTTAATGGCCACAAGTGGTCACAGCTTTGTTTATACATCTCCTCTGAAAGCTGGAAAATGTTCCTATAATCAAGTTTTAAAAAAAGGGAGTATGTAGAGGGAAAGGAAGAGAGAATAGCCTGAGAATATCCGTTGAGGCAAATGTCCTGAGACAATCAGATTCGTTCTCAGAGATGAATGTGTATTATTTTAATGGCCAGAAGAAATATATCTACCCGTTCTGTGTGCTGGTAAGGATAGATTTGTTTAGTTTTAAGCCTTGCATTGTGTAAATATCTTTACACTTGCAAGATACTTCAATTGCAGCAAAATTAAATGCCATCTACTTGTTCTTTCCTTGAGATGGAAATAATTAAGACCACCAAATTGGAGCTGACATGGAAGAAGGAAAATATTTATCTTTATGAAACCAAAAATGTAGTTGAGCAATGAGAGTCAGGGAATTGTGTTGCTTCATAAGTGGGGTTACAGAAGTAGCGGTTTATCTGTCGTTAGATGTTTGCTTTCTGCTGGTTGTGGATTATTTTATTGTGTCCTCTTGTGAGACTGAAGTCCGAAGTCGGTTGAAGCGGTAGAATTGATTGCATTATACCTTCACTGATGACTGCTGATTGAAAGGCTAGTAAGTAAAAGTTTTAAACACCAGTTTCGTTCCTGTAATACCTTCGGAGAACTGGAAAGCATTTCATTTTTCCTACTGAAAAATAAAATCGTAGATTCATGGGCTGGTTTGGGTTGGAAGGGACCTTTAAAGGTCATTAGTCCAACCCCTTGCAGCGAACAGGGGCATCTTCAACTAGAGCAGGTTGCTCAGAGCCCCATCCAATCTGGCCTTGAATGTTCCCAGGGATGGAGCATCTACAAAAAACTGAAGGCATCAGGGGTATGGACTTGGCAAGTACTAGGTTTCTGTCTCCTATTATGGGATATGCTCCTAATTTTCACTACCCTGTGGAACTTTCTTTGCAAGTTGATACATTGCAAGTCTTTCTCAGTTTGGAAAACACTTTTCTCTTTTTGGTGCCTGCTTGCTCAAAAATGCTTCTTATTTCTTCATAAACTGATATCAGAGTTCTGAGCTAATGCTCTTGTTTGGATAATGAACTTGGAATGTCAGTAGTGGAAAATTATTTAACAGGGTGACATCACAACTGCAGGACGATACAGTGATTTCTGTGGCAAGCTACAGTTTAAGGGTGGGGTTTGTTTGTTTACTCTGTGTTAGAAAAAAAACAACCTGTGTTAAAAGTGTATATTCCAATAAGTTTTTGTTTGAAGGAAATTAATTGGAGTACATGTAGATCTGTTGGAGTAATTGAATGAAAATAGTTGGATTATATTAAATCAATACTTTTTTTTCCTGTTGATAGTAGTAGTAGCAGCATATGGGGTTGTGTTTTCATCTCATACTACGTGGCCAAGATTGTAATTTGTACTTTCAACAACTTTTTTCCTCCTAAAATATTAGTAGGTATATTAACTTTCTATTTAGAAGTAGCTGAAACTCCAAAGTTTTATAAAAAGGAAACACTCGCTATGTAAGCTAAAAGATTTTCACACAGATGACTTACAGTAGAACATTGTCATTATTTACAGGTTAGAAGATAGCATGAAAGCATGCTGCAGTTTGTTCACTACACTGAAATGCTTTTGTTCTTTTTTTAGTATTTAAATGTCCATGCTAACTCCTCCCATCCTGTCTACTTTGTGTTTAGCTTGGTGAAAGACAAAATTCTTGGAAGTGACTCAGAGAAGACAGCTAGAAAATTTGTCTTACAGAACAAATATGTAATACGCCCTCTCTGAGCTCTCGGTGTGGAGGATTATGTGAACACAAAGTTAGAAAAAGCAGTTAAGTGTTGTAGCTGCTGAAATGAAAAAGGTTGCTTCTGGAAGGTGTCTTGTCAGGGCAGATCATCTCTTGTCACGTGTCTGCAATATTTGCTTAGGACTGTGAGGATGTTTTAATGCACTCTTGTTACTCATCGGCCGGTTTTGATCTCCCGTTTGCTTGCCATGAGTCTTGACACCAGCCTCGATGCCGAGCATCTCAGCTGTGGCTTCTGATTTTTTTATTTTTTTTTTAATAAAATGAATATTTTTCTCTTCAAGCTGAAAATATTCAAAGTGCTTTTTAAGAACATGTGGGCACCACAGCTCTACAAGTTTGCTTTCCAAAGAGAATTCTTTTCAGGCTCTCACTATGGTCCCTGCATTGCAGGTTGCGTAAGGCTCCTCACGCAGGAGTGAGAAGGACTGATTGTCAGTTGATTCTGTTCCTGAGGAAACATTTTATCTATTGAGAAGTAGAATGTGGGGGTTTTAATGTTTTCTAGGTGTTTCTGAATCATTAGGAATCAATGAAAAGCAAAGAGTAATTGATGTGAAAGACCTCTAGAGGTTCTCCTTACCTGTTAAGGAAAAGGTTTAACTAATGGTGGGTGCCCTTTTTTGTTAGTCTTTGGAGTTTGCTCGTTTATTTTTAGTTGCAGTTGAATATCTTTCACTCTTTCCTTTCACATAAAGTGAAATCCTCCAATGTCAGTATTTCAAAAGCCTTCATTGAAATACAGAAATATTGTTAAATTTCATTTTAAGACAGAATTGAAACAACATGGCAATAGATATCAAGTCAGGTAGCCTCCCAGAGCTGACACCTTCAGCCTCTGAAGCTGCAGGCTGCCATGCCACGTACAGTCTCTTAGAAGCTGTGTTTTGGTGAGTCCGTTCTCCCACTGATAAGTTTTCTCATCAGCATGAACAGCAGCCCCGGAGGAGGGAGGCAGTGCTGGTAGACAATTAATAAAAGAATGAAAATAAGGCAAACATTGTCACTATCCTGCATGCATGCCAATTTATGGTGACAATAGGACAATGCACTTAAGAGTCCTTCTGACAAGTTAATCATCCCTTCTGTGTGCTGGTAGTTTGAGTGGAAGTAAAATATTGACTGTAGTACTATTTTCTGGAAGCTGAGCTGTACTGTGACCCCTGCTCACTTGTATCCTGGTTCTTTTATTCTTATCAAAAGATACTGGAATCTTTTGGCTCAGATATTAATACTGGTATTAAAGATGTTGCATTAATATGCAGTTTTCTCGAAGTGCAGAATCTTCTTTTCTAGCAGGCCTTTCTTGTCTTGCATTTGGCAGATAGATAGTTGATGTTATTTTCTGATGCAAAAAGCAGTCTGAGTGCATTTAGGTTATTTCTTCTCTGTTTAACAGCATCAATAATGATACTGTGAGGGTTGCCTCTGCTGTGGCTGTGATCAGAGAAAAGGAAAAACCACAGCAGTTGGTCTTTGGGTGCTGTAGGAAAAGGATTGACTTGTTTGATTTCTTTCCTGTGGTGGGTTGCTTGGGCACAGAAAACTGTCACAATTCATGTTGATTCAAAATAGCAATTTCATTTGTTCCAGATACTCCCAGCCCATCCCAGGGAGCTTTCACTGCATGGTAATGTAAGGGAGAAAAAAACCTGAAGTGCCACTCACTGATGTTCTGCTTTGGGAAGAGTTTGTGAAAGCAGCTAATCCAGAGATTTAGTCACTCAGCTTGAAGAAAAATCAGGCACCATCTTTGAGTTCTAAATATTTAATGCTTAAAGATTGTTTTCTGTTTGGGTTTTAATTAGTATTTCCAGCTGACAACAAAGAGGAGAGTTACCAAAATGTTTGCTGTGGCAGAAAGTTAAAAAATGAAGAACTTTTAGGAATACTGGTACTGCAAAATCTTAATCTAATTTCACCTATTGATATCATACTGCAAAAATACTTTAAGGAAACTTGAGTATAGTTTCCAACTAAAAGAGTGATTGATTATACACGGTTTGCCTTTTTAATAATCAACACTGGGTAACAGTCTTCTCTTTTTCATTTTTTCTTTAATTTTTTTTATTGTCCGTTAACTAATTGGAATATTTGTGGTATGTGTTTGTACATAGTGTTCATATAGTCATATAATCTCTTCAGTTTTGATGGTTTAAGACCTTGGAGTATACGTGTAAGACAAAGATGTGATGTAGGCGCATGTATTTATAAGGTTTTGATGTGCAAAGAATCTCACTGGTATTTGCATGCAAGGGATTTTTAGGAGTGGGTGGGTTTCTGGTGAGATGAAGGGAAAAAGCAAGTAAACATATTGAAGTCTGGTATTTGTTCAACAGAAGACTGCCATTTCCTAAACTGGAAGTAATTTAATTACGTTTGTATCTGGAGTAGTTAAATGAGATCATTTGCCATCATTACTTCATGTCTAACAAGGTCTGTTGCCATTTGGATTTTATGATATGATTTGAATCCTAAAAAGAAAGGAGCTTAACCACTAGATACTGAAAATAATATGTTTTATTATTAAGATCTGAAGAGAGACTACGTTTGAAATATGTCTTTAAAAATCTCTCGTCAAGCTGAACTTTTGCTTTCAGTGCTGTTGCTCCAGTCTAATACAGGTTTATAGGACAAAAAGAACCAGCTTTGGCCAACCCAAATGCCTGCATTGGGGGGTGTTGCTACTGGGACAGAACCATTGAAATATTTTTAAAATTATTTTTCTTGTACTGAGCTAGGTGGAAAAGCTGTTTATAATTAAGGAGCTGTTTCCAAAAAAGTGGGTAGCATTACAACTGTTGTTGCAAAGGAGATGAATGTTTGTGGTTGACGTCTAGTGCTGCACGAATGAGTGAGAGGTAGCTCTTGTCCAAAGAAGTTGCTTGCTGGAGGAAGTCATAACTGCTCAAGAAAAGCAGAGGTTTTGTGTGAGTAACTTTTCACGCTTGCTGGTTTTCAGGCAGAGCCTACAGGGTAAGGGGCTGCTGCTAGAGTCCGTGAAAGCCACAGCTGAGTACAGAAGCACATTTGCATCTTCACTAGCAAGTCATTTTTATCAACGGGGTAACATACTTGATTTGGCATAGCTGAGGAGAGACCTAAAATTGACTTAAATACTTTAGACTCGCGTAAATGAGGTTATACAAAAACATGTTTGTGATACTCTGTGTTAAATAACTGATTTTGGCTGTGGTTTTATTTGTATATCCTACTGATGGGAAATATTTGCTGTTAAAGATGTTGGTAGTGTTGTACTTACCTGTGTCTCTGCTTGGCAAAGCAACCAGCTGAAGAGGTGCTGCTAAAAAGTCTGAAAGCAGCACCAGGATGTACATCTTAGTAATGAGTTATCTGTAGCTTTGGCTTTTCCCTGAAAGATAGTCATGTCTTTTGAATCATGGTTCATTTACATGAAGAATTTTGGTCTGTAACTGAAGTAATTGGAATGATTTCAGACTTTAATTTGACAATTAAGCTGTAGAGCCAAATCTTACCACATATTGTATGATAACAAGTTCCCTTTGATTGTCTAGCTTTCTTTTCAAAGATAGTTTCTGTCCATAGTCATTCATTTGATTACCTTACTTAGGATTTTATAAAGTCCAATAAATTAGGTTTGGGGTTGGTTTTGTTTTCTAAAAGATATCCCAGCTGAAAAAATACCCTGATGTCTCATGTAAACTTATTTTTCTTAATCAGATTTATTTGGTTTTCTGCAATGAAGTATGTCTTCAGATACTAAAAGACTGTACATCTTGCTCTGTTCCAGTCCCTGATGACCTCTCCCTAGAAGAAAGAGAAGAGCTTTTAAATATTCGTCGCAGAAAAAAAGAACTGATTGATGATATCGAGGTAACTGATTTATCTGTAAAAATCCTTAGAAGACTGCTTCAGTAGATAAAGTTAGATTAAACTGCATATCTAGGTATGAATTCCAGGTAATTGTTTTAAAAGCATATAAATGGCTTAAGCTAAATTTGACTAATAATTAATAGGCTTTATGCATCTTTTTTTGTGCTTTTAAACATGCCAGCTTCTGTATTCATGTAATGCAATATGTAGATATGTACACATCTGATTTGTGTAATCAAGGGCTCATTAAAAAGCAGATTCGCATACAGGACAGGAGTGAGTGAGAAGTCTGGGGAAAGAAATCTTACACTTAAATTGATAGTGGCAATTTGATCTTGATGCTCTGACATGAGCACAAACTGGGAGTTCACATCTGTGTGTTTAACAGTCAATTCGGTTGTGGTAAAATCTTTAAGCTAAATTATCTAAGGAAGCCATAAGATTCATCACTTTTCTTCTAGTGACTAGTGAATATCAGAAAATAAAACCTAGTTGATAATACTAATATCTGATAGATTATCTCGAAAAGTATTTTAATGTAGCATAACATATGGTCCTTCCTCCTTTTGCAGAGATTAAAATTTGAAATTGCTGAGGTTATGACAGAAATTGATAATCTGACCAGTGTAGAAGAAAGGTAAGTAATGCTAACATATAGACACAATTCAGTAAGAACTTGGAACAGGTCTTCCAGGAATAGCAAATAAAAGCAGCTTTATCGTGCTAAACAAGCATTAGGTCACCTTTATTCAATCTGTTATAAAGTCTCTGAAGCCTGACCGTATCCTGTTCAGGTGTGTCATTCATTTGGATAAATATGTTGGATAGAATGTAGTATTTTAGACTGCCCAGTTGATATCGATATGGTTCTCGGCAGCTGCCATCACTTGAAATAACTGAAAATACTAACGTGATTTTCCCGCTTATAAAAAGTGAATGTCTTGTCTTTGTAATAGAAAATACAAAATAGCCAAGCTACTAATTAAAAGAAACTCATCTGGAAGTTGTTTTTTTGTAAAAGAGCAACTGATAACTGCTTGTTGTTTTTCTTTTCCTCCATGTTTAGCAAAACTACACAAAGAAATAAGCAAATAGCCATGGGAAGAAAGAAATTCAACATGGACCCTAAGAAGGTAAGGCATTTTGTTTTTTCTGTTTGTCAGGCATTAAATTCCTGATCGTAATATGATCCATAGATCAACAAATACAGTTGTGTTTCCTTAAGAAAACATTCCTGATAATAAAAGTTCACAGGCTTTATTTGCATATCCCATAACACTGAGCAGAGGGTTGAATTAGAAATAGGCATCTACTCATTTTCTATCAGATGTGCTTTTTTTCACTTAAGCAAACTTCTTTTTTTTATATAATGGAGGTTATTTCTCAACAATCGAATATGGCTGGTATTAATTGAGCTGGCTTGCAGAAAGATTATTTGTACCTGATAGAGGTGGTCTGTGTTGATGTGTCAAATATAATTCTAAAAATATTTTGATGTTTGGTGATTAGTGAGGCCATACTTTTTTTTTTATACCCTCCTATTCTTATTTCTTCCAAAATACTTTTTAACCTGATTTTTTTTCATTTGTTCTCATATAGACTTGTGTATTTACCTATCTAAATTCTATTTGTGAGAAAGTAATGTTCATACATGCCTATGTATGTATACAAACATGACTTGTAC
The DNA here is from genome assembly GCA_013396935.1 of Baryphthengus martii. Taxonomy (NCBI): domain Eukaryota; kingdom Metazoa; phylum Chordata; class Aves; order Coraciiformes; family Momotidae; genus Baryphthengus; species Baryphthengus martii. The sequence goes on along the minus strand of VWZK01009822.1, from coordinate 24,176 downwards.
AAACACCTGCAGGTAGAAATTTGGTTATCAATTTCAAGAAGTCTCCCTTGCATTTAGCGACTAAGTAAAGTAGTTAATTTCTCTGCAGTGCCTCTGCTTTTCTTAAATTATTGTTAATTTTGTGGAAACTTCAGATCCCTGCTGTACGCTCTTATAAACCTTCCCTGATATGTTTAAAAAGGCTGTTTTGACATATTTGACCTATAGCCTTTCCTTTTCATTTTACATCTTCCTTGCTTTGTTTTACTGCATTCTGTTGTTTGTAATTGAGGTTCCATTTTGAATTTGTGAAGAGTCGTCTTTAAAGTCTTTTTGGAAATTGTTTAGTTTTTTTTTTTTCCTCCTGTTTTAGATCTTGACACATTTTCTTTCCAGTTGTATTGAATTCAGTTACATTTTGGTGGCTTTTCTGTAATGTTCCAAGCACAGTGTTGGCTGCGATTTTTCAGGCTGTTTTCAATTTACCAGGAACTGTCAAGTTCTTTGAGACATAGAATCCTTTTTAAGCGACTGACCATGTCTTTTATTTTTATTTTCTGCTTTGGTGACTGTCTAGCATAGCTCTGTTGAGGACAGAATACCCTCGAATATCCAGATAGTTTACTGTTGTCTTCCAGCTCTTTCGTGCCCTAGAAGTTTCTGGCACAGTCACAGGATGATGTCAGATGTTTTCATTCCAATGTTAACTATTTTTTGTTACTGCTTTAGTTGGGTGAAATTACTTCTATAAATAAGTGCTGTAGCTGCATTGCTACAGTAACATCATTTAAATGTGGTAAACAGACTTACAGTAGTAATTTCTTACTAATGTCTCTGAATCAGTGGTGGCCTGCACTAGCTGGCTGCTCTAAAGCTAGATCATCTTCTGGTAGCTGCCTGTAATTTAAAGTAGCAGCTGCATAAATATATGACCTTCTAATGTTGAGACAATTAACTTGGGTCATTGTGCAAAGGATGTTTTTCATTCATAGATGGGAGGGAAGATGTTCTCTGGAGTTGTAAATGTCAAAGAACTGGGGCACTAATACGTGTACTGAATCCCTCAAGTTTTCTTTAAAACCAAGTCAGAGTTCTAATGTTTTCATATGAGCAGGAACACAGTGAGGTAATTTTTCTCTTACCATTTTCATTTGAAGACCTTTACATTTCCAAATGTGTAACCTCCATGTACAACGTTTCTCCCTGTTCCCACCCAGAAAAACCTCATTGAGAGTAACTCTGTTAACACAGTTACATGATGTGTGCTTTGCTGTTCGGATTTGATAGCTGGTGTGGGAAGGGCTTAATGGTAGTTTGTAAAACACTTCAAGAACCTCTGTGGAGAGAACATAACGCTGTGCTTGAAATTCATAGCACTCGAGTCAGTCCTGCCTGTGTAGGGCCCAGAAAATGAATTCTCTGTGACAAAGGCAGGGTTTAAATGACTGCAAAATTTGTACGTTCCTGTAGAAGGCATGACTTCCAAAGCAGATTTCATTGCACTGACTTAAAAACCCCCTCAAGTATGCAGTATTTGTAGTGGATATTGAATATTTCTGTAGCCATTAATTTTGTGTGGATAGTTCAAACTAGTACAGCTGTCTTCTGTCTCCTATCAGTCTACAGAAAGAAAATTTGCATCAAGATAAAAGATAGCGTAGGAGTTGATGGGGATTTGGCTGACCTATTTTACTGTTAATTCCAGACGCTGGAGTTGTTGTCCCAGACAAATTCTTTTCCTGTCTATTTGACTGCTGCTGGTTTAACATCTTATGAAGAAAAAAAAAAAAAAGGCAAAAAAAAACCCAGAAAAAAGAAATCCAGAAAAAGGAACATTAAATTTGTTTTTGTAGTATGTTAAAGTATCTGCTTCTGTGCAAAGAAATTTGTTTTCCATGCTTCTAGTCATGTCCATCATCTTTTTCAGTAACTTGTACAACTTTTAAAATTAAAATTGTTCTAATCAGTCTTATTTACATCAAGCATGAACAATATGGTCCAGGTGTTGAACAACTACTATTTCTTATGTTTGCTAGAAGGAAGGTTCTCTTTTTTTGTTCACAGGGCTGAGAAAGCTTTTTGAATAACTTGGTATGGAAAAAAAATCATGTTTCATAGTCAGATGTGTTTTTTGAACAAATAGTTATCAAATAAGGTTTGAAGGGATCATCTCTGAGGAAAACTCAGCTATTTCTGCTTCAAGATAAAACGAATATATTCTTTGCACGAAATCATGTCTGTTCTGAAATGACTTGTAAAAATATTAAGTTGTCAGAGTCAGGATATCAGCCTGTCAGTGAAATTAAGTTTTTGGATAATGATAAAATTGTTTGGAGAGAGCTGCATTCCACACTTTCCTTTCAAAAGCTTGAAGCCTTATAACATCACAGTTCATTTTCTTTGTTAAATTAGGTCAGAAAAGTGACTTTTTTTGGTCAGGCAGGTAGCCATTTCGTTATTAAAAAACCAGAATCAACCAAAAATTGAATGTTACTGCAGGGCCTCCTATGCTATATCAAAATTTAATGGAAGTTTTTCAAGTTGTAATGAAATAAAAAGAAATATATTCCATGTGCAGAAATTGAAAAACTTCTAATATTTTTGAAATTGTGAAATAATCTAGTAGGAAAGATTTGGAATAATATATTGTTCCATATTTGTACATATTTGGAATCCAGGACATTAAGGTTACTTAGAGCTGCCATTCCTATTTTTCCCAAGCAGGCTCTTAATAGTTTTGTGAAATCTGCAGTAACAGCAACATCTTTATTGAGGTGTGTGGCATCTCTTCATGACCCTGCTGAGTGTTGGAGTAACACCCCTTCCATCTTCTACGTAATCTTTATATAACTCTTAGTTTCCTTTCTTTACCACTTTGCAGAAAGCTCTCTGGGCATCCCTAGAGTGTGCCAGTTATAGGGCCAGTAATTTATGGAGGCATAGGAGTCCAGGGGCTTGATCAAGTACCCACTGAGGGACAGGGTAAGACTCTCCTCCTGGCTTTGTTAGAAGCTCCATGGTAGAAACTTCACTAGCTCATGGCCAGTCCTTTGTGAATAGTCTAGCTCAAGTCCTTTGTGAATAGTTTACTTCCAGCACAACCAGAAGTCACCAATAATCCCAGTGTCAGCATAAATTCTTTTAAACCGGTTTCAGTATCTTCAGCCGTGACTTCTACTGCAAGTAGTGGCTTGATGTATTGGGTTGCAGTTTGTAGATTATGACAGATGCTTTGCTTTGTGTCACGATGATAATTAAGTTATTCCTACGTCCCTCTTCATTGTATAATTTTACAGTTAGGTCTCTGCAGATGTTTATGCAATATTGGGAACAGGCCAAGTCACACATTAACTCCAAAGAGTAACATGGAATCATTATTCAATTAATTTTTGATATTTCTGGTGTTGAGGGATTCAAACTGCCACCTAGTACTTCTAGCCTTAAAAATGTGTTCTCATTTTAATCTTTAAACCAGTACTAAATACGACCTATCTAACTGAAAAAACATTTTGTTTACCATTTCATTTAAAAAAAGAAAAAAAAAAGCTGTAGGCTAATGTAATACTTAATGTGCTATGTATATGTCTGTGTCAGTATATTAATCACCAAACGTTACGAGCGGTGTTTACATAAATACTCAGGGAAGAAAATGTAACATTCCTTTTCCTCTGGAATTTCTCTTCCTAGGGAATACAGTTTCTAATAGAAAATGACCTCCTGCAGAACACTGCAGAAGACATTGCACAGTTTCTTTACAAAGGAGAAGGATTAAATAAAACAGTAATTGGAGATTACCTCGGTGAAAGGTAAAATAAAAATACTGAAACTTTGTTCTTGAGTTTACAAAGCACTCTTACGGGTTTTGGTAGTTACCTTCCTCTTCACAGGCTGCATCAGAGAGCTACTCTACTACTTTGAGATCTGTAAAAGCTACAGTAGGAAATAAAACTACTACAGTATTGTAATAGATTTTTTTTTTTCTGTTACCTTGTTTTCATTTTAAATGCGTACATTGTGGAATGATATTTATTTAATTGTAATTTACTATTTTGAGAAAATACCCTTAAATTTGGCTATAGGGCAGAATTCAATAGCGTAAGTTTTGGAATGTCTGAGAGTTGTATTGCAACGGGTCTGGTAACTCTTGATAACGGTGCTCAGACAAGGAGAGACTCAGAATCAGTAATAATTGGATAGTAACGAAATTACTTATTAAAATGGGTAGTTCCTGGGACAATAGCTATAAGCAGGTTTTAGTATTGTCTTCTTCCCTGGACACAGACTTCCCGTTAGTAAGTAGGTGTCTCAAAGGGCAGCCACACTGTATCTTTATCAGTCCCAGTACAATCACCTTGTTTATGCATACTATTGCAAAACACAATCAAAATGCAAATTATTTCCATTGCTGTGCAACCCAGGAATTGATTTTGAAACAGGCAGCAGAGACAAGTGAAGAGTGGGTTGTAGTACGTGTATCTACGTGCTTAAACGTGTTCCAGTTCAGATGTCAGTTATGGAGGTTTAGAAGGTGACTCATTTAGGATATAGTCCTATAGAGATATGTTCTGGCAGATCCCTTCTGAGGCACCCATAGTCTCTTTACAGCATCAACAGCTTACTTTATGCTCAGCAATCTCCTCCTGACTTTAACAGGTTTAATAAAAGTTTTCACTGTAATACATGTATTTTGAAAACAGATCTTCTCTATGAAGCTTCTTTATCACAGTATGCGTAGAAATTTTGACAGCTGTTATACAACAGCATTATGTTATTTCTCTTGAATATTTGGGCAAACAGTATTATAAAATCACTTCTATGTTCATGTCCGTAGTTGCAAAACTGTAACAAAGCTTGTATAAAGCAGTCTGTGTCCATTTTTGAGAACTGCGTTCTGCTGTGGTGTCGTCTTCTGAAACACTTCCTGGTTTTTTAAGTCCTATTCCCAGAACCCCTGTGCTCATGCAGAAAGGTCTTAACAACATATCCAGGCCCTCTGGAGTCATCAGTAATACCTATATGACTATTTTTGGTTCTTATTTAAAATTAAAGAATGTGTTGCTTGTTCTTTTGCATCCCTGGCAGGGATGCTGCTGGGAAGCACTGTGGTCTAATCTGAAAATATAGGGCAACCTTTCTTAATACTGGATATATATACAGATAAATATGCAGTTTGGTTATAGCTTCTGAAATTTTCAAGACTTAAATACAGACAAATGTAGTGGTCGTACCGAATAGCGTGTTGGATAAGGAATTTTTGTATAAATCTATCAACTGGATTAATAAGATTTTGGAGAGAGTGGAAAACAATTACTACACTGCTTGTGTTTTGCCATTTTGAGTTCTCTCTTTTGTTGTACTATTAAGCCACTTTATTTCACCGCACTGAAAAGTAGTCCCACAGTTGAATTGTGCATTACTAAATTTCATGAGCATTGCTTTACGTTGCTTGACAAAGATGATGTGTTTTCTGTGAACAGTACGGGGACGTCCTAATGAAGGAATGGCTTGTTTTAGGGTATTTACTCATGAGTGTCACAGGTTACTCTGACTATGCAGTTAGTAATTCTTGGTGGATGCAGACCTTGCTGGTTTTGGGTGGAGGCTGATACACAGCATTCTAGCTTGGTGAGGTATAGAAAGCAACCCGGAAGATTAGGAATCTTTACACTTCTGGCATGTGAACTAGGTGTAGGCTAAATTCTGTCTGCATCCAAAATAGTTTTGTGTATGTTAACATTTAAATGTTAGTTTTGCATTTAAATGCCTTTATATCAAACAAAAGCATACTTTGGCTCATGATTTACATGGCAATATAAAAGAGAGGTACCTGAGAGGAAGGCTGTTCAAAACCTATTCCAATTTTAATAAACTATCACTGTAACAATTTTTGGGGCTGGAGTAAGAATATATGTACGTACTAAGTAGCTCTTCAAAAAAACCAAACTGTTCTGCTTTAATATTCTCTGTTCATAGAGTTAAAAACGGGATAGTTTGGTTTTTATTTGTTGCATGACTAAAGAAATTAGTCTTACATTAACTGTTGTTCTAACAGTTCATGACACAATTTCTGCAAAAGACTTTTCACGGGATAAATTTATCAGGTATCATCCCATAGCAAGGCAGGCACGGTAATAATGAATGTGAAGCCAAGAAGGCCAGGCCATTTTCAGGTCATTGAAGTAAGCAGTGCTCAAATCAGTTCAAGTGTACCAGCACTTGCTAACCTGCCAGCAAAAATGAGGAAAATACTAGTATTAAATATTAAAATACCTCTCAAATAGATGTGTAAACTATTTCTGATGGCTTGATTTGATCAGTATGATCATTTATTTCCTTGCTTATTCTCGGAAGGAAATAGAGATAACGCGCCTTTAATGTCCAGAATTGTGATTGATCTGTTTCCATTTTTGTCTTTCATAGAGATGAATTTAATATTAAAGTTCTTCAGGCTTTTGTTGAACTCCATGAGTTCGCTGATCTCAATCTTGTACAAGCCTTAAGGTGAGTAAATTCTTTCTTTTTTTTTGACCTGATCTCCCTTTATTGAATTGCACGTTCACATGAGTCACTGTGTTGATTTATTCGTCAGAAAGCTCAGCAAGATTTTACGCATTACTGTGCAAGTTAGCAGAGGCAGTTCTGTTTTAACCCTTTCAATTGCTTGTGTGTGTGCTGCCTTTTGAAGGTAAAAGTTTTTAATTATTTCAGACAAATACAAACAATTAAAATATAGCTGTAACTCTTTGGTGTGCCTGCCTTATGTGGATATTTGAAGATCTATTTTATATCTTAGCAGGGAGATAGGTAGAAACCAAACAAAACCCTAACTCAAGCAAATAATAATTGTTTTTGGTGCCATCTTCTTTCACCTTTCTTCCACCTTAACTTGTTCCTCTGGGCAGGGAGGGGCGGAGTCCCTCTGACCATAATCATAGAATCATAGAATGGGTTGGGTTGGAAGGGACCTTAAAGATAATCTAGTTCCAGCCCCCCTGCTGTGGGCAGGGACACCTCCCATTAGACCAGGCTACTCTAAGCCTTGTCCAACCTGGCCTTGAACACTTCCAGTGATGGAGCATCCACGACTTCCCTAGGCAGTCTCTCCAGTGTCTCACCACCCTCATAGTGAAGAACTTCTTCCCAATTTCAAATCTAAATTTGCCCTCTACCAGTTTAAAGCCATTATCTCTCATCCTTTCACTACAAGCTCTTGTGTCCCTCCCCAGACTTTTTGTAGGCCCTCTTCAGACACTGGAAGGCCATAATAAGCTCTCCCCAGAGTGTCCTCTTCTCCAGGCTAAACAACCCCAACTCTCTCAGCCTGTCCTCAGCTCCAGCCCTCTGATCGTCTTCGTGGCCTCCTCTCGACCTGCTCCACCAGGTGTTGGGGGCTCCAGAGCTGGACGCAGTACTCCAGATGGGGTGTGATAATCAGAGTGATAATCAGTGATGATGTTCAATTACAAAGAGGAAAACTTTGAATCAAGTAATTTCCTTCTACTTTTCTCAGTTTCCCACTTGTCATGTGAAAGAAAGTCTAATATCTTGGTATACGTTTTTCCCTTGCTGAGTGAACAGTTTACTTGATTTCTCTGGGCTGCCAGCACACAGTCACCTTGTGAAGTCCCTTCTCATCTTGGTGGAAACCCATAACAGATCTAGCAAATTATGTTGATTATAGAGTTTTGCCAATTTCACTGCCAAAAGCGACTCCCTCCTGACACCGGATAAATTGAAATGTCCGTGTGATCTTTGTCCCTGGTGCAGCGCCAGCTTTGCTGTTGTTGAGTGATGTGGAAATAACTTGAGCTGCCCAAAGCGTGAGCTAAGGAAGCCTTTTCTCTGGCTGCTGAAGCTTTGTCTGGGAGGCTTCATATTCCTATCTCTTTTACCCAGTTTAACATTAGGTTTGACTTTATTCTTCCTTAGCAGCTGCTACTATTAAATGTTTGTATTTTGGTAGCTTACAAAATTCGTGATCTGGGTTGGAACCTTGCACGAGGTGAGTAAAAGATAGTATATAGAGCTGGCAAACTAAAGATGGCCTGTGACACTTTAATATAATGTCCTAAAATGAAAACTGATGAAGACAGGAATAAATGGTTATTATATTGGCACCCACTGTACAGGAAATACTGAGAACTTGTTTTGCATGGCAGAGCATGTAACTTTGCTGGTTTAGATCCTGTTTTAATTCAGACAATACATTTGCTAAGAGAGAAAAGAATAACCGATAAAATTCGTTGGAGCTTTTTAGCTCCACAGTGTGCCAAAAGTAAATTTGTGAAGACTTGTGTCCTGTATGCATTCCAGTGTACCTGTATGTAGAAATAGTAAATTGTGAAAATAAAAGCTATATTCCAGTTCATGCTGCTAAACAGGAGCACAAATCTCCTGCACATATTACAAAATTACTAAGATGATACCGTGAGTTTTTCTTTTCAAGATCAGGGTCTCATTCCTGCAGGGTGAACTTTGACTAGACAGGCAGCACCTCGCTAAGCACAGGGGTTTTCTTGCTCTTGTTACTATTTTTAAAGTGTGTTTGATACCTTCAAGCAAAGATATCAAGTGTTTTTGTATTCCTTGCTTTTCTCCCCTGCCAGAAATATTTTTTGTCATGTGCCTTTTTACATTGCAAGTAAAGTCTAGCTGAGTGTTTATTTCTTTTAATTTAATAGCCAGGAAACCCAGGGAGGATTGAACTGATTGTTTGCCCATAGCATTCTCATGGCAAAAATGGGATGCATACAGAAAATTGTTTACTAGTCTGGAAAAAGAGAGAGTCTCAGAATATGACCTGCCATATTATCTTGCCTGATAGCATGCAGTGTTGCTGGCTGAATTACTGGGCTAGCCATCTGTGCATGTTGCTTTATAACAGCTCCTGATCTGTGTGTTGAGAGATTGAGAACATATTTCTAGGACACTTTTAGATGTTGCTGACTTTTTCTGTTTGTTTGTTTCTGATTATTAGTAATATATGCTTAATGTACGAATATTGGAATGAGTCTAACAACTATTCTTCCCTTCTCTAGGCAGTTTCTGTGGAGCTTCAGACTCCCAGGAGAGGCTCAAAAAATTGATCGTATGATGGAAGCTTTTGCTTCACGCTATTGCCTTTGTAATCCAGGCGTCTTCCAGTCTACAGGTTAGTCACAGGAAACAATAGGAGTTCTTCAGTATGTATGTTTATTTTTGGCTCGATATATCATCTTCTACAGGGAGACAATGGCTCATTTGGAACTTCAGGATAAAATAATATGCAAAATGAGAAATTTCTGAGAACTGAGAAAATGCAGCTGTCTAATCCTACCCTTTACCTCTGGGAGGTGCAAATTTATGTCAGAATGCATTTTGATTTATCTAGCTTGAGCATTAATGTATATCTAAGACAAATAAAGTATAGAACACACTTTAGATTTTGGCTAGGAATTGGAAATGTGAGATTCTCAGAGGCTTAATGGCAGAAGAGATCAATAGGTTGGGTCGCATCTGCTTGTCAGTTTATAAAGACTACACCTAATTACCTCTGTATCACGTCCACCTATATGTGGCTATAGTATATTATCTAGAAAGTCATCCATTTTTGTGATGAGGACTGTATCCGTTCTCTTCAGCAGTCTGTTCCACAGTAATTTATCTCAGTTAGAAATGCACCTCAGTTTTCCATCAATTACTTGGATTATGACTCAAGTCATGAAAGCTAATAAAATGTTGTGACACTGCATAGAGTGCCCTGGCACTTTGGCATTGCTCATCTGGTCAGTTATATACACTCACAGCTTGCTGTTGATCACTTAGTTTGAGAAACAAACAGGGTGGGAAAAGGTTAATGTGAAGCAGCTCTGCAACAGCTAGAGGGGAAGATACTGAAAACACATTTTTCCTCTGTGTAGCAGAGAGGTTTCCATCCTGCTTTTTCTTACACAGGATCTTGTATTTGAATTCTGGGAGAATTTACTATAATCATAACCATGTCAAGAGGCACGATAAGATCTCTTTTGTCACCTGTTGATATTATTCAGAGCTACTAGCCACCTTGTGTATGCCAAGAAATTGAGTCAGTGTTACTTTCTGTCTGTGTAAATGCAGTACAAGTAAAATTTTGAAGAGACTGTTCTTTCTCTTTGGAGAAAAGCTATGGAAGTACTTTTGAGTAGGAACCTGGTTGAACAAGTCTATTAAGAGGAGTTACCAATAAGATCCAGGCAAAATCTGTGTGCAGAGAATGTCTTGCCCAACAACGCTGCACTGTTTCAAGTGAAATGTTAATTTAGGGTGATAGTAATGATTTAAGAGTGTAAAATTTGAGTGGGATTCTCTTGTAATGTTTTTCTTACACTGGCTTTTAATTTCAACTGCTACATAATTTTTCTTCTTAGGCTTACTTCAGCGGTTTAAAGAAAGATTTGAGACTTTGCTTTTGTGTAGTTTTCAAGATTTTTGGTCCACTTGTTTCTTTTCATTTATCAGTCAGGATAAGCTACGTATTAATTTTATAGGTTTGTGCCACAACACATAGAAAGATAAATTTAATTTTTCAAATCTTATTTCAGATACATGCTATGTGCTTTCCTTTGCGATCATTATGTTAAATACCAGTCTGCACAACCATAATGTAAGAGATAAACCAACAGTAGAGAGGTTTATTTCTATGAATCGCGGAATTAATGAAGGTGGAGACCTTCCCGAAGAATTACTGCGGGTAAGTTAGACTGGGTAAGACAAGGCATTACTTTTTGGTTTTAATAGGAAACTTAGAAGCGTGTGCAACAGTTCTCAGGCAAATTTGTCGAGGGAAAGTAAGAAGAACGTTTTCTAGCATGCAGAACCATTTGCGTAGTTCAGAGCAGCTTTTTCTGATATCCATGGCTGCTTTGAGCTAAGTCTCCCTGTATCAGTCTTCTGTTGAGGAGAGGAGATTTCAGAGAAAACGCTGTACATCTCTCAGTAGTTTGCCGATGGCAAAATTCCTGTGGAATTGGGTTCTTAGGAAAAAAATTGGTATTTCTGGAAAAGTCAAAGAAAGATGGAAAAAGTAGTAAAAATCATTGTTTCGTTACTGCTTTTCATTTCTTTCCATGTGTCTCGTGGAGCTTCCTCCTGTCCCTTGAGATACCAGTAAAAATTCTTATTTCTCTGAGACAGTGTGATGGGCTAAACCATTTTCTGAAAATCCAGATTCATTTAGCAAAATTTGTACTAAATGAGACCTGAAGCTGAAACCTTTGAAATACTGAATGCTGAAGTTCAAAATGTCCTTGCTAAGAGTGCTTATAAAATTTGTAAAAAGAGATGTTTGTTTATAGATGATGTAGTTTGAAATCAAACTTAATCAAAGTAGTAAACAAAGTTTAAGAAAGGATGGTCCAGAATTTTGTGGACAGTATTTCAGAAGTTTTTTATACAAATAGTCTGAGAAGCCATAAGATGTCCTGGTTGCATTTCCTGTTAGACATTTATTAATGAGGTCTTTTTCCTCTTTTTTTTTTTTATTCTTCTAGAATTTGTATGAAAGTATTAAGAATGAGCCGTTTAAAATTCCAGAGGATGATGGAAATGATCTAACGCATACATTTTTTAATCCAGATAGAGAAGGTTGGCTGCTGAAATTAGGTTAGTTATAAAGGCAGTTTTTCTGGTATATGTTTGTTCGTTGTTCGCATGTTTGCGGCTTCCGTGTCTCTGCTTTCTTGTGAAGGTAATAGGATTAATTTTGTAATTTGTATTTTAAAATGTATAAACCAAAATAAGTTAACTCCTTTCCATCTGGAGGTTGTTATTTCTTATTTTGCGTATCCAAATTATCAATCATGTTTCAAACTCTGGAGTTTTATTTCTGATATATGAGAAATAAAAACCCGGCGACAAAAGGGAAACACCGTATGTTATTTACCACGTGCTGTGACTGATAAATAACAAGGCTCCATAAGGTCATCTCAGAAAACTGCCTGATATTTCAGCTCAGTTTTCTGTGTACAAAAAAAAGGATTTCTCTTCAAATAGTTATTTTTGTATGTCTTTATTTTTCCATATTATTTGTGAGTTTCTCTTGGTTTGGTTTTGGCTATGATTTTTTAATGAGTGGTTTAAATGTGCCTTCTTGTTTTCCTTATGGCCTATGACCTATCACCTTTCTGTTCTGTGACTGGCTGTCTCTGCTTATTCTGCATTAGGAGGTACGTATCTGACTGCTTTCCAGTCCCCCCTTCTTCTGTTGCTCATTCTTTTATTTTCTTCCTCAATTTTTTTCTTTTTTCTTTTTTTTTTTTTTGATCAAATTTATTGTAGCATTTTACTTTTTCACTCAGTGTCGCTAACAGCATCATCAGTGATACTCTGAAAGACTGGCATGTCAGTGTTTAGCTCACGTGCGAGTGCGTCCTGCAAAAGAAGGAAGTGTTTACATGTAAAGCAGAAAAATAAAGATGACTATTCAGCATACTTTTCTCTTTCATTGGAGAACATCACAAGGGGAGAGTAATTTCTACTGAAAGAAAATGACGTCTTGCTCTTGTCATGAAGTTCCAGAGTGATTTTGTTACGTGTATATCAGTTATACTGTTATATTAGATTATTGAAAGATGGATTACATTTGAACTATGCATTTATAAAACCTGTTCTTTTTTTCTTGCTTATCTTCCTTTGTAAATAATACATTTAGCTTACTTAACAGAATCTTAAATGAGCACCGTATTCAGGGTTGCAGAAAACTCTGGTAGTTTGCAGTCTCCTGGCACTGCAAGATGCCCTTGTTTACAGATTCTTTTAAAGTTGATGGGCTTCACCTTTTCACTCGGGAATTGATTTTTCCTATATGAAGGAGACTGGAATTTTATTTTTACATTTGTTTTTCAATGAAATAAAGCTCTTTTATACAAAACAGTACACACTCCAATAGAGCCAGCTGTTGGCCACTTTAATGTATAACTGCTTGTTAAAGTAGAAGGAACTTCGCACTTGGACGATGGCGACTAAAGTGTGAGAAGGGACGTGAGTGGGGGGTGCACATGGGGATGAGTATGGTGAGAGTAGAGCCTGATTAGAGCTATGGGCCCACTCTGCTCTGGAAATTAGTGGTCATGCTAGTGCTGGAAGGAAATAGATGTAAAAAGGAAGCATTTGGAATTAATTCACATGCTCTTCGATGTCTTGTTTTGACCTGTGCGCTACAGATGCTGTAGAGCTCTTTTTTGTCTTTACAGAAGAGCAAAGTTCTTGCATTTTGACACGCGTTTGCTCAGTAGCACAATTTCAAAGATGACTTTGCAGCTTTTCTCCATTTTGTAGCATGAGGTGATAGCTATCTCAACAGAAAAGGCTTTCAAGATGATGTAGATGAGATGTGCTTTCTGGAGAGGAGGTTGGGTATAAGCCTGTGCTGTGCGTATTTCTTTTTCTGTTACCAGGGCGCTCTCATATACACATCCTGAGAGTGCAAGAGCGTCAGTGTGTGTAGAGGAGTGACAGCATCCCTTGTGGAAGAAACTGTCAATAAAAGACATTTAAGAGAACTAGTAAAAAGTAGAGAAATAAAGAAATTGAAGAAAAAAGGTGACTGAAAGTCAGTGAGAGCTGCCGGGTAGTTCTGCACAATCCATCTCTGGCCCTGGCACAAAGCAAAGCTGTGTGCAACGGAAGAGTGTTGCGCGGAGCACTCCCACGGTGTCAGGGTTATTTGAATAAGGAAATTAAACGTGTGCAGAAGCCTCCGGTCAGTCAGCCCGTAAATGCGTGAAGCTGCCCTTCTGTGAAAAACCACATTTCTTTCAGCAGACACAGACTGGTACAGACAAAGACATTGTGCTAGTTTAGATGCACTGACCAGAAATAAACCTGGCAGTCTTTTTTTTCCTTTCTTTTCTTTTCTTTCTTTGCTCTCCTTTGAGCTTCCTATTTGCTGGGAGGCTTAAACTGTATGTTGAGAGTGCTGTTTCGATCCACATTGTTTTGCATTTTTACAGTCCTTTCTGTTGGGAAACACTTCTTTTGAAACAGGCAAGGTTTCCCTCAGCTCTGGAAGATGCTGATATTAAAGGTCTCAGCGTTGTTGAAATGCTAAGGAGACTATTCCTGCATGACAGTTTTAAGTGCTCAGTTTTGATAATACTTAAAAATTGAAGTAGGAAATTTTATAGAAATCTCTAAATACGACTAAGACGACTCCCAAACTCTGAGTATATCAAGACAGTATTTTGTATTTGGTACTTCTTATAGTCAGCTCTTCTCATTTATCTACTTGGGCCCCTCTTTTTAGTATGTAGCTCACTGTATTGATTATCCTCTGGGCAAAAGACTGAAATTGTGAAAATTCCATATACTGTAAAATTCATCTATCCTAAAGACCACCCTAGCTCTCTAGCCTGGCATTGGGTTTTAGAAAACTGGGAGGGCGCAAAATGCTTTCGGAGAGTTTCCTGCTCCACATTGTTCAGAGGTGACTTTGTGTAAGTCCAAGTGCCAAACTTGGCAACCAGACAGCAATTCTGGGTTTATCTGTATAGTCTCAGCTGGTGCCTTTATATAGACATCTTTATCTCGGTGAACCTAAACGAGCATTCATTTCTACATAGTTTGAAGCCATGATGACAGTGAAGCCATCGTTACGCCATAATGTGAATGAACGCTACAAGTGAAAAGCTGAAAGCTGCTAAGCGCTAATGAATCCTCGCTTAGAGCAGCTTGGGACGTTGGGAGCTTTCAGATTTTTCGGTGTTATAATTACTAGTGGTGTTCTACCATGAAATTTTCTACCATCCACTTGCATTTTGACATTGTGGTCTGTGCTAACACTCAAGTTACAATCGCTTTACACAGGGAGGCGTTTCTTTGCCTAAAACAGCTTCTCTTGGCAGATAGCTTGGTTTGTACAATACTTTCTTCTAGTTAAACTGTGGCATTATTTCACCAAACTGGAGAGGAAATAATTCAAGTCAGACACATGATCGTGTTAATTTTTTCTGCCAGTCAGGCAGTTACTGAGAGTTTGGAGATTGTCCAAAAGCTTTGCATCCAGACCCATCCCACCAGTGGCATTTATTCCAGCACATCTGTCCTTGAGAGGATGTCCCTTCTCTTCCCTAATCTGGAAAGAGAGGAAAAACAGTGGTTGATCAGGAAATTGGTGCCTTCCGGTACCTGCCTGTCTCTCATGGTAACTGACACTCTTCTGGGTTGTGGCAGTTAAGGTTGTGGTCAAGGGAAACTTCTTGTTCAGAGAAACCCAAGCTTTGATCCAAGTTATTTATATAACTGTACAGTTCCACCTAGTGGTATCAAAATGAACTGAGAAGAAAAAAAAACCAAACGCACACTCTTGATGTGTGTCTCGCTCTCTTCCCCCTCTGAAACTTTATATAAAGGTGCTGAAGATTTGAGTAGAATTTTCTGCCTTTAGATACATTGCTGCCTTTAGTCTTAAGGCCTTCTTAAATTTTGAAATTGGTGTTTCCTAAATCATTGCCAGTTGTTTTTCCCCTTTAGTGTAGGTTACCTTGTTCTCTACTTGTTTGTACTTTGCCCAGAGTGAAAAGAAAATAATCCTATGTTGGGTTACAGAGGTGAAGAGGGTTTCTGTTCCACTTTCTATATGCTGTGCCTTGTCGTGGCCTCTTCTTGTAGTTTCCTTAGATTTCCACCTACAAGATAACATGCTGCTTTACTTTGTCGTTTGTGATGTCTTTGCATTTTAGTTTATCAGTTAGATCTTTCAGAGATGCATCACGTATAGCTCTCCATTTCTGTACATGTTTATGGATTCATACTCTGATTTTCTTGATCCTCTCCTACTAACTTAATTCCTTCCAGTTTTAGTCTTTGAAAGGCTGAGAGCTGGAATAAGATATGAAGTATGTGACTAAGGCCTTTGTTGTTTTGTGAGCCTACAGCCATCTTGGCCAAGGAAAAGAATGTTTTGTTATCACAAGTTCGGACCCATTAATCTTGCATGCAGTGTTTACGGGCCACAAAGCCTTATCAACCTGCTTCTTGGGGTTTAGCCCATTGTAAAGGCATAATAAATACGTATTATGTGGTGACTCCTGCAAACTTGAACAGATCAGATTGCCTTTCAAGCTTTGTTAGAGTTTCTGCTGTTGACAGCTGCAACTAAGTAATGGGGTAAGGAGACAGAGACTTCTATGTGGGAATAATTCCTTGTCTTGCAAAAAAATCCTGCCTTGCTGCTTTTTTTTCTGGAAGAGAAGAGTAACTCATAGCTTGGTGGAGCAGGAACTTAGGGTCTATTTCTCTGACTCCCGTGAGTGTTGTAACTTGGTGAGCTACTGGCTGTTTTAGGGAGAAGGGAGCAGTAATAGGGATGTTCTTAAAAATTTTTAATCTTCTTTCTGGCTTCAACATCAATACTATTCTGGAAATGTTTCATAACAAAACCTTCATCAAAATTACAGCGTGATTATAGAAGGTTTCAGGTTTGAGAAATCTGTCTTTTCCAAAGAGAGGCTGTGTTTTCAAGAAAAATTTCAGTAAACTCAACTGTCATTTACTACTTGGCACTTCATTCATATTGTTCTAAGAGGTATGTGTTGTAAGTCTGATGTTTCTGCCTTAAATTATAAACAGGCCTTATTTAAAATATATGGTTATTCTCTGATTTTTTATTTTTTTTTTACTGTTTTTTTGACATGGTATCAGTTTGTGAAACACCTTTGTTCAATTGAAGCTGCCTGTCTGATAGTATCTTCTTTACTTGTTTGTTTCATCCTCTCTCCTGCTGAATTGTTTTCTACTAGAGCTGAACAAACCATGACATTGGATGATAGCTGATGTTACCTCTTAGCCTGAAAAACATGGTGACGTTTTTGTGCCATAAAAATGTTAAATGATGTTAACCTTGGAGAGTAGAACGTGGTTTAAAGTCACAGCAATGAACATTGAATTGTAGAGAAAAAATGTCATGTTATGACAATGGCAAAGACCGCCCTGGCAGTTGTCTTGACTTGGCTGCTGCTCATTCATTGATCTGGAAGTGAGTCAAGCTAAAGTTCGTCACCTTTCCGTCCCAAGCCCAAATACTTCCTGATACTTGAATCAGCTCATAGTCAAGGTGATGGGAATTTTTCTAGTGACTTACGTGCCAGTTTGAATGTTTCTACGATGGTTTATTTAAGGATCTGTCACAGTGGTTGTACTACAATGCCACCAGTTCTTCCCTCACTGTCTCCAGTTCACTCATTCATTCTGTCACAGCTTCTGCATCTTGCACTATTTTGCCTTCTCTTATTTCACCGCACCTGCTTGCAGATTGTATTTTTCTTAAGATATGTGTGCGTGTAACGGAAACATAAAGTTTGAGTACATTGAACGTGGCAGTGTGTTAGCACTGCGTTATCGTGTAGGTGATGAAACCAAGGAAAAGGAAGATACAAGATAAAACATACTTGGTCTGCAATGCAAACATGTAGTAGGCTGGTTTCAAGAAATTTCATGATATTCCTAGAATTGTTCTTTAATGATTTGGATTTCGGTGTTAAACAAAACCCGAGCTGGCTCAAGTACAACAAAAAAAATTAAATTATGCTGGTGTCTTAGATTTAGTTATATGGCTTGGATTAAATCTGGGGTCTTGTGTGTATTAATGGTACTCTTTTACGCATGGGTGTTCAACGGCAAGATCAACTATTTTGAAATGTTGAGTTAACGAGATTAAATCACTGCTGAATGGATGATGCACAGATGGTGCCATAATCCTGAAGTCAGATAACTATGGTGGAACTAAGCCTGTATATTAGCAAGTGAATGCTTTATCTACAATTGTCTTTCCTGGAAGCAAGTTTTAAAAATTACGTAATTGTTGAATGCTGGACAGGTTCTGAAGCAGCTAACAGCAGAAAAACAGCTGAAAGGGCCAAGACAATAATGTATTTCTGAAAGGAACTGTTCCCTACAGTGTGGCATTAGCAGGTCTAAGAAAGAGGAGCTCTGTGGTTGCTGTTGTCTAAACTGTCAATGCGGGAAAAAATTGGCATTTTTTGAGCAGTAGTTATTTCTTCCGTCAGGTGTACTCAATGATGTATTGACCCATAAAGAGAACGTGTTTTTAAAGTACAAAATGATGGAATGCAACTAAAAATGATACATTTTGGCATAGGATTTGCTCCCTAATGATGACACATCGTATTTGTTCAGCTAATAAAATTTATAAGCATCTTACACACTTGATGTTAAATCTGAAAATAGAGTCGTAATCCCACGTATACTCATGAGTGGAGTGAAAGGCAGGTGATAAAATGCCCTTAACTTTATTGATGGGACTCTCTTCTTGTATGAAACCAGTTACTGGTTTTGCTGGTGATTAGCTTCCCTTTGCTGCGGCAGCACCGACTGGATTTCTGAGGGCTGTACAGTATTAATATTTCTGATGCAGTAAATAGCTGTGGTGGCTTAGACAGAGGGCGCAGGTCTGACTGCTAAACCACTGCATTCATTCCTTCTAAGAGAGGAGACATTTGCAACTTCAGAGCATAGTTCTTGTGGCTGCTCAGTGACACCATAGTTAATGCTGTCTCAGGAATTTGATTTTAGTCCAAGAATTACAGTAACGTGTTTCTTTGCCCTCAGCTCATCTGTGCCTGATCCATTTATGATCGAGTAATTAAACCAATTTTGAAAAACAAGCAAAACTAGATTACTTTCTTACCCATTGTTGAAGCCTTGACAGCAACACCTGTTTAATTCAGCCATACCTTTTGATTGTAGGGGGAAGAGTAAAAACGTGGAAACGGAGATGGTTTATTCTGACTGATAATTGCCTGTATTACTTCGAATACACAACAGTGAGTATATATTACAGTGAACTTTGTTTGTAAGCA
This sequence comes from Baryphthengus martii, assembly GCA_013396935.1. Lineage (NCBI taxonomy): Eukaryota > Metazoa > Chordata > Aves > Coraciiformes > Momotidae > Baryphthengus > Baryphthengus martii. The sequence goes on along the minus strand of VWZK01009822.1, from coordinate 5,364 downwards.
AGATATGTAAGTGGCTAATAAATGATATTTTTCTAATTTTTTAGGACAAAGAACCTAGAGGGATTATTCCGTTAGAAAATCTTAGCATAAGAGAAGTTGAAGACCCTAGAAAACCAGTAAGATATTTAATATTTATTTTTTTTAAGTGAAGATAAGTAAACCACATAGAACTTAGATGGAGTGTTAAATGAAGATGTTAGTTTTGCTTTGTTTTTTAAATTTCTTTCTTAACTTCTACCCTCCAGAACTGCTTTGAGCTCTACAACCCCAGTCATAAAGGTCAAGTAATTAAAGCATGTAAAACTGAAGCTGATGGTAGAGTGGTGGAAGGCAACCACGTAGTGTATAGAATATCTGCTCCCACCCCAGAAGAAAAGGAAGAGTGGATTAAATCTATCAAGTGAGTTTAAAGTCTTAAATGTCTTGCAGAAGTGAAGTGTAAGCTCTTTTCAGAATAAGATACTAAGAGAATTTGTATTGCAGCTTGTTTAAAGAATTCTAATGTGGCAGTGTTCTCTAGGATTAATGATAAGTCACGTGGGGTTGACGGATCAAGATAAAAGTCTCTCCTTTTACTGTCTGGTTCTAAGGAAATAGTGCTACCAACTCAAATGAGGAAAATGCGGATTTTATGTTTTTTTTAAGCAAGTGTAAAGGCTTGTGTGAATCATATTTAACCCTCAATTTATTAGATTCTTACTTCACCTAGTAATTAACTTCAGTGACATACATCTTAAGCATGTTCACAGTGCAACTTTAAACATTGACAGCTTGACTTTATCTTGTAAAGTTTATAAAGCAGACCCACACTGAAGGAAATAAATAATGGTCAAAATGAGGGTATGAACTCTTCTTAAGAAATCACAGCTTAGTAACGTATTTTTCTAAAGAAATGTGTGATGTTTAGTAGTCAGCCTTCCAGTTTCTTATTAAGAGCGTGGAGTCATTCACAGAGAAGGGAGAACAAAATAGTTTTAGTTTTCAAAACCAGATATTTGTTAACAAAACTGATGATTCCTTTTTGTGTCTTTCTAGAGCAAGTATCAGCAGGGATCCCTTTTATGATATGCTGGCAACAAGGAAACGAAGAATTGCAAATAAGAAGTAGCACGTGATCAGCAACTTTTATACCCACATCAAGCTATAAAGCAGCATACAGTTGAGTGATAATGTAAAAATTGGACAAACTAAATGAAGACAATAACTGTAAATTTTATATATATATACACTTTACTATGACATAAAAACTGGGCAAGACCTTTCAGGGTAAGTAGTTACTGGCATATAATTTGAAGTAAGCTTCAAATACCAGAGGATGATTCTATTGGAACTCACTTCAACTGAAAACTTGGAAGCCTTGTTTTCACTTTTATTAGTTACAACTCCGGTTTGCTTCTGTTGGGAGGGAAGGAATTCGAGGCTAATAGTAAAATGCCCTATACCTGTTATTTGAATGCATTTCCTGTAAAAGGAGGAGTGATAGAAGACCTTCGTCTCTCACTAAACCGCCACACCAAAAGTGGAGTACGGCACGATCTAGCACTTCATTATTTTGTAAGCAGAAACCCCACTATCTCAGTATCAGTTTCCAAGTCTTGCGTGTTTTGCAATAAATGAACAGCGGAGCGGAGCTTTCATTTAGGACTCGCTCCCCTACCTTTATGGAAATAGCTTTTCTTCTGTTTCAGAAACGCCACTCAGTTGCAGTCGACTGACAGCTGCGTAGTTAACTAGTTGTGCCAAAGGGTTTGGCTGTACACACTGAAATAGATGCGAGTCCCAATGGCAAAGGTTTGAGTCGGTAGACATGACACTAAGTACAGACGTGCTTTGATATTTGCCAATAGGCTAAAATTCTTTCCTGTCTGCTCATATACTCGCAGTAAGATTGAACGTCTGGTTTAATCTACTTTTTATAGAGTAACATCCATCTTATGTTTTAGGTATGTTATAATTTAATTAACACTAAGTTACTACTAAAGGAGTAAGATGACAGGGTTTACATGAGTTTAGGCTTTGCATGTGGAAACACTCAAATACTTTCACATGCATTTGATGTTTTTAAAAGGAAAAACCAGGAAGGTGAAATCTTTCTGTAAGATACAACCCTAGATAGTTAAGCAAGCAGTATCTGTTCCTTTGCTTGATAACAAACTCTGGACAGGCAGAAAAGTTGAGTATTTTTATTGCGTTCTTAAAGGCAATTTTTCAGATCTGTGCTTCAGCACCTGGAATTGAAAAAAAAAAAAATAGTAGACATGTTTATTTTTACTTAAATATCAAATCTTACACTTTGATTACCTAGTGCAACTAAACTCTTCTACGAGCACATGTCTCTCTTTTTTTTAATTCGTGGAAGACCTTTCTGTGGTCCTGCTGGTAGCCTTTCAGTAACACGTAAATCTGCTCTGGCAGATTTTACACCACTTTTCTGTTGACAGCTCACAGATCATTCTTAAGGTAGAGCCTCTCATTCCACAGCAGGGGCAAAAAGTGGAGTTCTTTGGACCTTGCTGCTTCTGTTAGTACTCCGTTTTTTCACAGATTTGTTGACCGTGAGCCATGCCTACTGTGCCAGTAAAGACTCGGTTGCATACCAAATTATTTTCTCTACGTAGTTTTGCTTGTTGGAGTTAGAGAAGCATCTCTGGATACGTTAGAGGGACATGTGGTGCACTGACAAAAGCACAGACTTCCTGAGTTGATCTGTTTCAAATCTCCTTTTAACTCTAAGGGAGAGTCTGTTTCATTGTTCCCATCTTACTCATTTGCCTTGTTTTGCATGAGGTGTCAGCCTGCGAATGTTTTGATTCAGGGCATGTTTGCAAAAAAGGCTCAGAAGAAAAGAATGAAGTAAACCTTTTTACACCTTAGATTTTCCCTAGAATGTGTGGAATTGCAGTCTACTTGGATGAATGTTCCAATCCGAGTACTTCCAAGGAAGTAAACTCAACCAAAGGAGGTAGAATCATTGAATAAGTATCAGTGTGGAGACATCTTTGCTTAGTGGAACACATTTAAACTCTTTATAGAAACGAGTAAAGCTGCACGTCTTACATTTGCAAAGCAGCGTGATTAGAGAGCTGCTAACCTTTGTTTCGAATCTTCTGTTCTGCAACTTCAAGTGTTGTTTTCAAGCAATGCATACATCATTTTTAGCTTTGGACAAGTAGAGTTGTAATGCAAATGGTGATAAGCCAGAATCAGTGGTACTAATGAGTGTAAAGGTGAAAAGCAGCAAATAAAGTATTTCTGAAGAAATGTGAGATTACAAAAGCGTTAATAAGCCATGAAGCACTTTTGTATTAGTTCTTATCTTCTGAAAGATCATCTTCAAGAAAATTATTTATTTAACCAAGTGAGGATGTCTGCCTATGAGCATGAAGGAAATGCCTCGAGAGTTCATTTGCTGTATTTAGTTTGAAGTTCTTGTATCTGGCAGAAATAATTATTTAGACTAACATGTAACTGAGGATATGATAGCAGGAAATATATTATTTCTTAGCATTAAAATGCAACATCTTAAACAGCTATTCATGGTGCTCAATATATCTATTTAATTTACCAAAGCTAATGGAATAGCATTCTTGTGAGTGATAATATTTTATTTTAAATGTTCTTTGTAACAGTATTAACAGGGAGTGAAACCGGCCCGGAATTTCCACTGGCCACGAGGCCAGTAAAACAAAGTGGCTTGTGAAAATTTTGGCCAAATCAGGTACTATCCATGAGGGTGAAGAAAAATCTCTCCACCTTTCCCTTTTTTTTTCATTGGGCTTCAAGTCCAGGGGTAGCTACTAAGACCAGCTGCTCAGTGGCCTAAAGCAGTATCTGTTATGGTTTGGCCATGCTGAGGAAAAGTCCTCTGGGGACGACAGACTTCTCCCTTCCCATGGCACTGAAACTTGCTCGATTCTTCACCTCTGTTTTTAACTGCAGGGGCCAGCAGGAGCCACTCCTGCTGCTGCCATGTGCACGGCTTCGCTCAGTGTCTAAACCATTTGGCCACTAACAGCAGCCACGTTGTCAGTGCAATCTAGGGAGAGAACTGTACATAATACTTAAGCTCAGCTGGACTGACTTAAATTTTACAATATTCTGACAAAATAAGCTCTATGTCACTTAACATTTTGAACCGTTTTAGACTGGTACAAAACCGAACCTTTGTAAACTGAGCAGCATTTATAATGCTTCATATATAAAAACAATGCATATTTTTAAGATTTATTACGTATCTATGTAGATATGCTTGCTGGAAAAGCTAGGTCTGTTGTAGACCAAATGCTACAAATTAAGACTTGTGGCTTACCAGTTTCATTTCTGTATTTTCTTGGAAAATGTTTCTAGCTAGAGTTTAAATATAAAATGTAAATACTGTACAGATATGTATTGATAGAAGTATTACTTGGTGTACACAAGTGATTTGCATGAAAAATACTCTGTATCAATCATTGTTAAAAACGTGATGTTCTATATAAATCCACTGCAATATTAATGATTTCATTTATCATTAAGACCTATTGTTAAATCTGGAGATTTTTCTCAGAAATAAAGTGTGAAACTATACTATTATATAGCTCCTCATTTATCAAGAACACACGGGAGGCGATTGCTGATTTATTTCTTTAGAGAGTAAGGTTCGATTTTACAGTATGTGTCATAACTGCTCTTGTAAGCAAAAGGCCTCTTTTTCCTGCCTTTAGGCACACTGATTTAAATTAACAGGTTAAAGTTTTAGGAGAGAAAAACCTTCTGACTGCAAAACAGTGTCTCGGAGTGTTTCTGCTGTGAGTATTATTCCACAAAGAGCTGTTTTCCCTTGAGAGCCATCCTAAAATAAGGAAGTAGGTTTTCTGTTCCAGTTCCTGAGTTTCAGTCAAATGCAGTTAGAGGGTGGGAAAGCGGATCTCTGCTCCTCAAGTAGCTTAATGAGACCTCTACCGCCTAGAAGTAACTAACGCTGCTGCAGTTGCCCAGTCTGCTTCTCCATACCTGTAATCTGAAACTGGCTGAGCTTGAAGCACCGATTCGGCACTCCGTGCTCCACCCTGCTGGACACTTTCGGCTCCTGAAAGCGTTTTGACGCGCGAAGATGACGGGCTGCTCTCGGGGCCAGATGCCTGTCCGCGCTCGGCAGCGGGAAGAGCCCGACCCCAGCCCAAGCGAAACCCAGCCCCAGACGCAGGCGAGGGGGCCCCGGGAACGGCTCTGAGGGAGCCTCCGCTCCCCTTCCCGCTCAGGGCAGGCCCAGCGGCACCTCAGCGCCCGCCCTTCTCGCTCCGCCTTCACCTGCCCGGGCGCGCGCCCGATCCCGCCCTTTTCACCAGCCGTCGGAGGGCGGTCCCGCGGCAGAGCTTCGCCCAA
>VWZK01009821.1:28934-60818 GCA_013396935.1 Baryphthengus martii | reverse complement strand
AATGTTGTTCCAGATTTGTGGATGCTATTTTTCTACCAGCTGTCGTCGCAACACCAAATTTTACACTGATCCTGTTGAAGCTGTAAAAGATATACCCGATGGGGCAACTATACTTGTTGGTGGTAAATATTTAAGTTCTTTATGGATGCAATCACATCTTCTATTAATGAGATATTTTTTACTGTTTTACTATGTTTCTTTTAATATTAACTGGTTTAATTAATTGTTTCTTAGGGGGTGGAAAAAACCCAGAAAAATCATTAGGTTTTTTTTCCTCACTAGTGAAGTGTTAGACTTTACTTGTGCCAATATGAATGCAGAAAATAAGCTTTCACGTTATCATTGTTATTTCAGGTGGTGAAGAAACAAAATTTGCTTTGATTATTTTTATGGTAGCGTTCTCTATACTATATGTTTGCCTAATCACTGGATCTCTGTGACCTTGAACAAGTACCTAACAAGTTTGTGACTGTAGGAAGTGAAGATAATGCTTGGAATGGTTACGGGTAACATTTCCAGAAGAGTCAAGAAGTTGTGTTCTGGTGTGACTTGAGCTTTTGAATATTCTAGATAATTGCTACAATTTCATGCTGTTCAATCTACTGCAAGAAAAACAGTCTCTCCATTTAGTACATCATAAGTGATTTTTAGTATTTGAGAACTAATGAACGTAATGTAAAACATGGGGAACCTCACTGGTTATATGTAATGAGGCAATATTCTAGAACCTTCTAGAAAGAATTATGTGGTTTTTTTTGTTGTTGTTGGAACAAAAGAACTGAGACTGAGTGTCTGGGAAGGAAATGGTAGTAGTTACAGTGTTAGAGCCTGCCATTAAGACAATGTGGAATGGTGTTTCATTTTAGATGGACTGGCTTCTTGTGTAATAGGTAGGAGTGTGCAGCACCTCAGCCTGGGTGGAGGTCTATGCTTCCAGTTACACACCTTCCAGAGAGTGTGAAGATCCCAGATTTTTATCTCCTAATTACAGGCTAAGCTGCATGGGAGAACTCCTTGCTCCTTCTATTTGACATGGTTGTGTGCAGCAAAGGATTAGTTGGGTAAACAGAGAAGGAGGAATAATGGGTACAGTGGTTAGGAGACACATCAGGAGAGCCAAGGTCTTGGAGCCCTTTTCCAAAGACTCTTTGTGTGTGAGCGGACCTCTCATGGTTAAATGTCTTTCATCCAAACTGGGAAGCATCTAGTGACCAGAAGAACCTGGTACTAGGGTGCAACTCTTTCCAGAAGTGTTGGTGTATTTAGTCAACTAAGGAGTTGACTAAAAGTTGATTAAAAGGTTTTTAATCCAATGGTGCGCATTCTCAGACTTCTGATGAATCTGTTTCAAACACGCTTCTTAAATATTAAATTTTCTTTTATTTTCCATAGGTTTTGGATTGTGTGGGATTCCTGAAAACCTCATTGGGGGTTTACTGAAGACTGGAGTAAAGGGAATAACAGCAGTCAGTAATAATGCAGGGTAGGTATTCATGTGTCTGTGGTCTAACAAGTACAGGCTAAATATTCCGTTCATGTGAAAAGGCTAATATGTATGAAAAAGTCTTACTTTTCATTGAAAGAGTTTTCATACTAACCACACAGCTTTAAATCTCATCTTCAGCAGTATAATAATGCCAGTATAATTTAGTTCATTGCAGATCTGAAGAATGTTGAAAGACTGATACCTCCTAGTGGCACTGTATTTTCTTTAGCAAATTTTCTTTACTTAGGGAGCTTATCCTAAACTCTATTGTCTTGTGAAATAAGAGTCTTCTCAGAGCTAGATGTACTGAGGTTACATATTCTTACCCAGTTGGTAAGGAAGACAGTGTGTGAGCACTCTTTCTGGTTTTGTTGTTGTTGTTTGGGTTTTTTTTAAATGTTTTTAATAATGTTGCTTGTTTCCACCAAATGGTAATATCTGTGTTACTACATTTTCTGTGAACTTTTTACTTTTTAATGCTGTATTTGTGGTGAAATAATAATGAGAATTTTGTATTGTTTTCAAGGAGCTTCATTAATGCTTTCAGTTGTGAGTGTTTTCCTTGGTTTGGAAGTCTCCCATCTGGTCTGTAGAGGTTTAGTCTTTATCCAATTGCAGAACAAGATCTGTAGGGGGGAAAAAATCACTTGGAAACTGTTTTCTATTTTACTAGTGTTATAATAAAAATGAGACAAGTTTATGTGAGCCACAAGGGTTGTTTGAGTATAGAGAACTTTGTTCGTCATACAAAATGAAAATGGATGTCAAACCTTGCTCCTTCAATTCCTCCAACCTTGTCAAAGAAGTGATTTAGATGGAATTTATCTAATAACGCTGTGTGGTATTTTCAGCTACATCATGACATCTCCCTTATTCTTTGTTCACTGATTTGTGTCCCAGTCTGTTTTGTTTTTAACCTGATTGAGTTTAACATGTTAAAATCAGAATACCATTCAAAACCCACAGAAGTAGTCTCTCTCTTCCCACCCCGCTTCTACACTTGTCTCCCTCTACCCACTCCCCAGCTTCTGAGGCTGAAGTTCACAATATGTTGATCTTCTTTTTTTTTTTCTTTAGTGCTTTGTGCTTGCCTCTGCACGTTCATTGCATAACAGATATGATTTGTATTGTTGTTACGCACGCACACAGTCAAACTCAGGCTCTTAGGGGAAACAATTTCTACTGGATGATAAAAAGGAGGGAGGAGGAGACAGATAATTTTGAGTGGAAAGGTCAATCACTTAGAGATCATTTACTTTCCTTATACCCTTAATCCTAAATGACACATGCATATGTAGATAGAGAAATTGCATAGATGCTCCTGGAGGGAGATGAGGGTTTAAAAGTGAGGAAAAGTGAAAAGAGAAGCAACATGGAATAGAATGGCAAAGATGACATTTTGTATTGTCTTCTGCACATAGTTGGTGATGTTATAGCTTAGAATTAATTTGGACTTTGTGGCTGGAGTGATTACTCCAAACCAAAATGTTTGGTTGCTGGTAGGAAAGCAAAATTTAATTCCGTTTTTCTTCAAAGTAGTTTTCCATGAACATTCATGGAATCTGATAAACTCCACAGAGTGGTGTAATGGTCTGAAAATACCTGAGGGCACCTAGACTTTTCATAAAGTAAATTTTTTAAAAATCCTACATTTACTCTCATGTTGAACAGTATAATTATTCTGAATTTAAATATAGTCTCATCTGTTGTTTTTATTTATTGTACTACTACTATGTGGAACTTAGTGTACTATAGTTCAGAAGGGTTTGGGAACCAATTTAAAGGATAAGATGTCATCATTGATGAAGTCAGAGTCCTCATCATAGAAACTGGTAGCATTTAAGCATCTTGACTCCTATCTTCTTTTAAGTACATCGAAAAGTATTGTGATATTATCAAGTATATAGTATAAGTATCAAGTATCAAGTATAAGAAGTGGATTTTAAAACTGAAGTAGAACAGCAGTCATGTACCCTGCAGCGATAGTACACAAAGGGTGAGATGCTCCTGTAATCTCAGAGACGTTAGGTGCTTTGTGGGATGAATAATTTGCCGCTTTCCAAGACGCCTGAGGATTCAGCGTGTTTTGCTTTGGCGCTGTTGTGCTGCAGTGGATGCCCTGCTGTGTTTCACCTTACTGACTGTGGCCGCTTTCTCCAGGTCTTCCAGCAAACAGGAAGTAATTGGTTGTGGTTAGGTTTTCTCATCCTGCAGTGGGTTAGCAGGCAGCTTCTAATTGGAGTAGAGAAGGAGCCAAGTGCATAGACAGACAACCTGTTCTGGAGAACAGCGCAGCTACTGGGTTTAAGTCACATGTCTTTCGGTATGCGTGAACCACAAAATGTGTTACAGGGCTATCTGTGTGTAACTAAAATAGCAGCAGTGGAGACAGTGCTTCACTTACAGCTAGTGGAAAGCAGGAATTAGTAAGTTCTGAAGCACTCTTACCAGCTCTCTTAACTAGAAAGAAGGTTCAGCAAAGCCTAGAACTGCTTAGTAGTGTCCAGAAACAAATTTAAAGGAGCAGAATGTTCACAAGTTCACACCCTACTGTTTTGTGCTGCAGTGTAATAGCAAGGAGATTCCTCTGGCAAATACTTTTTCAAATCACTTAGTTGCTGGCAGGTAAAGTCCTTGTTCTGGCCTTTGAAAGGCTTTCTGAGAACGGGTTGTAATAGCATATGGGGTGCTTTTATGCATTCTAGAAACTTGCTGCCTGTTGCTGTGTGTTAGGCTAGTGTGTATGCTGTGTGCTAGATAGTGAAATGGCACCTTTCAGAGGAGTTACTTGTTTGCCAAGCCAAACAAGGAAAAGTGTTTGAAAGGGAGGCAGTGCAGATAGTCAGTATCTCTGGTATGTACACAGCATGCTGCAGGGGAAACTAGCTTGTGAACCAGGGAGATAGTGGAAAGATACCATAGTGGGTGGGCTTCTAAAATACAACCTCTCACACTACTCTTATAACTTGTTTTGCCAGTGTTTTTGTATTTTAAATTCTTCCTTTATATTTTTACAAGCCCTTTAAATTTAGAGGTTTCTGTCTTAGTAAGCTACTGAAATCCATTTTATTAAATTTTTGCTGCATGATTATTTAAGTTTGGTTTCCTCTACATATCTAAATAGGTCCTTATTTTAAACCTCGATTCATTAAATTCCCAGCATGATTCAAGTTAGTATCCAGTATGTTCTTCCACGTGGCTGTTTTTTCATCTGCTTGTGACTTCATGGTATCTTATTACATACAGACTTCAAGTTACAGTGAACATGGGCATCTCAAATCAGCTTATGCTAAGATTTCCCTAATGCAGGCTATATCAGACCTATTGCTTCAGGATCTGTGTTGCAACAAGAATGATGTTCCTGTCAACATAGCCAAATATTTAAAATGAAAGTTTAAGAAATTATCACCAAATTATTACTTTTAATTGATTTTGCTTAATGAAACGGATACATAATTTTGGCTATCATCACGTTTGTTCTCTCTCTGCCGCCTCAATAGGCTGAACTTTTACTTGGTAAAGATGAAGCCCATTACTTGTAGTAACTGCACATGTGATCTGACTTTTGTATCAAATAAGCTACTTTTCTGTGGGCTTTGTCTGCTTTTGAGACATCATTTTTGAATGCAGTAGTGTTGAACAGTATGCTTTCACTTACAGTAAAAATAGAGAAGTCACAGTTAGTATATTAGTTACTAATCACCTGGGTGATCATCCAAAAGGAGGCTGATGGACAGCATGCTGTCAGATTACCACAGATTCAGACTGTCTGCTCAAAAGACATTACTAGCCTTTTGAACCTTTGATCTCTGTGCTCTATTTGAAGAAGGTCCTTTTTTTGTTACAGTGTTATGCATTAGTGAGGAGAACATAGAGAAAATAGGTTTGAGATAAACATTTGAGCTCTTGGTCATGATGCTGGAGTGCATTACTACTTAGTTCAGTTGAGTATGTTTTCCTAATGGGCTCTTTGCAGTTGCCAAATCGCCAGATAAGTCACTACTCTATGGCATCACATGCAATGGTATACTTAACTAAGCCCCATATTCTAGAGCACAAAATGTATTTTTATGTTCTTAGCAATTAAATATTTGGAATTAAGGCAGGATTGATAAATGTTATGTATGTTAAAGTTAACTGTTTTTTCAGTCAATGCTTTGGATTGTGTGTTTCTGTTAAAAACAAAATGTGTCTGTCATCTTTGCCAAAGACTCCCTGTTTGCCCTTGCGTATGTAACTCCTATGGCTTGATTCCACCCGTACTCAGAAGTGAAATACAGGGTCACCAATGTCTTATCACTCTTGGTGAAGAGATAGGAGTGGAGTTAGGTAAAATCCCACATATGGCAAGTTGGCAAAATAATGAGGCAAGGTGTATAAGATATTTTCAGGTTTTATTTGATTATTTGAAGCAGTTTACTTTTTTTTTTTAAAAAAAAGAGTCATCTTCATTCTTTGTAAAGAATCTGGTAAGATGCTTTGTTACAGCTTTTAAATTGGTGACACTGTGTGAACTGCAAATCCTTGAAAATCTGAGCAGGTGATCTTGCTAATTTTAGTGTTGAGGTTATTTAGGATTTTGGCAGGGCGAATGCTAACCGTTGCAGTACATGGAACTATTGAGAAATCAGCTGTACAGATGACTTTCTGCTTGTGATTACAAATGAAGACAAAATAGATGTAGAACTCAGCATGACTGAGCAACTGTGTCAGCTTGGTTTTAGATAAGTGACAATGAAACATTAAACCTAGTTTTAGCCGGAATACTTTTGAAGTATTATGCATTCATGATGAAATTCAAATATTTGTTGGATTAAGTCTATACCATATAACTTCACTGTGAAGGAAAATATGGTAAATTTATAAACACAATATGCCATTTTGTTGCAGAATGGAATATGTAAAGAGGGGACCTTGCTGCTGGTGTTACCATGCAGTGTACAATACTTGCCCTCTTCAAAAATTATCTGCCTTTGCAACTGTCATTGAACTTGGCCTACGTGCCTGTACCCATCATTCTTCCTTTGAGAAGTGGAGCATCATTTTTGGAGTAGATTCTTGGAGGTAGAATACAGCCATTTTGCTGTGAGGCTAAAGCTGAGATGAAATTGTCAGAGCACAGAGGACAGAGTTCTCATAAGAAGGCTTTAGGAGAGGAAGGAGTGCTGTGTAAGTGCTACAGAGAAGGGGCAGAGGGAGTTTTAAGGCTCAGTCGTGCCAACTTGCATGTAAGACTTCAAAATTCCCTGCAACAGTGGGCTGGCTCCCTTATTTTCTTCGTTGTTTCTTCCCTCAAAGTGAAAGAAGTCCCAGACCGCTGAGCTGAGAGAAGTTTGGCGTACTACTTCTTTTGCCTTTTGCCATGGGTTGAAAAGGTGGCGGTGAGGCAATTTCTGGGGTTTCTGGGAGCTGTGACCCACTGCCCTGTTTTCTGTCCTGCCTCTTCCTTCTCCTGACTAGGACTGTCTTAGCATATGGAAGCACCCATACTTCTCTCTTCCTCCTTTTTTTTTTCCTCAGTCAGCTTAGAGAGCTTCTACCTCTCTTTTCTGCTTTCCATTAAGCAGTTCCCATTAAGACAGATGGGAATATGTCCTAGGAAAAAAGGAAAGAAAAAATGGTGGCTGAAGACAGTGTCTCACGAATCATCATGGCAAATAAATATCATGTCTCTGTCTAATTCTCTTCCTATGTGCTGAATGCGTTTTCTCCTCCCTGTTAATTGACTCCCTTTCCTCATCTTGCACTCATTCTATGTACCTTGCTGGAAGTGGCTGCAGAAATGGAGGAGAAAGTGTTATCTAAGCTGGCTCCTTAGTAACCTTCCAATGTAACGCATTGGGGATTATTGTGGGACATAGTCTCCCTGTTGAGAGCCAGATAGAGCACTGGGGAAGATGACTCGTCAAGAACTGTTATTTACACATTTATTTTACCCTGGAATGCCAACATTTTTGTTTATTGTCTTATGGCAAATGATATCTGGTAGACATCTACTAATTTTCTGCACAAAGGCTGTAAAGGATCACTTTCTGATGCTGCCAGGATTATACTTCGTGATTATTTTCGCAGAATCATGAAGGCACATCACTAAGAACTCGAATGGTGTCTTCAGCCACATGCCTTCTTTCATGCTGGTAAAGGTTCGTGCTATAGTCAGACACCTCTGTGGGCCTGAAGGCTTAAGAATGTATTACTAAGAGATGCCAAACAGGTACTTTTTGTTGCATTCGTTTTAGGTGGGGAGCATATCTGGACTTCCCTAGGAAGTGTGGACCTAGTAAGAGATGTAATTGCATGTAACTTGGAGCAGATCCTTTTGAAGTTGAAAAGCTGACGTTACAAAGTGAAACAGATGACATGAAGTCTCTTTAAGTGGAGAATGGTAGCAGAAGTTTTTTCCCTCTCCCACTGCTAGCCACTTGCCAGGAAAATTTCTAGTTCTGGAACAGGGCCATTTATTATCAAATTTCATGCATAGTTATGCAACACTTGGACCTGCCAAACACCTCGAGAGACTGCACATGTGTCTCTAGAAGCTGACTAGTGTCTACATAAAGTGTTCTCCAGGAGAGGACCAACCTTCAATATTGTTTCTTTGCAGCAATGATAAGTTGCAGGAAACTCTGTTTTCTGCCTGTGATGAAGCCTTGCCCCAGGATTCTTGCTAAGTACTTTTCTTTCCCAATCCATAATGTTTAAGGGTGATGTAGTTACCCCTCCTGTCCCACTAATCCTGAAATTATGAGAAAGGTCACATAGGGCATCATGTTAGCTCCTCTTTGTCCAACATATTTTAATTCTCCTAAACTCAAATATTCATGTTAATCTTTCATAACCAGTGAGTTCTGGTCTTGGTAGTATCTCACAGGAATAGGCACTGCAGATCCTGGAAAACCTTTGAACAATGAGTGTAGAAGAAGACTAATCTTTAAGAGTTGTAGAATGAAGCCCTCATGCTAATTGGCACTGCTCATCATTGGTTTCTAGTGTTCCTCATCAGGGCAGCCAGACTGTCCTAACCACTCTTGCTTTTCTTAGACTTTTATAAATGTCTTTACTAAGGCAGGGAGAAAAGAGACTGTCATTATCTCCTTTTACTAAGGAAAAAATCCCAGAAGCTATCTTATGTCTCTTGCCGGAGTAGTGTGATATCCCAGGTCTCCTTTGTTCTGCATAAGAATGCAAATTTCTGTTTCCTTCTTCATCAGGCTGTGTGGGGCTTGTTGGTGTGTGAAGCTTTTATCATCTTGGAAATTTAGGTAATCTCTTCTTCCCAGCAATGTTGTGAAATGTGTTCTGCTTAAGCCACCGAAGAGAAAGGCTTGAGAGCTGCAGATTACCACTAATCCGGAGTACATCAACATACTGCTTTTGACTACTTCCAGTATGCTTGAGATAGGTGGGCTTGATCTGTCTGGGAGTCATCTTTGTCTGATTTTTTTGTTGGAAAAGCCAGATGTTAGTTTTTGGCAAGGAGGTTTCATAGCTCTGAGAGGGAGAATACAATGGGAATGAATGTGTTGCTAAACAACCAGACCTTCTTTTTTTTTCAGTCCACATCAGTAGAATGGGGAACTTGGGTCAGGTTAGATAGATCTCTTTTCCTATATGCGTTTCTCTTGATTCAGATTTCACAGAACAGGGAAACTTTTAGAAATCTTACAAGTTTTGAGGGTAGAAGAACGCATTCTCTGTCTAGCACTGATGTGTACTTTCCCTCTTCCAACTGACCAACTTCCAGGTCACCCATGACTGTATCAACTTTCACCATAACTTTTTCCTTGCTGTCTGGGACAATACATTTTTATTGCACTCACCTGTGTTTAAATTTTTAAAGGATTGAGACCAGCTTTTAAAATAGATACACAAGATGTATTCTTTCCATGCACTCAGTAAAGGATCTTTTTCTCTTTTTACAGTTACTATTTGATAGGAAGGGCATTGCCTGCAAGACAGATATTTTAGGGGTAACAGGTAACATTTTCAACATAAACATAGTTTCAGCTGAAAAGTTCAAAGGAAGTTTTGTACCTAAACTAACATAACCAAGAATGGAACAAAATATGGAAAGAGAAAACAAGTAACAAACAATTGCCATAAAAATGTTATATAGAAGGAAATGACCCTAAACCAGAAATTATTTGGGTTTTTTTGATTTATTTTTTTTTTATTCCATGATAAAGACATCAAGTAAAGATAAAGAGCAAAGGGTAGGGAGGGTAGGAATGAGAATTGCCTTTTCACCGCTGTGTGGAATCTTGGTTTCTTAGGGCATTCAAAAATAAGAAAAAAACATAGGAAATGTAAAATAGGCTAAAGTGCTCAAAATTTGGAGGGAGATGAAAAGAAGACTGATGGGTGGAGGGCAAAGGGGTTATTTTAGCTGGAAAACTGAATGCAGGTTACATCTATAAAAAGGATAGATAGCACTATTTCTTTTTAAGAAATTTACATCTAAAATAAACATATAAGATGAGCAACAGCAATTGGACTTTGTGATCCTGCTCTGAAGGTTAAATGTGGCCAGGAATTGGAGGTAATTTTTTGTTACTGACTGCTTTTGAGATGAGGAGAAAGAGTGAATGAAGTGAAGAACAACTTGGAATGAGCGTGACAGAGAATGACTTTTGTGCAATTTTTTATTTAATTTTTATAGAGACCTTTGTAATTATTGACTTTTGTTTGAGAGAAGATGCCAGCTTGTAGTAGATGAGAAATCAAATGTATCCATATTGGTATCCTGTGGGACAATATGCAAAAAATACCATTAGAAAACAGTGTGCTCCAGTAGCTGCTTCTGAGACTGCAAGAGGAATGAGTATAGATCTTAGTGAAATGAGGCAGAAAATTCTTCAGCCATTACAAATCTGCTGTTGACCCTCTGTTGCCATCCCTTTCTCATCTGGATGTGTGCTGAGAATTTTGTTGTCTATAAGCAGAAATCTTGTGTCTTCCTGTTTCTATTTGATAGCTTGCAAGTTTTGCAATGATAAGAGCAATGTTAACCACTTGAATAATATACAGAAGTAGCTAACCCTGGTTTGTAGGCAGTTCAAGCTATCCCTTCTTATTCTTGCACTATAAACCACTGGAGTTTTATTTAAGTTCTGTACTTCTGTTACACAGCACTGTGGTTATACAAACTCATTAAACTGCCGTCAGGCATTGGCTTGTCTGTTAATTTGCTTGCTGTCTTTTAAAGTGGGAGCTCAGAGTTTGATGGTTTTCTAGGGAGAGGGATCATCTTTGAGTAACCCTATACAGGAAATCCTGGCATTTGTATTTTTATGCTTTTTTAATAAATCTCTTTCTTTCCCCATGTGACTCCTATTTCTACTACATTTCCAGCTTTTTTAGGTTTCAAGCTACTGGAATTTTTTCCTGTGGGGAGCAAGAAATATGGCTTGTTCCCTGGCAGCATGCATTTTATTCTCAAGGCTTTGGCACAGCAGCACTTAACATTGCATCAGTTTAGATTTTTGTTTTTAATAGGTTAGAGTTGGAGAGTGTAGCAAGCTTTTATAGTAAGGCAAGTTCTTTACATCTAGAGAACACAGAATAACTTCAGAGAACCAGATCAGAGTAGCTTGTTTCGCTTCCTCTCATGCAGTTTCCAATCAGCCTGAGTATGTATAGTAATGGGCTACCTTCTTAAAATAATCCTATCCTTGAAATAGTCCTCATTATGCATGCAGCTGAGCAGTCTTTGTGACTGCACATCTGTCCATGCAGCTGTTGTGAGCACTGTGGTAGGAGCTGAAGAGCTGGTGCCGGTACTGCACTGCTCAGCCCCTCTCCCTTCATGTGCAGCACTGCACTGCAGCATGTGCTGTGAGATGCTGGCACTGTCCAGCAAGAGGTAGTGGTGCTGATGTGAAAGTGGGTTCATCAATACCACTCTTGTATTTGAGAAGGAATACTGTATAATAGTAAACTTTTTGTATCAGGCCTTTTAAAAGGATGCCAGGAGGTCACAGCTGGGATATCTGACATGAATGCTGTAGTAGTGGAGTATTAATATATATTAAGTGAGATGTGGCTGAGGTGCAGTGGGTTCCTTCTGCTGATCTACATTGATCTATTGTGCAAAACAAACACCTTTCAGCTCACTCAGTGTTGTATCTTGATTATTTAGTTGATTTTATTCCTCTTTCTTTCAAGTAAAATAGTTTTGGTTTTTTTTTGCATGGGGAATAGAGATTTGTATTACAGTATTTACATGACTCCTTTACATTCTTTTTTTTTGCCATCACCATAGCTTATAAAGACAGGGTTAGGGGATATACTTAGAGATAATTTGGGTAAGGTGTAAGGAGGAAGTGTAGAGGAAAAGCAGTCTGATGCATTACTTTCTCCACATGGTCATTAGTGGAAAGACAGTTCATTTCTGATGGTACCTAGAGAAGGAAGCAGTATTATAGACATGGTGATGTAAGAATACTGAAAAGATGATACTTGTATAGGAAAGAGATATAATTCATTAAAACAATTAACAGAATTAAAAAATACAGGCAACCTCTTTGGAGCTCTTCTTCAGAAGAGGTGTTTTCAATAGGATGCATATATCATAAGCACATGTCCATTTTAATTACAGAGTCCCGGATACTGGATTTGCTTTCTGCAAAGATTCTTTTAATATTTTTTTAATATTTCTTATCCTGAAATCTCAAGCCATTGTGGGGATAATTAAGTCATACTGAATTGAGACAAGTAGTGCCAGATACACATCACTTTTCCTGAGGTGCTTCTGAATCTTACCTTTCCTCTAGTGGGAGTGGAAACTCTTGAATTCTCCACTCATACATTGCAGAAACCTACATAAATGAGCTTTGCACAGATGTACCGATCCGACTATCCTGCAGTGTGCTGGCAATATGAAGGAAACATGCCTTTGTAATTTTTTCTCTTTTTATTTCCAATTTTATATTTTAACCTTGCACTTTCAAATAGAAATAGGTTTTTTTTACAGAGCCTTTTTGTTTCAGTGACTCTTGAAATGTGTTTTTGTCCCATCGATACACAATATGGGATGACGAATATCAGAAAAATGCTAAAGACTGACAGAGAGTAATGTCTTTAGGATATCAGAATTTAGAAGCACTGGCACAAAAAAATATTGTATGTTATCTTTATCGTTCAGTTTAAGCTGATATTATGACATACTCAAGAAAATCTTGACTGCAGTTTAATATCTTTTGCTGGATTAGGCAATTTCTTAGTAAGAAAGTGAATTGTTTAGTAAGAAAATGTAAATACAAGTATTCCCTTGTAAACAAACAGCATTATAGATGTGAATGTGCCTTTCTGCTTGAGCTGCTAAGCAATCACTTGCCTTTTTCCTGGGGAGCTGGAGTTTAAACAAAAAAGTAAGTTTTTGTTTACTCAAAGCCGGGTTGTGCACTGTGTGACTTTTTATTAATTAGTAAGAGTTTTAAAGGAGCAGATATGTAAAACAACGCCTTTTGTTAAGCTGGTATTTGTAGCTGTTACATGTGAAATAGTTTTAAAATGGAGTTTTAGGTACATTCAGTGCATTGGTAAAGATGAGGTCTGAGCACTGGACTGCTAAATTTTAACTGTACCTTTAATGTTCTCCCTCCTAAAAGCTGGAATTTGGTGTTTATCTCCCAATCCCTTATGTCTAAAGATAATTTTATCCTGTCTTTTTAAGTCATTAAAGTTTACCAAGTGCTTTTAATATATCAAAAATCTATTAAAAATACTGACTATTGTCTGGCTTTTTCCACACAGTGTTGACAATTTTGGACTTGGTCTTCTTCTTCAGACTAAGCAGATAAAACGCATGGTGTCATCTTATGTTGGAGAGAACGCTGAATTTGAACGCCAGTATTTATCTGGTGAGCTAGAAGTCGAGCTTACACCTCAGGTAAGGAGCGTCTCTAGGAGACTAGTGGTGACTTTTCCTGTGAAATACTGTGTAGGATAATGCTTAAGTACTCTTATAAAATTACTTTGCAATCCAAACGTTATGCATGTGTGCACATGTGCAGTAAAAACAGACTGCAGTTGCCATTTTAGGATCATGCGCTGAAGGCTGCAGCTGGTCTGTTAAGACCTACCGTTCATACGATGTGAATTTCTTTTATGGCTTGTTACATTATATTGAAGTATGTATTTGTGTATTGTTTATTTATATATTTTATATATTTGTTATAGGTTTGATTTTTGATAGTTCCTCACTGATTGTAGAAAAAGATATGAGGTATGCCCACTACTGTGGCCTGTAAGGCGAAAAAAGTCAGGGGGTTGCTGAATTCCTGTATTGGTGGCAGCTCGTGTGCACTTCTGAGGATGTCACATGTGCGGTGTCTGCCATCTACTGGGTAGGAATAAAGTAAGATTTCAGTTCATTGTGAGGCATAACTCTTTCGTACTCTTTAACGTGTGGCATTTCCAAAGGTGACACATAACCTTTGGGCTTTAAACAGCTGTCAGTATAAGTCTCTGGGAAAACCAACAGTCTTAAATTTTTATGGAGAAGAGAGTCTTGGGCTCCATCTCTTCGGAATGTCTCTTATAATCCCAGAGATGGACAGAAAAGCTCCGAAGTCATCTGACATGTAAAAAAATGATGCATTGTCACTACTCATGTTTCAAAAGCCACAAATCTCAGCTTTCTCTAACCTCACAGTTCTGTTTTTTCCTTCTCCCTGCATAATGTTTAATGCTTTCATCTAGAATACCTTGAACTCCTCAGACATGTAATTGGCTTTGTGGACTACACACACACGCTATGTAGATCCAGTGTGGTAGTACTGGGTCTTCAGTGTGCAAGGGTAAACAAAGCTGAATTAATTGCTTGCTAGGAGATGCAGGGATTTGAAATATTTGTGTCAAGATAAAACAGCCTTTTGGAAAATGCTCTTCAAGTTTGGTAATTTTAGGCAAAATGGAGGGCTGTTTTGTCCTTGTTACACTGTAAGGGAGGTGGTCATGGTGACATGTTGAAATGCTACAGCTGTTTGGAAGACAAGATTTTGTATCATTGCACGATCGGCATCTGCCTCTTGCCACCAGTTTGTAAATATATCAGAAGTCATTGTGTTTCTTGCAGGGTACATGGGGAAAATGCAACCTATGTTTTGAAGGCTGTCAAGCTAGGTAATTGACTGTGACAGTCTTACCTTGTTTTGAATCCAGAAAAATGTTTTTAAGAAACAGTAATGAAAAGCAGGCAGATGTGTCCTTAGCTCTAAGCCTGTAGTTAAGGCTGAAGAGGAATTTGGGCTGTTTAATATCCATGGTACAGCTGAAGTAGAACAGAGTGTGGATGGAACAGTCAAACAGAGTCGAAATGCTGTTCTGTCAGCCTCTTAGGATTCTCAGCATGGGTAACCTAGATCACTGGACTTGCTTCTCCTTTCTTGATCTGCTATGCATGGCTGTTTCAACTTGCAGTGAGGTATGAAGCTTTTCCTAAGAGGCTGGGGAATGAAACATAAATACGTAGGACTGTTGCAAATGAAAAACCTTCCAGCATATGTCATCAGGTGGGCAGACAAAAAGAACCATGTACTCTAGAGTAATGGACTGGGAAACAAGCTGAAGGGAGTGGAGGCAGAACAAAGGGTTGGGGCCTGGAAATTGACAATGAGTTGTGTGATAGTCTGCTCACGAGCAATTTATGGGTGCGCTTGAAGCATTTCTTGTCATATCCAGTACCAATCCCACAAACGAGAGCTAAAATGGAAGGAGGAAATAGATGTGGTTGTCTGCTGAATTTGGAAGGCAAAGCTCCGAATGACAGAGTTTAAAAAGTAAGTTCGTACAAGCCACTCATCAAAGTTTGATTTGTTGTCCCCATATGACTACTTAAATGTTTTCCCATAGGGTACGCTCGCTGAACGTATTAGAGCAGGAGGAGCAGGAATTCCAGCATTTTACACCAGTACTGGCTATGGGACACTGGTGCAGGAGGGGGGTGCGCCTATCAAATACAACACAGATGGCACCATTGCCATTGCCAGCCAGCCAAGAGAGGTAAGATGCCAACTTGTTATTAGGAAGCGTTCTGCTTTGAAAACTGAATTTCTTACATTTTTTTCAAGATAAACGGTAGTTTAAGCACATCCTGGCCAAGTGTAACCTTGGTATATTGGATTAACAGGATGTCTGTGGTACCAGCCACATTAGTTTTCCTCCCACTGCTTACTTCCATCCTCTGCGATGTGTTAGAACATTTTTCACAGCTTTAGGGTGACTTAGCATCAAGAACCGATCCCAGTGAAAACCTGCCTTCTCGAGTTACACTTCACTCGATAATATGCTGACCAGGTTCTTTGTGTATTTAAACAAAATGTTGTACCAGATCACTGCAGTGCACAGTATGGATTGACAACAACCTCCTATTAGTGGGACAGGTCCTCCTGAGGTTCTGTAGTATGGAGTAAGCAGTCCTGTAGCTGCACATGAAGCTTAGCGTTAGAAGAGATGAGACATTTTCCTATTAAACAAGGAGGAACTGAGTTAACACAGACTCTCAGAAAACACATTTGCCAGTGGCTGAAGTGCAATTTAATTTGAGTATTGGAAATTGCAAAGAAATAGTGTGGTTTCCAAGTAAGAAACAAGGGCTTCATATTGAAATTAGGTGTAGAATTTGGAGAAGGGAAGAGATTTCTCAGTGCCCTAACTGAACTTGAAATGGATGAGTCTAATGCTGTATGTTCCAATTAGGCTGCAAATGGTATTAAAGTCTACCTCAAGAATGTTTCTGGGGTACAGGTAATTTTTCATGTATTTTTATACATGGCTAATGTCAGTATCTAATCATTAACTTAGTCTTTTTATTTCCTTAATTTTCATATGTCGTTACAATGTTTTACCATTTGAA
This sequence comes from Baryphthengus martii, assembly GCA_013396935.1. Classification (NCBI taxonomy): domain Eukaryota; kingdom Metazoa; phylum Chordata; class Aves; order Coraciiformes; family Momotidae; genus Baryphthengus; species Baryphthengus martii. Next base: position 44,475 of record VWZK01009821.1, on the reverse strand, counting down.
GGAATATTTTGTTTATTAAACAGCTTATTTGATAACGTATTTTTTCTGCTTCTAACATTTGTAGAAGAGTCTCTCTTGCTTTACTCAGTTTCTTGAGGGGATAATAACACGAGTAGCATGACTTGATCAGATCATACTCCAAATCCATTTCAACTGCAAGCGTTATTTTATAAAAGCTCAGAAAACTTGATTTCTGATGCACTTTTGTCATACTTCCTCCCTGTCTCAAAAATTTTAAATAGCTCTCTAGTACTGATTGTGTATATTCTAATCTTCTACATTGTTAAGAGAAATGGTATTTCATGTATTTATATGGGATTAAAATACTCTCTGTTAGTCGGTTACATATTCTGACGTCAGGCACAATATCATTACAAATATTGATGGTAAGTGCAGAGAAAACCAATGAAATTCAGCCGGTCTCAAATCCACTTCATTTTACTTTTCAGATTTCTGGCGGTGAGCAGTTATTAGGAACTTTTTCAGCAGTTCTGCTTTAGCACTCCAGTTTTTGGTTAGCTGGTAGATGTGCAGGAGAAAGCATGTTTAATTCCAGTAGATGGAGTAGCAGGAATATGAATCTGATTCTTGTTCTGCTTAACTATACAAAGACATTATGATAAAACAGAGGTTTACAGCTTTTCTCTGTTTCTCTGTTACTATACAGTTGAGCTACAGTTTTTGGGATGAAACTTTATGCAATACAAAAAACATAAATATAATAGTCTGTAAAATTAACTCCATAAAATAAATATTACAAGGGAGATCTGTTTGAAGGAACCTGCATCTCAACAGTGTACTTTTATCTGTAGGTGCGAGAGTTTGATGGCCGTCATTTTATTCTGGAGAAATCGATTACAGGAGATTTTGCTCTTGTGAAGGCATGGAAGGCTGATCGTGCAGGAAACATCATTTTCAGGTATGACCTGTATACCAGTGGGAAAAGATCCTTAGTGATTTAGATAATGAAAGAGAAGGAGAATCCTGTCTTCTAGTGATGGCAAAGTAATGTTTTAATTATTTCTTTTTCTTTCATATTGCCTTTCCCTGCTATCAAATTACACTGCTATAAAAAATAAATAAATTACTTTTTCTAATAACTTGAGAATTCAAATGTAGCCATGAAATAAAACATTGGTAGTTAAAAAGCAGATGTATTAGACCAAAGTCATTATGATGACTCTGTGGAAATGTAGTGACCCTCTGTTTGTTTCAATTTTCATATTAGTTAGAGTCCTTTTCCTTGCACAGTTGAAGGCTGACTCAAGAAGTGCAAGTTCATGTATGTCAGAAGAGAAAGAAGCTGAGTCAGTCTTCTGGTCGGTCAGTGATGGGAAAACTTTATTCTGTCCGCAGAAAAGCGTGTTTAAAGTCAATTCGATCTCAGTGGTGTGGGGAAAGGCATCATATGAATTTAAACATCTTTTCTAGTGAAAATTTTGAGCCCTAGTGATAGTTTATTTAAATTGCTATGTTTGTGCTCTGGTTTATCCTGAACTGAAGCAGCAGAGGTTTGCTTATATTTAATGTCTGGTTTTCATTTGTTTGTTTTATGGCTACCAGATGAGAAGGTAAGTGTTAAGGCAATCAGCTGCAGTTTACTACAAGAAGATCTGAACACTGCAGTCCGTCTTTGTATGTATTAAAACAAACAAGGAGTTGAAAAGGCAACTGAAAAATATGCAGATGCAATGAAGTAATGCTGTTCTTTATGTATATATATGTATGTATTCATACAGTCTTTTATCTATGTATCCTATAGATGTAATAGTAATATTTAATTAAAATACTTGAAAATTAAGAAATAATTTTTTATTTCACCCAAATTTTGACATCCTTACTTGCCCACTGGCAAGACAAAATGGGTTCTGATTGAAAACTGAACTTTGTGTGCACATGAATTTGATGACTGCTAAGCTGTTTTCCTTAGCCTCTGGGACATGGAGTACAGGAAACAGTCTTTATTTGATCTTGGGCTTCTACTGCCTGTGCTTTTACTCCGTATCTATCTACTGATGCTTAATTACCTCTGAGAAATTCTTTCGTTCTCCACAGAAACAGACCAACTGTGTTCTCTCTCTCTTCCCCCTTTCTCGGCCTCCTTTGTGTCCTGCTGGTCTCTCTGTTATGCCTTTCCCTCTTCCACCTACTCCTTTCAGAAGGCTTCCTACGTCTCCCACATTCACACAATACAGTTGATAGTAGATACTACTTCTGTCTCAAGTGAATACCTAAAATTCTTGACTTCTTCTTTCAAGTGTAAGCTAGTTAAAGGTGGACACATCATCATCCAGTGTCTTATTACATGTAGCGTATTGCTAACAGTGATCTATTCTGGTTTTGGATGAGACACAGATTACCTGATGGCCTGGAACAGAGAAACACAGGCTACTCTCATAGCTTACAGGAGACAACAGAGCAGGGAATTGTAGTAAATTAGAATATAATAACAATATTTCTGTGATCTCCAGGATGAAAAGGAAAATACATTTTTGACATATTAATTACGTATTCACTGCTAGTGGGACCTTTCCATAGTCCTTTAGTATATGAACTTCTGTTTTATTTGCTGAGGTATGCCTAGATAGACATAGGCTGTCTTATCTGGACTGCAGGCTAGCACGAGTTTTTTGTCTATTCTTGTACATGCAGCTGTGCTGTTTTCTAGGGGATCCAGAATGGCACTCTAGAAAGCAATTTTTTAAACAGGGTTTTCTGCCTCATTTAATCTACCTTGATAACTTCATTTCCCCTAGTATTTGATTCCATATAGCTGCCTATGGCTGCTTTCCTTCCAGAAGTCTTTATGCTGAGTGGACTACTCTGCATCACAGTTTTGTCTGGCAAGACCTGTGTCTGGCACAGTACATAATAATTTGTAGGTATAGTGCACCATTACCAAGACGGATAATCCAGACTCCCTCAAACATAAACAATCCCACCTTGTTCCTGTGCTAGCTGAAATGATGCATATATGGGCATTTCTCTTTGTTAGTCTGATGCGGGTACTAATTCTTCTTAGCAGAATAGTGTCTCCAGGTCTTAAGGTCCCTCGGAGCTTTGCTTCTTAGGGACAACAGCAGAAAGCGCCACTGCTTTTGAGAATATTCTACCTCCTTTGACTTTCTTCCCTTTTCATTTGGTACCATTTCTGCTTTGGAATTGTTCAGACCCAGTATACTTCCACTTTACAAGCAGAGGTGTGATTTGGTGGTGATGAAAGCACACTCTTGACAAAGGAACAGAGACGCTGAAGGGATAACCTGAGACACGAACAGTCGTGTCAGGTGATCTCTTCATGCTTCTAGTGATTCTGCAATATGTAAATTCAGCTCATACCTAAGGTGTCCTTTCACCTCTGCATGATTAGGTACATAGGGGATATAGTTCATTGGTTTAGTCTACTATGAACTAGTTTGCTGTCTTTTGCCTTTGGGAGAAAAGCTGTTGTCATGCCTTTGGGTCAGCTTGGAAATCTGTCCCTGGAACCAGGGACTTTGTAGACATTGTTGGGTCTTGTAGTCCAGAGAGCTATCTTAAAAGGGCCAACTTAGCTACCTGGATTTCATGCTCCAAAAAAGTGAACATTATTCTGTGTTGCAAAAGTATAGTGTTTCTGTTTTTTCTTCTTCTTGATGGTGTGTTCTTTAGAATTAGAACCTTTGATCTTGTAAAAGACTGCTGCTTCTGAAACAACTTTACTAACCCAAGAACATTCTAAATTGCCTAAGATTTTATAAATAGGGTAAAAATAAAGCCCATTAACTCTTCTCAGTTTGACATTGAAATGTTTTCTTACAACTTTTTCTCCTATGTTAAAATAATTTTCTATCAGTTCTTTTACTGGCAGACCAGCCACTATGATCTTGGGAAAGTCTTCAGCTCAGAAAAGTAGTCACTTGGGACAAAACCCTGAATTCTTTGTTTCCAAATCTGCCTTCCTCCATCTGTATCTATTCCCCTGTTATTTTAATTTAGCTTTTGTAACTCTGTTTTTCTTCTCATTTTCCAATCTACCTAGTTCTAGGTAGTTTTCCTTAAATCACTACTGGCTGGTATTATATTCATGCACTTCCCCAGAGGAAATCCACGGACAAAAGATATTGACCATTCTGAGGCCTTTGTTAGAGGCTTCGTAACTCCTGTTCATCGCCAATAAAAGAAGATTTCCCCAAGATACATGTCTTTGCGCATAGCTTTGATTCTGTAGGTCTCTGCGCTAGAAATCCTGCTAAAATAAAGCTGCATGATAGTTCCAGGATTTGGCCATTTCTATTGCGTACCTCCCCCAAAGCCACGAGGTGGCAGCAGCATCCTGAAGTTCCGCATGGCTGTAGCACTAGGTATGGTCATCAGGCAGAAGGGTCAAGAAAGGGGGAGAAGGCATAGGAAAATAAGGATGGTCAGAAAAAAATGCCTCCGTGCAAAGGGGATGGGGAGGAAGAACGTTTTGGCTTGTTTTGTACCCTAGTTTCATGCATTTTGATTAAAAATTTTCAAGAATTTACTTTTTTAAAAAGGAGAAATGCTGAGAAGTCATCAGTGGAACCCCAGTAAAATATACACATTTTTTCTTAAATATTATGCCACACAGTTTTGTTTGCTTTCTGAAAAACACAGAGCAGGGCTGACACAGGTCACTTGTTTTCCCTTGTGTCTGCTAGGATCTCGGTGCAGATCCCAGCACAGTTATACGTGTTGTGTGTTATTTTATTCTCCAGAGATTCTTTTTTCCTTGTTACAGAAACACTGTGTGGGATTACTTAGGATGAATGCGAGAGTTTTGCAGTGAGTGCCAAAACTGGCACAGCTTTTTTAATCAAGAGAATTGGATTAAATTTACTACTGTGCAAAGTGCTATTTCAAGTCCTAGTCTGAATTATGAAGCCGTATGTGGGATTTAAGAAGTTATTAGGCCCTGTACTGGCCCACCTGTGGAGATTAATTTCATTCTTTGTGCAGTGAAATAATGGGAAGGTACATTGTACAAATTCAAGCTTGCTGCTGCTCTTGGATCTAGTAAATGAAGATATCAGTAGCATACCTAATTTCAATTAAACAATGTGCTGATTAAAAGTCAAAAGAGCTATAATAAATATTTTCTAATGCAGCAAAATAGAATTTAATTTTGCATGTATTTTACGCAATTTTGTAATACTTTTTCCTCCCTTTAGTTTTTTCATTAGTCTTCTATCTATTTGATGGAAAGATTGATGATGTTTATATTAGAGATACTTGTGGTGGCTTACCTTTAGCAAGTCTTTCTTGGTACTATTACAGTTTTTAATATTTATTCCTTTTTTTTCTTTTGCAGGAAAACTGCAAGAAACTTCAATCAACCTATGTGCAAAGCTGCCAAGACAACTGTGGTAGAGGTAGGGGATTGAAACACAGTAAGCCCTATAGCCCTGTAGTCAACAAACCCCTTTGTTTTGTGTGGTATTCTGGGGAGAGAGTTCTTTTTTTTTGACTCATTGTGTGATTTCATACCAGGACAGTGGCCTAACCTGTCTCCTTGGATTGTCTACTCCTAACACTGTGTTCTGGTTTAGTGATTAGCTTCCCATGGTTCCTCAGTTTATTACTGTTCATCTGATATGGAACAGGATTTCATGTTTGCTGTAAGCAGCCTTTGAAAGGCAAACACAGCAACAGCCTTTGCATTTGTTAAATGTAATAATATGTGGATGAAAGAAGAAACAGTAGGTTTAGGCTGTGCTTGAGAAGATTCTGGTAAGACCTTATATGAAAATTCCTGATAATAAGGGTAAGTACGTAACAACATAGGTTGGGCAAATCATGGAGCTATCACAGCTGCGGCCTCTAAAATTTAATAAATTATGTAAATATTAATCCAGAATGAGATACAGACATTCAGTCATGCTTTGATGAAGAGGATGGACTAGATGATCTAGAAATTTCTTCCAGTCTTCTTGTCTTTTTTTCCTTGCTGTCTAAAACAATAATGTTTAAAAATGTGGAGCAGTCTACACTGGAAATATATTGATGGCTTGAGAGTTGCCAAGGCATAGCAGTATCTAAAAACCAGACTGCTCTATTAGCTTTTTCATGCTCTCTCTGAAGTTTTTTTATATGCTTAATAAAAGCTAATTATGATTTGATAGTAAGATCAAGACAAACTCTTCTAGACTATTTCTCATAAATTCTAGCTGGAAGAGGCTTGTGTTTCTTCTGGGTTTTTGTTTTGTTTGGAGATTGAGTTTTATGTTTTTTTTGTTGGGTTTTTTTTTGTGTAAAATGATGTAGAAAATGTATTATATAAACACCTCTGGACAATGCATTTAGAAGCTTCAGTTATTTCTTTGTATTTTACAGAGCTGTGGCAAAAAATACCATAGAACTCGTCACATTACTTACCATGACAATTCAGCAACAGCACATGGGTTTTCACAGTGGGTTTTCAAGAAAGGTTTAAAATATTTTTTTCATTTAAAGATGAAATGAAGAATCTTTCAGCATTTCCTTTCCTTCTAATCACTTGCCCTTCAGACTTTATTCAGTCTGGTGTTTAGAGAATATAAGTAGATCAAAGCCTTCCACCTACATTCCATCTCATTCTCTCTTTCTGCTCTTCTATCCACATGTGATAAGGTAGAATTTTCTTGTCAGTGAACAGCAATTACGTGACATCCTTCTTGCTATAATTCCACTTAACAGTCTTTAGTAGATCTGCTGTTAACTGTGTCCACTGTGATTCTTGTTGCATTGTGAATATCATTTGAAAACTGACAAGCTTTTTGCAAGATGACACGTTAATACTACTTTACAACTCTAGTTTTTTATGGGCAAATTAATGGCTGAAGAGGCATAACCAGAGATTGAGGACAAACAGATATTTTGAGCCAAATGCAATGCCTCATTGGCTTAACTTTTAAGGGTCTTTCTTCTAAAGTGGAATTCAGAGTCTCGTATTTAGATTTAAGCTTTCAAGCCCATGGAACTGGAAAGAGAGATCTCAATATATTATCTAGTACATCCTCAGTACTGAGCATTGTCAGCCTGCAGCTGTCTAGAGCTAACTAATGAGGGAACCAAGACAACTGAAAAAGAGTTTTGCCTGACTACTTAGTTAGCGTTGTTCACGACTAAAGGGTGAAATTATCAATCCCACCTACAGGGAAAAGAAAGGAGTTTGTGTAGGGTAGTAATTTGGATATTCTCTTGGTAGTAGGGATTTCTGAATTCTGGTACTGTTCTGAGCTCTGTTTCTGTTTTTCACCCACTGTGCATTTAAGTTAATTTAAGCTGACAGTCCTAACAGTAGAGATTTGAAGCCATCCTTGCTCCTTTGCATCACACGGTCTACAGGTCAGACTTGTTCTCAGAGTCATGAAGTGATTAATTGGGATTTGCAGGATTGTGGTTTCTCAGACTGGCTCTCCCATCCCGATTTTGAATGTGGAGCTTTGTAGCTGTTATGCAACCAGACTTACGCTGCCAACATCTGCTTGTCTAGCACGAAGCTACAAGCTGAGGCAGGTAACTAGCAAAAAATTAGAGGTATATCCCTCCATGTTTGACTTCCAAGTTGCTGAAATTTTTTCTTTAAAATGAATGCTATAAATACACAAAAAGAGAGTTGCTGTTCCTCATAGCTACTTAGATGGGTTATTTATTTCACCTTTTTGCTTATTTGTATACGTCTAGTTTTATCCAGTCCTTTAGAGGCAGTCTCTTTTTAAGGAACAGAACTTAATTTGTTCAACTTTCCATTGGAAGGATGGATGCTAGGCCATTCACTTATGTCTCTATTAAGCTCAGTGAGTACATTTATTCAAGAGTATAACCTGAATTTTGAAAGACAGGTTTAATCAGAAAGCTATCCTGCCTTGATGCAAACAAAGTAAGAGACGGAAAACCCATCCTTCTGTTTGTGCTTGTCCCAGTGGTTAATCACAGTCACTGGTGTAAATATGTCTCTTTAATTAGTTTTGCTTTAGGTTCCATCTCATGCTTTTACTCTCTTCTGCTAGATTAAAAACCTTTCTGAAGCTGGTGTTTTCTTCCCACTGAGTGACTTCTCAGTGCTGTTCATAGGATGAACAGATTGAGGTCTTAATGATTCTAACTACAAAACATTTTCTTCAGCTGTCTTATTCTTTTTAGTCCATTTTCTTCTTGCTCTGTTTGTTGTTTTTTTTTCTGAAACTTTACAAATGCGACCAACAGGAGTGTCTTTAGCATTGTAACACTGCTGCCACTAATGTCACCTGAAAAATGGAGTTACTTTTTGGTCCTGATGCTTCCTTGTTTGCATACCTGTAGTCTTTGCTGATCATTATACAAGGGGTTCTACGGCGTTAGTTGCTTACACCTTGTTGATGTGTTTCTGACATACTTCAGAAAAAGTGTAGTCTGTATTTTCCAACCTGCATTCTGTAAGTATATCAAGTATTTCTTGATTAGAAATATCTCACTTTGCATTTTGTTATGCAACATGTTATGTTTCAATAGATCCATTTTATGTGTTGCGTCTAGTACTGCCGCGTCCTTCTCCTGATTTATTATTTCATCGATCTTTCCCTAGATTTATTTTAGTTTCTGATTATTGTTAAAAATACAGAGTAGTACTTGGCATAGTAAGATCCACATCAAGGGAAATATAAACTACTGGAAATCCAATCTCAGGGTATCTGTGAACTTGATGAAAGTGTCAACTGCACTGGGAATCAATTGCATTTATTAATCTGTCCTTTTAAGTTAACCCACAGAGCTGTGAAATCTGACATGCATACCCAGTAGAAGACGGATTTTTCGTCACTGTATTAAAGGTGGTGTTCTCTAGTTTAAGTCAGGATAGCATTTTACACTTTCTTAGCTGAAATATGGAGGAAAAATTTTTGTAACAATTTAGAGGTTGGAGAACATGGCAGCATTTTCACATGTTGAGGATAATAGTAGAGACAAAAAAACCCCACTGCACAAACCCACAAACTGGTATCTACTGCTTGCTTCTCTATTTTGGGGAGCCAGACTGGCTACGTGTAGAGGCACTTCTGGAGGAGGAAGAAGTCAGACTGTACTGTTACCAGCCATGTCTGTGGCACAAACTGGAGAGTTACTGGTTTTTAAAATTCCCCTTGAACAAAATTCAGATTAAAGTGTCTGAACCTGAGCCTTGTCTATTTTGATAAATGATCGGAAGTAGCTGTTTGGTACCCTTTTTGGGATCAGAAATACACTGATTGTAAACTTCAAATGAAATACACTGTCCTCCACAAATATTTTGGACTGTTATGTGCATTTCTTTAGTATATTTAAGTGATAGGAAAGAGAACCTGCTGACATTCATAAGAATAAAGATGTACGTTTAGGCACAGATAACTGTAGAAACAGAATTGTGCTGAGTCCAATGGAATTTCTACTTTGCTTTAAAGATGACCAATATTAAGGGTCAAAAAGAAGTTTTCACCTGAATTGCGTGATTCCTGTTATTTGGAAGATGACCTTTGCAGATAAAAATATTAAATAATCTAATATTGGCATCATCTAGTATTGGCGGCATAATCTAGTGTTGGCTGTATTCACAAAGCAGGTTGGCTTTATCTGTTTGTGAAAGAAACTGACACGGGAATTTGTTTATTTTTTAGTTCTTCTACTAGTGTTGCGTTTAAAGTAAGTTCTCTGTTACTCTGCTTCTCACTTCGTCTTGCAGAACTTGCAGGAGTTAAGTATGCAGTCGAAGATGTAGCTTTCGTTGGACCTGAGTCCTCAGCATGCTGTCTCCGTTTAAGGCTGAGAGCAAGCCCCACAGAGCAGGATTCCTATCAGCCCTCTCTCCCCCTCCCCCTTCCCTCCCAAGGGAGGATACAAAGGGAAATCCTCATGTGCCTCACATGAATCTGGAAGTTAAGACTATGAACAAAATTTAGTAAGTAACAGAGATAAGCAGGGAAAAGGAATATGAAGGGCAGAGGGATATACAAGCATATACAAAACCAGCTCTAGGATGATGATGGATTGTGCAGAGCATGTGGAGCCAGGCCCTGCTGCGCTAAGTTGCAGCCACAGCATCAGCACAGCCCGACTGAGAAAGAAAACAGCGAAACCCCCCCTTCCTGTCCTTTTATAGAGTGTGGCAGGGAACAGGAGGGAATATCAGCTGCCCTCTGACCACTCAGGGTCCTAGAGTTACCACGCGTTCATCCTCCTTCAATTTGTTAACTCCTAAACTGCAACACATGCACTCAGCTGAGACTCTTGGTTGATTTTTACATCTATAAGCAATTTCATGCTCCTACTGCAAAGACAGAAGAGTCAGGAAATCAGCCAGTCTAAAAGAAACTCAGTGATCGCACATTACAATATGAGCCAGCAGGCCTTGTAAAGGTGCAGAGGAAGGCCTTGGCACGTGAAGAAACTTGGGGACTTGTATGGTCTTATGTACGTGGCAACATTTCCAGCACTCTCTGTTGAATGAAGGACATGTCTACTGAATTCAGCAGGCATCACTGCTGTCAAGCCCTTTGATAGACCCCACTGAATTGCGTGATGGAAAATTAAATGTGGAGCAACTTGGAGTTACAGGAACATCTCCTGAGTGTGTACCCAGACTGCTAGAGGAAGGGGTATTATATTAGGATTCTTCCTAAGTTTTGCGTATTCCTGTAGAGGCTCTTGTAAGCAGAGCTCCACCAGGAGGGACAGCTTTTAATGATGATGCTTCTTTTTGGAGAAAGTTGAGGCAACCCAAAGCTGCAGGAAAAAACATGGTGTAACCTTGCCAGGTGTGGGTGTCATAACAGCATGGGAGAGGTGAAGGGTGATACAGGCTTGGGCTCTTGGTCTCTGCCATGGAGGAGTATAGAAACATTCATAACAACCACAAACATCCCTAAACTGTTGTCTCTTTTCCTGCTATTGTTATTCTGTGCTGAGACCTATGGAATACTTGTCCCTGGTGAAGCGATTTGAAATCTCAGCCACTGCCATGATACAAGGGTTTGATAGTGGGGGTTGGACTAAGTGACTTTTGAAAGTCTCTTCCAACCCAAAATATTCTCTTATTCTATGATAGTGGTAATAGTCAATATGTTTAGAAATATTTATTGACTGGCTGTGTGAATATCAAGTTTGAATAATTTTGTTGTTCAGATTGCAGAGGATGCCTAAATGTATCTCCCTGTGTAAACAGTGTTTCCACCTCAAACAGTATCAGGGGAGGAAAAAAGATAGTGTATTTTCTCATAAAAATGCATTAAATAAAAATCATTAAACCCTACATTTTATCTCTGGTTGCCTGGTAACAACACAGCCACGTCAGTGAGCGCCATTATCTCAGGTACAATGAACTGCAGTGCACTAAGGGACAGAAGCAGACTGAAATAAGCTATTTGTATCCTGTTATCTGTGCTAAATCATGGCATTGTGTGTTATTGAGGAAACTGGAAAATGAACGGGGTTTTTTGGTGTCTGTTCCTCCAAGTGCTTAACAGTGGTAGAACTTTCCTCAATTATATAGCTCTGTTCAGAGAAATTCTTCAACCTTTTTGTGCAGTGATAGTTTACAGTAAAAAGCCTGTAAATGGTATTTTAAAGTGGAAAAATAATCTAAAATTATTTTTTCCTTACCTGGGTGCCCCGGCCATGAAACTTGAAACTGAACCCTGGTACAGGAAGTGATTCTGGATTTGGAATGGGCACAGACTTTGCATTAGGATGTGTTTCTGGGAAACCACAGATCAGATTGGAGGCGAAGAAGGACACAGGATTGAGGTCCTTCTGTACAAATGCTGTAATAACTGAGCTGCTGTATTGCTGTAGCCCTTTTTGGTATTTTTTATTTGCTCAGTGATGACTCTCTGCACTCAGGGGTTGGCTACTGAGGAGGTGTCCCAGGAATTTGCAGTGGGGGAATGTTTTGTTTTAGAATCCCATTTGGCACAGGATGGACACTGAGCTCCTTTGTCCTACCATGTTACCAGCAGGTTTCAGAACAAGTGACAATAGAATTCTAGTTGCCTCTGTATAGGCAAAATACGTATTTCTATATGTAACATATATTATTAGTGTAAGTACAGAACTCTTTGCGTCTTAAATATCTAGGTGGTTAATCAGGGCTTATAACTGCATGAATGGATTTACATGCCTAGGTTGTGGCTAAATCCTGAATCAGAGATGCTCGTGGGTCTGAATTTATAACACAATTATGGAGTATAAACATTACAATACCCTTTCCTAAATGGAACCTTAGGTGAAAGATTTGAGTGAACACTTGTGGGAGAATAACTGTGAAATTCATGGTCATGATCCTTAACTTTGAAGAAACGTGTCTTACGAAGACTGATTTTGTGAGCTGAAATAACACAAGAGGAAGGCTTCTGGGAGTTGTAGGTAAGAAGAAACTAAGTTAGAGAAAGACTGTGTTAACAGCTGGAGAACAAACTTTTCCAGTATGGAGAAAGCACTGGAAGAGCAGTAGGAATTTGACATTGATCATGATCATTGCAATTCCAAGCAGGGAAAAAAAGAAAGAAAAAAAAAAAAAAAAGTTATCAAAAAAGACAGACACCAAAAATAGACAGTGGTACCAAAAAAAGACAGAAAGTGATGCCAAGGCGGGATGTCTCCCCCCTCTACTCTGCCCTAGTGAGGCTGCATCTGGAATATTGTGTCCAGTTCTGGGCCCCTCAGTTCAAGAAGAACAGGGAGCTGCTTGAAAGAGTCCAGCACAGAGCCACAAAGATGATTAAGGGAGTGGAACATCTCCCCTGGGGGGAGAGGCTGAGGGAGCTGGGTCTCTTTAGCCTGGAGAAGAGGAGACTGAGGGCTGACCTCATTAATGTTTATAAATATGTGAAAGGCGAGTGTGAAGAGGATGGCATCAGGCTCCTCTTGGTGATGCCCGACGACAGGACAAGGGGCAATGGGTGTAAGTTGAGGCATAGGAGATTCCATGTAAACATGAGAAAAACATTTTTCACAGTGAGGGTGATGGAGCACTGGAACAGGCTTCCCAGAGAGCTTGTGGAGTCTCCTTCTATGGAGACATTCAAAACCTGCCTGGACATTTTCCTGGATGATCTACACTAGGCGATCCTGCTCTGGCAGGGGTGTTGGACTCGATGATCTTTCGAGGTCCCTTCCAACCCCTTAACACTCTGTGATTCTGTGATGTCTGAGGCTGAGCATTAAAAAGCCCAAACAAACAAGAAAGATTAAGTACATTAGGAGCAAACTCAGAGATCTCTAGCCCAGAAGAAAATAAAGAAGAATTGGAAATAGCAAGTTTAAGAGTACATACATACTGGGCTGCGAGACCAAGGATATTGATGCCTCAGTGCTCATTGAAGAGAGTAAAATTATCAATGCAGAGTTCAAAGAAGGCTGAATTGTGAAATCCCTTTTTTCCTTCAGTGTGCAGCTGTGTTAAAAAGCACTTTGATGGACTGGAATTATAATCTACGTACTAGTAGTACCGATTTGGAAAAGCAGAAACATTTAACACCATTGCCACAGTAATTTTAGTTTGCCAAAAGGAAACCTACCTGTAGACTTGAATGCTTTTTTTTAAAAAAAAAACGATAAATTTATCTTCGTTTTATGTGATTGTTTCCACGTTTGCATATGTTTATTAAAAGACAGAAGAGAAAACGAAAACATTTTTACAGCTGTTGGGCAGACCATCTTATGATAATTTGAGAAGCACTGGAATAGACTGGGCTAGAAGGGAATTCTTTTTTACATTTACTTAACATGCTTCTGACTTTCGGAGGAATAAACTTCTTTAATAATTTAACTACTTGGTTTTGTTTGGATTTTTTTTTCCCTATGGTTGCTTTTCTTTTATATATAACCTTTAATTATGTGGGTTCATATTTGGCACTTTATTGCTGGAGTAGTGAGTGTTAAGTGGTTATAATTCATAGCAGATCAGATTGTTGCTGACTACTGTTCAGATGGTTTTACCTACACACAACATTGTGCTGGAAGATTTGAATTTGTTTTTCTTTAATCTATCTCATATTTTATTCCTTTCTGAACTGATACTTTCTTGAATGAATATCATGAGCTTTCTCAGCATTCAACTTCAGAAGTTCCTTGCAGATGTGAATATAATATTCAGTGAAAATAAAAATCTTTTTAGCCTTGTCACATATGTTAAAAACAAATATGACATTCAAAAAGAACAAGCTAAAGCAAGTCCATGGTTGATCACTAGATACTGCAGATTGCCAGGAAGTCAGCATGCTGGGCAAAGTGGTGGAAAGCCTCTCTTTGCTCCTAAAGCTAAATTTAGGGGGTTTTTTTAGTAACAATTTGTAGAAAGCCTGATATACTGTGCATTTAAAGTGTATTTCATTAACAGTACTCATGTCCTGTGTCATGATAATTTGAAAATTGTAGGATTTAAAATACTCTACATTTATCTTTCCATTGTATGTACTAATATGTAGAGTAAATTAATGGTAGTTCTTATACTCAGTTTGTGTAAGATGTGTTACTCAATCAAGCCATGATTTACCAGTCTTTGCATTTTAAGTCACACATGATTAGATCACAAAGGATGGTGCAGAGAGAGTTTTAGGCATGATTCGAAGAATTTATATGCATATATACTTTCATCTATGTGTCTTAAAGCAGAGACTTGTTTTCTGTGTCATTAACATCTCTGATGGAGATTTCTAATACAAATTTCACAACGTAATTGCCTACTAGCATGAACCAAACACATTTTTCCAGGTGGTCAGAACATTCGAGATTTGAAAAGTTGCAGCCTTGTAACTCCTGCTGCAATGAGAATTTTGGAGTAATCATTTGAATCAATAGGTCAGATTTTAGTCTTCTCTTGCAATATCCTTGTCTGCAAATGCTACAGAATAGAATTATTTGGTGGAGACAGTGCAAATTTAAAGAGAAATAAAGGATTGTGACACCAAGTCTTGACTTCAAATCATGCTGATTTTTGAGCTGCAGAAGATGGTAAAAGAATGGCTGAGGACCACAGAGCAGTTTTCTGTTCCTGTCTCCGAAACAGTTTTGTGGTGTTTTTTTGAAAATCACTTAGTCTTCTTCTTTAGATGCTGTTTAAACACAAGGAAACACTTTTTCACGGTGAGGGTGGCAGAGTACTGCAACAGGCTGCCCAGGGAGGTTGCGGAGTCTCCTTCTCTGGAGATATTCAAAACCCACCTGCATGATCTACTCTAAGGTCCTGCTCTGGCAGGGGGGTTGGACTCGATGATCTTCCGAGATCCCTTCCAGCCCCTAATGTTCTATGGGTTTTTTTTGTTGTTTTTTTTTCTCTCCAAAATTGTGTTAAATTGCTTATAGGGAACCTGCATTCATGAGGTCCAGTGTGTGGAAATGCATTCCCATTGATATTCTTAGGAATTATATAATAAGTTCCCTAGTTTGCCGCTTGTGGTTACGATGGAGAAAGTGATAGCTAAGCAAATCTTAAAATAACTTCGTGTTTAAACAGATCTTTTGGTTTTGTTTTGTTTTCTTATTATAGAAAGCCAGTTACATTTTTCTTTCCTATTAACCTTTGGAATAAATCAAATGTATTATATCCTCT
>VWZK01009821.1:0-28893 GCA_013396935.1 Baryphthengus martii | reverse complement strand
TTTTTTTTTTTTTTTTTGTTGTTGTTGCTCTTGTTGAAAGAAGTGGGGAAGAGCAAAGAGGAGAGCTGGGATATATTCCTGATCAAAATGAGGGAGGTATGTCGCCAAATCGGTTAGGCTAAGCAATGTGCTATGGAGCGCTTGTGCCCCCCAGGTTCTCAAAGTACTGAATTTCTTAAACACTGAGCATCCAGAGCTGCATATGAAGGTACAAACACATCTAACAATCAGTTTTTGAGTAACTAAATTTCTCAGCAAAAATAGTTTCAGGCACTGTTTCTTGTCCACAGTACCTTCGAAACAGACAGAATTTTTGCCTGTTAGAATTCCAGGTTGATGCAAGTTACACTGATGCCTCGTGGTTCTCTCTTGTTCTTTTAAGTGAAATAGGCAATTTCTTATGCACCTCTGTTTCTGTTGCTTTACGCTGTTTAGTTTTGGTTTTGGGGCTTTGTTTGTTTGTTTTCTATTTGTGTATTTTGAAAAGTCTTGTAGCTTCTGTGATAGGTTGGGATGAGGTCAGGTGAGAAATTGGCTTCCTAGCTCGGACAGCAGCACATTCTTGGTGCTGTGGTTGTTCACCTCCTCTAAGGCATTTAGAAGGGGTTATGTGCTTTGTGTTTGCTTTTGTCACCAGCAATTAGAAGAGACTCCTGTCCCCCCTTGCACACCCAAGTAGACTATCTCTTGATTTTCTTTAGCTGTGTAGGCACTCAGTTTGTTCTAGTGTTCATGCATTGAGAAAAACTATTTTTATATGGTTTTGATCTTAAATTTTACAGAAATGTGATGGTAGGTGTGCTTCATTCATTCAAAATTAGAACTAATTTGAGTTTTTAAGAAATTCAAGATTAAACGGACTAAATGGAGCCATTATACAAGTAGAAATTAATTGCTCTTTGCAATGGAATCCATCAGATTGAACACCTGCTAATCAAATGTATGCAGTTTTGACATCTGCCAAGAGGCTTATGGGAAAGGTGATAACCAGATGAGTTATATAAAGTTGGCCACCCAGCCACCCACTTCAAGACTTTCAGACACAAGGAGAGCAAAAATTACTAAATAAATGTTAAGGTTTCTAAGAACACTGAATTTTTATTTCAACAAGTCAGAGGAATCAGAGTCAGGAAAGAATTAGTGAATTTCTATTTTGGGGAGGATAGAGAGGGAAAAGTTAAAAAAATCCACCCGGTTTATATAAAAATGGTTTAAATAAGTTGCATAAAAATTCTACTGGGATTTTTAAGCCAGTTATTTATTGATGATGTGCTGCAGTGGTTACTCCACCTGGTA
The DNA here is from genome assembly GCA_013396935.1 of Baryphthengus martii. Lineage (NCBI taxonomy): Eukaryota > Metazoa > Chordata > Aves > Coraciiformes > Momotidae > Baryphthengus > Baryphthengus martii. The sequence continues at coordinate 27,597 of VWZK01009821.1, read as the reverse complement.
GAGAGACAGAATAGAAAACTAGGCGTGATCAGGAGATTAGAGATCATACTTGATATGACTTTTGAATATCAGATGTGGTAAAGACAATTTATCACCATTGCTAGACAAAGACAAATCAGAATTTTCTCATTAGGCTGTGATAAGCAAAGCCATGTATTTCTATGGTGCGAAGGACTTCTTTAACATGTTTCTGTCCTGTCGCCTTCAGCATCAAATAGTATTTTTGGTTCTGTGAGTCACCGTGTTCTTGGATTTTGTTTCCATGCATGTCTAGTGCTCTCCTTTCCAGGCAGCTTTCAGGAAGGATGATGATTAAGTGTAAGAAAAGTTTTTTTCTTAGACTTTGTTACTTGCAATATCTTGATACCCACATTCCTGTGGTTTCTGATTAATCTGTTGAAAACTTTGTGGCATACTACCATAAATTGTTTTATTTCTTCCAGTCATTTCCTTGTAAAATACTCTGGCTACCTTCTTCGTTTACACTAAGGAAAAGTTTTATTAATCTTGAATATTTTGAGTTTTGAGGGTATCTGCTGATTTTGAAGGTGAAGTGAACCACACTGATCCGTTGTTGAAAGTGGTAGCATGTAAAGTAGTTTTCAGAGATCTCTCTAAATTGTAGACTATCTAAATAGTAAACTTTTTTAACACTGTCTATAATGAATGAAATAAGAGGGATAACTAACACATGTGTGCACATAAAGTGCCATTTTGATGTGATGTGTCATTTTGTTGCCTTTATTGAAATACCTGCAGGGTTTCTTTTCCTCTTTTCAGAAAAAAAGCAGCAACATAATCTGTTGTAAAATACCTGCTATTACATTGTTTTACCCTGCTTACCTTCCTATATGTCTTCTGCTTAGCATACTCTGGTATTCCTTGAATTTGAGGGTGGCTTAGTTGGACTTGCGTAGCCTGGAAAATACAAAGAATTCCTTCTTGGATGGTGCAAGATGTTTTTTCTTTATTACTTTTTTTTTTTCTCTTCTACCTCTCCCTTCAGTACTTAAATTTCTGTTAGTTAATTTTTAGATGTAAAGCTTAAATTTATCTCCTGACCTTTAAGTTACATTTCTTTGAATGTGTGGGAGATGAGATCCCTTTCAGTCTCTTCATTTGTCATTTCTCTAATATGAGTAAGAAAATAAAATCTTTTGTGGGGATGAAAGGTAATGTGGCTTTTTTTTTTAGATTTTGATTCTTTTATGTGAACAATTTTAATAAAAAATGTCAGTTACTTATTTTACCTTCTAACCAATTCAAAGACTTTCAATCTAATGTGTTTTGAAAATAAACAATGAAGTAAGGGAATAATGTGTTTAAAGCAATGCACATTTTGTTTGCAGAAATGTTAAATTATATAATTCCGGTAGAGTTAATGTTATTAGCAGCTATTCTATTCTGGATTGAAAGGATTTAGGGTGTGGTTAGTTACCTTACTCAGCAGAGGTACCTATTACAGGTTAAGCAGGTTCTTTTGCTATTAGCTAGCCCTTAGCAAATTAAAGCTATTGTGGGTTTTTGTTTTGTTTTCTTCTGGCTTTTCTACCATTATTTTAATTACTTGTTTGAAAAATAATTATATAAGGTAATCTAAAGAAATGTTTCTGAAGTTGCCTTTTCCAGATCTGAGAAGGCAGTTTTATATGTACTCCATATGGATGGTTATGTTTCAATTTGTGTTAAGAACTTAGGTACTGAATACAAATTGGGCACTTTATAATTAAAAGGTAAGAACATAATTATGTTCTCGTTTTTGTTGTCACTACTATCATCCAGTTGAGTATAGTAAAAATGAGCATGGAGAACTATGAAATCGCCTTATTTCATCAAGAAAGCATAAGTCACAAAATATCATCACAGCTAGCTCATTGAGTTCATTGATGGCTCGTATGGAAACAACCAGTTTTTAGTAAGAGTTGAGGAAGGAATCACTCCTTAGGTGTGCCTGCTGCAGCAGGCTGGGTTGGTTGGTAATACTGGGACTGGTAGGTTGCTGGGTTTTGAAGCAATCTCTCATACTTTTAATTGAAGTAATTTTACAGTAAAAAAACCACCTGCCTTTTAGCACTTTAGTTTTTTGATGCATTCAGAATTATAGAGACCTACTTGTACAAATCATCAAACAAGCAATTCCATCTATTTAATGTAGAAACTTTAGTAACCAGTAGTAGACAGCAGACTTTACTTTTTTTCTTCGTTATCTTGCTTTGCAAACGTCTTGAGAGAAACCATGCAAGTTTCAATTTATACATAGAAAATACATTTTTACACTACATGTTTATAGGCACGGTTGATAGCAAGCATTTATTGTTGAAGGAGCTACTCTTTCATAAAACCACTTCTGTTGTGATTTAAGTGAGTCTACCCAAGTGATACTTTGGGTAAAACTGCTCAGTTATAAAAAAATAAAAAAAGTGAAAATACATTGCTTTGAGAGTGTTATTTTCTTAGGATTATTCCTTTGAGAACTTTTACCGGGTTCTGACTTTGAACATCTCCTTGAAACTTAAGAATGTGCAGTATCTTGGCTGTGCTAAAATGTGACTAGCTTTAAAGTTTCTGAAGACCTGCAGTTCTATGTGAATGGCAGAACTTTTTCAGTTCTGGTGTTTAATTTTTTATATTTTATGTGTGCACACAGCTTTACATGCAGATAGTCTTCTGTTTTCTCTGAGGTTTTATCCCAGCACTGCTTTGCACGAGTACCTACAGCAGGTAATTTAGTGCAATTTGTTTTCTTCTTTGCTGTTAGCACTGAAGTGTGGAGGAAGAAGATAAATGTGTGGAACAGAAAGGGGAAGTTGGAGGAAATGGGCAGCTGGTGCACAGAAGTGTGAGACAAGAGATTAAGACGGAGGTGACTAGAATGGAGTTGAGGAGATTTAAGAACAGAGAAAACAATGGTGAAATGCATATCATCTAACAGGAGCACCTACCTCGTGAGGATCTGTAGCCACGTGTCGAAAAACCTGGAGACAAATGTACGAGATTTATGTCGTTTTTGCTTCCCTGATGATCAGATATGACACACTGCTAGCACATCTCACTGTTTTTCACTATGGTGTTCACAGACAATAGCAGTCTACTAGAAAACAGAAAAAAAATCTGAAAGTACATAGGATCTTCATTGGTATGGAACATGTACATGAAGAGCAGCTGTGTGCTATTCCTGTCTGCAAAGAGAAGGAAGCGCACAGTGAAATTACAAGAGATAATGAGAAATGTTTTTCATTTCTGTAGTTAAATTGTAGAAATGCAATGATAGAGTCTTTTAGGTTCCAAAAAAAATATTAGACAAGTTCATGGTCCATGAGAAACTATGAGGCAGGGTGGTCAGTGTCCAGATTATGATAGTCTGTCCTTAAACTGCACGTTACTAGAATCTGGCAGAATATAACCAGAAGTGCGACACTGTCTTTTAAGCTCCTGTTCTTTGCCAAAAAGAAGGGTTAGTGGACTAAATAGACCTTCATTTTGAGCCAGACGAGTCTCATTAGCCTAAAGATTCTTTAATAAATCTGAACTTTACAGATTTTTACTGTTCCCCTGCCCCTCAGAACGCTTATGAATGCCTTTGTTCCAAATCTGATGTAAGCATAGAGTGGCGATTATTGACCAAGATGTGCCTTTATCAGACTACTTGGTAGTTGCTTGCTTTTTGAAGTTGTTGGCAAAGTCTCTCAACTATTGACTATCTGCCATTTGATTACCATAGGAGTTTGGCAGGGGCAGAAATTTTGCATTCTGGCTGATCTTAGAGTCAGAAAAGGACAGAAGTGAACTCAGGAGATCCTCTGTTTCAATTCCCTGCATGCAGGTGGAACTGAATACATATTAACCTGCTTTGCTCTTACCTGTAGCCCGGTAAGTTTCTATATTGTTGCCTTAATTTTCAATGACTTGTTTTCAGAGTGTATTCTACTGTTTACAATATCAAAGCTTTTTGTGAAATTCAGTCTAAACAATTAAACTTTTCCTCATCACCTTTATTGTGTTTTTTAAATTTTTTTAACTCTTTACAATTTTATGTTATAGTGAGTTTTGCAGTGACATCCTGACTCTTGCAGTAGTGAACTGAAGAAATGCTGTAATGAGTTTATCCCAAGCATCTAAGGGGCTAAATTTGATTTCATTCTTCTGTTATTTTGGCCATTTCACCAGTTGTAATTTTTTGTTCTGCTTATGTTCTGCTGAGTATTTTATTATTTCAGCTTGAAGAACTGAAGTGTGCTAGGATACTTATAATAGTGATAGATTCAATAAAGGCAATGTAAAAATAAGATACTTAAAAATGTATAGGTTTTGTTAAGTGCCTTCTCTCCACCAGTCTCCTTCTCTCTCTCACCCACCTACCCACACACATTTTCATTTTTTTCCCCCTAATAAGGAATTATATTGTCATTTCTGATTATAGCTTAGTTTTATGAAAACTGAGATTTAAAACTAAAACAGCTGAAAACATTTCATGTGTCACAAAGGCTAATTAGGCTGCAGAAATAGGTTAAAAGGTACATACTCAAAGGAGAAGACTTTTTATTTCCAAGTGTTTTGGCATGAATAGTTGTGTCATTGTAATTTCCATGCCAATTTTTGGTCAAGAACCGGAATTTCTTTATCTTTCTTACTGAAAGTTCATAACCTTTGAGGTTCCCGTTCTCTCTCTGGAAGCCTTCAGAAATTCTGAGATAAAACTATAGAAAAGTAGCTATATTTCCGTAACCAAAAATAAATTAAACTACTTTAAAAAGGGGAAAAGTAGATGTAAATTACAGAAGGAAGTGATACTGTGAAACAAATGACCATAGATTCTGTGAGTGCTGATACCAAAAGGAATGGCAGAAGGCTCCTGTGAATCATAGCAGAGAACAGCTTTTATATTCTGGGTGTACTTGCAGATAAACCAGTATTCAGAAATGATTAAATTTATTCATTCTGCTCCCATTGTCAGCAATCAGACAAGATTTGCAAGAACATTTATACCCAGGAAGAAAACTAATCCTTTACTCTTGAAACAGTGAAAAGATTTTGAATTGCACATCAGAGCCTTCCCAGAAGAGGGAACTCACCCCATATGGTCTCTTGAAGTTATTCTGTAGCCTTACCTGCATAGCAAGGTTGAAAACATTTTCTGCCTTCTAGCATGTTGATGAAGTTCAGATTTAAAATGAATGACTGTCATCAAGGCAATCTAAATGGCACCAGAGTATTTTGATTTCCTAATTAAAAAGAGCGCAGGAGGTGGTCTGCCCTGTTTAGTTCACGCTTTATGCTTTACCAGACTTTATGTCTCTTGGGTAGAATGCCATGTAATGATTTTTGATGTTTACAGGGATTCTTCTTTACATGACAAAATAAAGCCTTAGGCCAGGTAAGTAGAGAGAAGAAGGAACAGAAGGATGGAAAGATGGAGAGCAGAACAGGAAGAAAGCTCACACACATCCTTTTAATTATTAATATGAATGCTCTCCTCCATGTCTCAATGAAACTTAGGCTGTGGATGTGTTACAGAAAAGACTTAAAGGAATATGAAACCTGAAAGGGAAGTCAATATGCCCAGCTATGGAACTATTTAATTTTGCGTTATCATTCTTGTCTAGAAAGATGCTTGTGTTACGTCTTGCAGTGGTTACAGAAAGTTGCTCGTTCCCACAGCCATCAGACATTCCAGTTTCACTTTTGTTGGCACAACTTCATCTGTGGTAGCAGTGCTGGCAATACTGATGGAGGCTGCTGGCAGCCCATCTACAGTGTCTCAGCTGGAGTATCATCTAGTTCCCTGTGAGCAGAGTTGGGAGAGAGACTTGAAGCAATCAGATGACATTTGTACTTCCCTTGCACAAATTCTTTATTTTTATTAATTGCTCACGAATTTCACTTGCAGAACAGGATGATACGTTTTCTTGCAGATATTACATAGGAACTTTTCATCCCTTTTCAAAATTCCGTTTTATTCCTATATGGATATTTTAACATACTTAATTTTAATAACATTGATGATTATTTGACATAACGGTAGAACATCGAAATTAGAAAACGCCACAGAATCACAGAATGGTAGGAGTTGGAAGGGACCCCTGGAGATCATCTAGTCCAACCTTCCTGCCAAAGCAGGTTCGCACAGGATCACATCCAAGTGGGTTTTGAAAGTCTCCGGAGACTCTACAACCTTTCTGAATAACCAGTGAGAATAGTAGTGGGCTGCTTGTGAATACAAGTGTGTTCCAGTCTGCAGGGATCCTTAGGATCGTTTGAAACCCAGAGGACAAAATACAGTTTGTCTGTGCTATGTTCATTTAGGATGGTATATATGGAAATAATAAATAGTGATTTTGATGGTTCTTGTGAGGAAAAGCTATCATGCTGTCTGCTGTTTTCAAAGAAACAAAATACTAACCGTTTAAGGGAGTGGAGTGACTAATAACAAAATCTAAGAATTTGTTGCTGGATAAATTATTTGTTCTATTGGGGGAGAGAGACAAGAGTGTTAAGTATTGTGACAATGTAATTCTATTGACGTTGAATTGTGCCAGCAAATATTTTGGTTGTATAATCTTAGCTATGGCAGCAAATAAATGTAGTTCTCTTATGAGAAGGTTCAAATCACTAGTAGTTCCCCAGGCCTAATTTTCCACCTGGTAAGTGAAGACAAATTTAACTGGAAAAGGTGAATCTGGGAATTCTGCTGGTAGCAGATACGTGCATGTGACTTCATTGAAAAGTCTTGTCACCTGCTTCTCCTCTGTTTTGAGTACGTTCTGATAATAGTCACTGCATGGAGGCAGCGGTGCGCTTTAGTTGTGTTCTTCAGGATTCTTTCCTTTTACCCTGTGTTTGACTTGTTCTTCATATTAATTTTAGAATTCATGTATAAAATAATGAACTTCAGTGAGGTGGGGCGTGGATGCGATTGCACCATTTGTTTTTGTGAATACAGCAGTGTGAGTTTTTAGAATACTGATTTGATTGTCTCCCCTTATCTTACTGGATAAGGACTTTCCGGATATGTGATTCTCCTCGCCATGAACAGGAGGTTGGTGTCGCTGTGGCTGTTACTGACTCTTCTTACCACCTCTGCCTTACAGATTTCACTTGTCTCTTCTTGTCTGTTTATGCCAGGGTTTTTTTCAGGGATCATCTGAAACTGATCCTGTGGTCTTTAGTTTGTTAATTTTTCCTCTCCTTCTGCTGTTTTTAGGATGGATTTGGTTGTTTGTTTATTGTCACACTTCAGGGCACAGTAGGAAGGTAATTGTCTATCAGATGTACTATAGATTATATTATTGATCACGTTGTGCAGTAACAGTAGGATGTCAAATTGAATTTTAAGCTCTTTAATGTTGCTTCACTGGTAATGGCTGCTAAGTGATCTACCCCTAACTGAAATGTCATACCCTGGGTCTTGTTTTGGAGTTCTTAGACTTTGGACGTTCCTAAAAGTTTAATTAGTTAAAAAGCAGTTCTGAAACCTACTTCATTTCTTTTTGAGTAGATTGTTCCAGATGTTAACTTTGATCTTTTGGTTTAGCATTGTGCATTTTCTCTATGGTCAGATGCAGGCATATCCCTAACAGTAGTGTCTGTTTTACGGCAGAGTTGAGATATGCTCTCTGTACCAGAGACTTGTCAGGGAAAGTATCAGATGTCACCAAGTATCAAATGCTGCAGGCATCTGGCTGTAGTAGGATCTTCAGCTATACCACCCTGCACGCAGACATAGAAAGAAAGAAAGCCTTGTTGTCTGTGGTGCTCCAAAATCGGCAACATTTCCACTGTACCCTGTGTAGATCAGTGCCATTTTGTGCTGAATCGCTGTTTCATAAACTGTAGATACTTCCAAATCTTCACATCCTGCTTGCAATCAGTTACTACGGTTCAAATGTTTTCAGTTTTATTATGAGTACGCTATGGAGAAACTTCAGGCCAGCTTCTATGTTTGCATCCTTAAAATTCATACTTCTGCTTTGTACTTTTGACATTTTGTTAGCAGCATGTTGTTTCCTTCTGTTTGGATGGAAATTATTTGTAGGTACAAACAATTCTGATGTAACTGTACACAATATATTTTTTTCAAGGTGGTTGTACAAATTTGGCTGTAAAAACATAAACTACTTCAAATTTGCACGTAGAGATATCCTTTGAGTGAAGAGAAAAGACAAGCATCTAGAGTATATCTGTTTTGTCCCATTCCTTAGTTTTCTTGATTTGATCGACTATATTTAATATTTGCAACTTCATTGCTCATAAAATCTCTCATTTAAAACTTTTTTCTAAATATTTTCTCTTTCCTTTTTCTCTCTGTAGGTGGAAGAAATTGTTGATATAGGAGCATTTGCCCCAGAAGACATTCATGTTCCCAAAATCTATGTTGACCGCCTGATACGAGGAGAGAAGTTTGAGAAGAGAATTGAAGTAGGTAGCTGAGCTTCTTGGTCACAATGTATTTCAGCACGGGGTGTATTTTAAGAATTTACAGGTTTTTTCCTCTAGCCACCAAGTCTTAGCACCGAGAAATAGTGTAAGAAAGACCTGCTAGGTTTTGCTAAGTACTGGAGCTTAGGTTGCTTGTTGTTAGTTGGTGGTCTGAGTATTGAGTCTTGTTTATTATATCTCAGCCTCTCTGGTTCAGTCCCTGGTTAATTTAGAGCAACTGCCTGTAGTCCTGGAAGACTTTTAACACAGTTGGAAATTTGATGGAAATGATGCTTCATTGCCCTTCCATCTCTCAGTTCACTTTCTGTAGTCACAACAAGGGGAATACCTAGACTAAGAGCTGACTGTGATGATTATATACTTTATTTTCTACTGAAGAGCTTTTGTTATGGGCAGGTAGGGACAGTCTCAGCCCCTTTTATGCCATGTATTGAATTACATGACATTGCAAAGGTCCTGGAGTCTTTATTTCCTTTTCTTTGATCAGGAACTTTTTTAGCCAGAGGTATTTATTCAATGGTATGGTCTGAATAAAATACGTCAATAGCTATTAAAAATTGCAGCAATAATATTCCATCGCTGAAAACACTGAAGAAAAATTGTGATTATGTAATTGTTCTTTGTTTCTGTGGCTTTGCCTCACTCCAGCTATGTCCCTGTAGTCATTTTGGTGATGTGACAATGCTCTTAAAGTGCAATCGAAAATTCTGTATTTCTCCTGAGTCTCTGTAGTCTGGAGGTGGGAATTATTCAAAATGTCATCAGAAGAGCTGGTGGAGGGGGAGATATATGACACAAGGAAAAAAAAATCATGAAAAAAAAAAGTGCAGAAAGGAATTGTAATAATTAAATTTTTAATATTAAAATCAAGTCACAAAGTCCTAGAAAGTCATACAAGGCCTTTTCTCTGAGTAAACTCTTTTACGAATAGTAAGGTTAAACTTTTTTTTTCTTCCTTCCATCTGTTCATTCTGCAAAAGCATGTTTGGTATTTTTGAGTATTTGACTGGTAGCAGATGTGTCAAACCTTTTCCATTTTCTCTTTCTCTCTGGCACGTTGTGTTAAACTGCAATTACTGTTGTGTTTCCTTCTTCAGAATGGATGCAGTATCTCACAGAAAAGTTTTTACATTTCATGAAAAAAATCCATTTTACATTTATTAAACTGCTGTTCATATTGCAGTTTGGCAGTGGGTGAAGAGTGATTGTTTCTCTAGGGAATACCTTTATACAAACACCTGATTTTCTTTGGCTTGGCTGCATAAGTGAATACACCCACCTAGTTAACTGCCCCCTTCTCTATATGCTTAAGAAAAAAAAGGAAGGGTGTGGGGGCAGAGCTATGATGAACTGTACTGCAAAGTTTTAACAGAAACTGATTTTGTTTGTGTAATTTTGTGCTTCTTATAGTGGCACCTCTCATTCATAGAAATATAGGAACAAAATGGTGGGTTTATTTATTCTTCTATAAAATATTATATATGAGGGAAGTGGCTGTACATATGAAAGCATTGAGAATGCTAAATGGTACATGGTGAGTTGAGGAATAAAGAGAATAAAGAGAAGCTAATCTGTCATAATTCTTACTGGTTTTAAATAGCCATTCTTGCCTAATCTGGCTCACACATGGTCCCTGTAGTGCAAGTCATACCTACTGTCCAACCTTCTTTTTGCTGTAGAAAACCCCTCCATGATTACTCTTTCCATGACTTACAAGTGAAGCAATTCTAGGGAAAATAGCCAGAGCAGAAATATAAAGTTGTTGAGAAATTCAAGATTGATACTGACTGTTTCTAATCTCCTAAGAAGAATGTAACTCCCAACATGGGAAAAAAGATACTGCAAAAACTGTTTTGTGGTGGTGAAAAGGAACAGCGAATAATTTTGCCAGTTCTGTACATTATGGTCTGAAGTAGGAGAGGATGTGAAGACATACGGAGGTGCCAGGACATGATGTTGCCTAGAGCGATTTATAAAACTCGCTGTGCATGGGAAACATGCACCAAAAATGTCATATATGTAAACAATAATTTATTAAAAAAAGATATTACAAAATTCTTGAATGTCGCGGCATTTTCATCTAAATGTGATTTAGAAAGCATCAACTTAAGGCCAGAAAATCTCAGGAAACAACTTTAGGCAGATTTATGCAATATTTTACAGGTTAATATTTGAAAAATTTAGTTGCTTAGCTCCCCGAACTTTTAGATGACCGACATTTGTCTGTCTCAGGCATATAAATCTAGAATAACACTATTGAATTGAATGAATGGAGAAGGAGAGCAGTATTTGTATTTTAGGCTGACATTTTAAAGTATATTTAGGGATCTCTGGGTAATGAATCTCAGACTTTTTTTGTATTTGCACTAATGCTTCGTGCCTTGTTAACCTGTTGTCTATGTATCACGTACTTTCTCAGCCTGGGCAATACAAAGAAATAACATTTTGCTCTAAGGCTGTCACTGGGGACATTTGATGACTCCATTGGCTTAGAAAAGCTTGAAATGATAGAACAAAAGGTCTTTGGTTTTTTTTTTTTTTTAGTAGGTGGATAAATAACATTATTCTTAGACCAGATATCTCAGTAGAATTAAAAATCAGGCTGTTGTGTCTTGAGAAGCAAGAATTTGGATTCTAACCTTTACTTACTACTTCTTCTGCAGCGCTTATCAATCCGAAAGCCTGAAGACTCAAAAGCCCAACAAAAACAAGGAGACAATGTGAGGGAGAGGATCATCAGACGGGCTGCTTTAGAGTTTGAGGATGGCATGTATGGTATCCTTCTGCTGTGCTACATGTAGGTTAAAGTGACAACTCACTAGAACAACAGCTGCAGTTGTTTTGTTCGACACGTTAATTACCATGCTCATTGTCTTTCCCAGAGCCTGAGATTCTCTCATTTTATTAACACACTATTGAAATTATATGTGATGCTAAGACATAGAGTACCTGTTGTTTTTATCCGAGCATATCTAGAGAATCTGTGAGCAGTTGAATGTTTTACAAGAATTTCTTGGAAGTATTACGTACACTCAAAATGAAGCTTATTTGCACTGTGGGTTTTTTGTATTGTAAAACAGAGTGCAATTAGACAGTCCAAATGGCAAAACAATTCATCACAAATATGAGGCCTCTAACTAAAAATGAAAGTGTTTGCAGAGAGAACAGTTCTGATCTAATAACAGTACAATGATAATTTTTTTTCATTTACTAGTTTGCAGTATGTTCCTGTTTCTGCCTTAACCAATTCTCTTCAGCTAATCTGGGTATTGGAATCCCACTGTTGGCCAGTAACTTCATCAGTCCAGACATAACTGTTCACTTACAGAGTGAAAATGGAGTCCTGGGTTTGGTAAGAATATTTCGTGGTCACTTATTGCAGTGTACTTACCTTGCAGTGTCTGGGCTTTATTCTCTGCCTATCCCTCACTTGATTATAAATCTACAAAAAAATCTTACTCAAGTATATGCCATATTGCATCATTATAAAATTCTCATTGTAGTGCAGGGAAATTTTCAAGGAAATGTTCATTTCAGGATATAGTGCTACTTTGCTAAGGATATTCCTAAGTATATATTTTACTGGAAGGAGTCAGAATCTTCAGTAGTTTGGCAGACCAAGGCTTGTAAGTCTTATCACACATAATTTTAAATAAAGCTTAAAGTGAATATTATTTTCACTGTCACATGGCTTTATGAAGTTGCATCTACATACCTTTTTCTGAAAAATATCTGTCGCTTCAGTTAAAACCGAAAAAGACAAATAAACCCCTCATTTTGTGGTTATTTAGTAATTCTAACAGTCTCTAAGAATATGTCCCTCAGTCCTGATTCATTAGTTGATGTAAACTGTCTGTGGCTTGTATCACCAGGAATGTTGTTCTGCTAGAAATAAAAAATTTTAGTAATTTTTAGTAATACGCATTAGAAATAATAAAGCAGTTATGGACTGTATCTCAAACGTATTTTAATGTAAAGCTGACATAAGTCTGTGTTATTATCAGGGTCCTTATCCACTTGAAAGTGAAGTAGATCCAGACCTGATTAATGCAGGTAAAACCTTTTAAATGTACTTAATTTATGGAAATTAATTATTCACTGTTAATCTGAAAAATGTCTTTTACTTCAGTAAATGAACCCAGACTCCTCTTTTATTTACTTATAAATGTTAATGTATGTGTCTTCTTTTGAGTGAAGTTTGGTTTTGATCAGTGGAGATGTTTACTGTTCTAGTTTGAGAGCTTTTGCTTTGATGCGTTTCGGTAGCTACTTGAGGAAACTCTCTTCCAGTCCAGGCAATAAATGGTCGAATATTTTTCAGAAGCCAGATTATTTTGTGAAGCCTGCATGTGAATGTGGATTTGTTTTCTTGCTGCTTTTCACCGTGTGTCTTCCAGAAAATTGTTTTAAGTGATTTATGTTTGGGACAGGTTTTGAAATGGCCTGGTTTATTCCTGGCTAGTGAGTTTCTAGGAATGCAACTCCTGCATTTGGAAGAGGGAGTGGTAGTGAGGGCAAGGGGGAAAAACCTCCATGCTAAATGGGGTCTGTCACACTGCAGGGCTCTGCTACATCCAGCTGCCTTTGCCTCTTTAGAAGGGGAGAATACCTATCCTCAGGTACTGTTTTTGTCTAGATGTTTTGGGACATGTTACCTCAGAAGCAGTCATGCAGTGTAAAGACTTAAGCTTTTTACAGTTTAGTGCATCTGTCTGATTTCTGGTTTCTTCATGGAGAGTTGTGCCTGTGTTCATTCCCTATTTATATGTAAAATTACACCTACATATTACATTGTGGCAAACAGAACTAGGCCTTGGCACCCTGTAAGTTCTCATTGATGTTAGTGCTGTTAGTTACAGACCCATAGCTGACATCTTAGAGTTGTTTTTTCATACAGAAAACCTAAACATTTTTTATTTTTTTTTTTGTATACACATGCATACATGCACATATATTTAATCATAGGATTGTTTAGGTTGGAAAAGGCCTTTAAGGTCATTGAGTTCAGCCATTAACCTAGCACTGGCAAAGATGCACGTTATCTATATAGACAGAACCTTTCTCAGTAGCTGTTAGTAAGTACAATTAAACTCTGAAAAATCAAAGAAGATAAAGCACTGACATCAAACAAGCTTTTAATTTAATATCAGGGTGCAGTCCAGCAATTCACTGACTTGAAACATCTACTACCTAGCTTAACTAATTGATACCATCATCATACTACTATGTTATTGCCACTGTTTCAGTATTATGTTTTAAATAAGGAGTTATTTAAGGCCATCTTCTGATTTGAAATAAGAAATTACTAAGAAATTGAGTCTGGCACTTCACCAGTAGCTAGCTAACTGTTCTGATACACTGTATGAAGGAAAATTTTGAAGACAATAAGAGCTGTGTTAATGCATGAACTGAAATTGAGGTGTTGGTCTTTGTTAAAAGAAAGTATTACTGGAGGGAAAAAATATTTAGAATAAAACCCATTTACTGTAAAAGGTGAAATTATAGGCACACACATTAGAACTTAAGTTTTGATGTGGATGCAGTAGAAATAAACATGTTAACAGTGACAATGGAAAAAATATCCAAGAACTTGATAAATATTCTGAGAAATCATTGTGCTGTTATACAGATGTTGATGATCTTGAATTAGTATTTGTGGTTGATAACTATTTTTGAAGAGATAATCTTGCAGGGATGAAGCTGGCATAAGAGGTCAGAATGCAGCATGGAAATCAGGTTATTCTAGTATTGGTAATTCAGCATTAAGCACCTTCACATCTTCCTCTGAAGCTGCACAAGGCGGGACACAGGATAGGTGAACCTCAGCTCTACCATCACAATTATTATCATTGGAGCAATATTCAGAAAATACTTAAATCCCACTGACACTTAGTTGGTTTAAGACCGTTCTAGGTGCTTCCCAGTCAAATTTATAAAACTCTAGGAAGAAAACAGAAGCTTAATGGCAAAGGAATAGGAATTCTGTTCACATTTGCCAGCTGGAATGGTATTCAGTATCAGCCCTCAAGGACTACATTTTCAAAAACTTTTGCCAAATTTTTGTCTGCAAATGTAATTGCATTTCTCTGAAATATGTTTGAATTTTTGCGTGTGACCTATTTTGTAAGTGTCTTAAATAAAATTTGTCTTCACTGTAATTAAAGGTAGACTTCTGTCTTGCAGCAGAAATACTTAAAATACTGATGTCTTGAGAGCATTTGCAAGTAGTGGGTAGTATGATGCTCTTGTTACATTATTCTGTGGTCCTCGGGTCTGTGTCTCTTTATTCTCAGCAATGCCTTGGGTTGTCCATTTGTCTCAGGCTTCTCACTCTGTGTTGCTGTTGCAGAATGTTTTGTCTGTCCTACTGCCTTAAGTGGGTACCTGGTAGGGAAGGATAATTCAGGCAGTCTCACAGACTGGATGTCTGCGTGGTGAATTCTTGTAGTCTGACTGCAAGACCGCTTTTATGACTTTAATTCTCTGCTATTTTGTGCATCAAAATTTAATTTCCCTACAATGTCTTGGGATATACTATACATCAAATGTACTCAATAAATTAAAGCAGGCCTCTATTTTAACTTTCTTACAGTGTTTCCTTCCCTTTTCCCATTCTCTTAGTCCCATTGTCTCTTTTTCCCTGTTATCTGGAAACAATTTAATGGTGTCTCATTCCTCTTCCCCTTTGTTGTTGCATTAACTTTTTCTTCACAATCTAACCTGGTGCTAGTTTTTTTTTTCTTTTCTTTTTCTCTCAAGTTTCCCGTCCTTGTTTATAATTTCTCTTTCAACTGTGTTTCTTATGCCTTTCCATAGGCACGCTGAACACACAGTTGCTGCTTAAACTGATTCAGAGTGCTGGCAGGAGAGGAAAGAGGGGGCTCTGGATAGAATCATAGAGTCGTAGAATCACAGAATCATTCAATTTGGAAAAGATCCTCGGGATCATCAAGTCCAACCATTAACCCTCGTCTACAAAGCTCACCCCTAAACCATATCCCCTAACACCACATCTAAACAACCTTTAAACACATCCAGGGATGGTGACTCAACCATCTCCCTGGGCAGCCTACTCCAATGTTGTGACTACTCTTTCTGTGAAAATTTTTTTCCTAATGTCCAGTCCAAACCTATGCTATTGCAGTTTGAAGCCATTCCCTCTTGTTCTATCACGAGTTACCTGTAAGAAAACGCCAGCACCAACCTCTCTACAATGTCCTTTCAGGTAGTTGTAGAGAGTGATGAGGTCTCCCCTTAGCCTCCTCTTCTTCAAACTAAACAGCCCCAGCTCCTTCAATTGCTTTTCATAAGATTTCTTCTCCAGGCCCTTCACTGGCTTCGTTGTCCTCTGCTCTCGCTCCAGCACCTCGGTATCTCTCTTGTATTGAGGTGCCCAAAACTGGACAAAATACTCAAGGTGTGGCTTCAAGACACTTCCATGAGTGCTCCATTTCTTGTCACAAGCACTATGCAGAGAACAGTACAACACATAGAAGCACATTTTCTTGTGCACTTTAACAAAGCAGACTGTTCAGACTGTTCAATCTCAGCTGCTCACTCTTCCTTGCAACTTTCTCATCTCCTGAAGAAGTTCTTTCTCTGTTTCACTTCTTCTGTGCATAGAGCATAAAGCTGAAGTTGACAGATTTCTTATCCTTTTATATCAGTGATGTCTTGCCTGGAACTTCTGATGGTCCAAGGGTAGGCAACACTTTCTTTAAAGACTGTAGGAAACTGCTTCACAATTCATTATGATTGATTAGGTTTGCATGTGACACAGTAAGTGTAATTGGGTCCATAGTTTTACAGAATCCAGAAGAATTTGATAAAGCCCCCTTATTTATTGGTTAATAGCTGTGGCTTAGTTTGTCAAAGAGACAAAATACGCATATAATTATAGCTTATTTCTTTTACAGGTAAGGAGACAGTCACTGTTCTTCCAGGTTCTTCCTATTTCTCTAGCGATGAATCATTTGCCATGATAAGAGGGTACGTAACAACACAAACCCTGATCTTTTGAAACATGAAAAGAATAAACTGAGTCAGTTACTGAACTCATTAGTAATTCTTTGAAATGTGATTAGCATTTAACAACCTGTTAAATGATCATGAACTTAATCAGTGATGGTTTACAGAGGATTAGAGTCTAACTATTTGAAATAGGAAAACACTGTAACAAATAGCATAGCGATGTTTGTGTCTAACACCACCCAGCCATATATAAACACATTTATAACTCGTATTTTAACAACTACTCTTTGATGATTTCCAAGTATCTAATCTGTACTTGTGCTCTTTATATACTCTATTCTCAGCTTGCAGTTGTGATCCCCATTCCACCTCCCTAATGGAAATTCACCATCTGCACCTGTTTTTTGTTTGTTTTTTTCGGGAAGAAGGTTGGATACAAACAGACACTAAATTGTAATGGCTCTGAAAAGACGATGAGTGCATGTAAATGTGGGAAGGAGTGCACTTAAAAGTATGAGTTCAGAGCTGATTGACTGCATGCAATTAACCAAAACGAAAACCAGACAAAAGTAATAACATTTTTGAGGCTCAGTAGGCAGATATAAAAATTTGCATCAGAGATACATCTAGAGGGGGAAAAAACCCAGCCGCATGTGTGACAAAATGGTTGCTACCTCTGTGGTATGCCATCGTTTTTATATTGGTGTAATGGGAATGTGAATAAAAGCTTGTTAAAATTTGTGGGCTGTTACTGGAACGTGATATGCTAATTACACACTTTCTGTTGCCAGAGGCCATGTTGATTTGACCATGCTTGGAGCTATGCAAGTGTCTAAGTACGGTGACTTGGCCAACTGGATGATTCCTGTAAGTAGGTATTTGTACTGCTGTCAGTGTGCTATAATTAGGGAAATATAAACATAGCTGAGGGTCAGGCAAAGGAGAAAATGGCTGAAGCAAAATGGGAGTTGTGAGACTCAAAACATTAATAAAGGATATGTGCAGTTTTAAGGTTAACAAGTTTTCTTGCGTACTGCTGGCTGTAAGCAATCCATTATCAGGAATCAACCCTCTAAAATCATGCTTGTGCTAAGCATTGTGAAAAGTTAAACACGATTTACGTTAAGCCTTTTTTATTCCTCTTGGGTCCATGCCTTTCAAATGTTACCTTTTTTTTGGCTGAGGACTGATGCTTTTTCTTGAAAGTGACAGCACTTGTATAGCTATACCTGGAGCAAGAACTTGAAGGAAGTTCATCCTTTGTAAAATTACAAAAAAATGTCTGCATTATCTTTTAGTATTCTTGTCAAAGAGTCACAGCATTGCCATTTTGAANGTATTCCAGGTGTGGTCTCACCAGGGCAGGGTAGAGGAGGAGGAGAAGTTCCCCAGACCTGTTGGACACACTTTTCTTAATACATCTGGAAGGAAGCAATTCTACTGTATTTACCCAAATAGTCCTACAAGTTTCAGCTAATATCAGTATTATTTAAGCAAGTGATGACATTAAGCCATTCTTTGAACACTGTTTTAACATTAAGCAATGTAAGTAACTTTCACATGGTTTACAAGTTTGATACTTTTCAGTGACTTTCAATATGTTGTTTTCTGATACAGTTTATGTCAGAGATTAAACACATTTTCTTTTTAGCCTGAATTAAGGTGATGAAACATACTTTTATCTATCTTATACAGTGCTAAAAGTCTCAGGAAAGTCTTTGAAAATTGAAAGCTGAGTAGAGGAGGGAAAAAGTCCTAAATGAATGCCCGGTCTCTTGGAGAAGCATTAGCGGAGCCCAGAAGTCTGTGTGACTTGCAGACCTGTGAGCGCACAAGTTGTGGAGCGGTGGCTGAAGCATGAGTTACTATTGGCAAGAAGGAGATAAAGACAGTGTCTGTGGAGGCGGACGTGGGAGAAGGGCTTATCTGAAGGGCTGTTCTAGGTGTCTGTGTGAACAGTTGTAGGGGATGTGGAGTGGTCATGGCTGGTTTGAATACTGCATACAGTAGACGAATCTAGAAGCAAAGTGTCTTCCTTAGATGTTCTTACAATACAACCTGGTTTTATCGTCACATAACTGAGAGCAGACTACTGCAGGCTAGATCTTTCTAGATCCCACTGATAAAAGTGTTAGGTTTTTCAAGACTCTTTTCCACTTAAAATGTCATCCAGTTAATATTGTGAAAAATGGTGTCTGAAAATTATTGCTGCTGTTAATGCATCGCTGTGACATCCTGTGTGTGGTCTTCTGTTGCTATTTTATGTCTTTTGTTAGAACTCTGTGTTTTAAACTTAACCTGATGGTCAGATACACTGTAGGAGCCCAAGTATGACATGTGTTAAAGTAATACTGGTTAGCTTTGCATTGTCAAATTCCAGTTACCTTTTTTGTCTTGAGTTACAAGAACTTGTCACTAGAATCCAAAATAGTGAAACCAACCTCTATGGAGGAACCCAGAGGCGCTTGGAAATACAAGGCATAAATGAAAACACATTTTAAATCCAAGGTTTACTGTTTGAGCCCAGGCAAAAGAATGATAGTGTAAGTTTTCAATGAGTTGTAACCCTGGGTAGCTAGAATAGGAGTTCACTTGATTTGTTCATGGCTCTGTATCTCAAATGTACGATGTCACCGAAACTCTAATTATATTTTTTAAATAGCTAACTATTAAAAAAACTTACGTTTAGCAAACTGTATTTTGTTTCAATCGATTGACATCAATAAATGTGAGTAATCTACACTGTGAGTACAGTAGTGCAGGTATATGACATGGAGAACCTGAGTGGGATACTTTCTCCTTCATATCAGTCTAAGACCTGCTCTTTCCTCTTGAAACTTCCTGATGAAGTTGGTGGTTGCAAGCAGAAATTACTTGCTTACATATTGGCCTTTAAAAATGGTTCTGAATTATTATATTCTCTTGTCAAAATTTTGAAGTTAGATTAGAAAAAATATTTAAAGGTAGGTTGTTGAAGTATAAACTCAATGTTTTTTTTGTAACAGTTTCTAGAGATCTTCTTAGAGGCACAGTTCAAGATGATTTTGATCTAATATTCTCTTTATTTCAATTCTCAAATTCTAGGTTTTGCTTAGCTGGGTTGCCTTGGACTGACATTCTCTTTATGCTTCTACAAAAGGAAAGTTGCTTTATAAACATGTACCTAGACTATTTTATACATTCAAGATTACTTAACTCCTGAGATTTTCTTACTTGATAGTCCTTTGGTCCTACTACAGCAGTGTTAAGTGTTCCTGTGCCTGGTAAAGCCTCCTGTTTACTCAAGCTGTTTCTGAAAGGCCTGTTAGAAAGCAGAAGGGAGTGGGTTAAATTTTAGACAGGAAGAATTGCTTTGTTTTCCTTTTTGTTTCTTTTTAAAATTGAAGCAGCAGAAGTATTCTTCAAAATACCCAAGTGAACAAGTAATAAATAAAGATTCCTGCTCTGAAGTATGCCAAGTAAAATGACAAAAATGGACCTTTACTGAGTGATAGCTCACAAAGCTGAAATTTTTTTAAAAAGGCACTCCTGAATTGTCAGTGGATGGATTTTAATACCAAAAAAATCCCAGTAATTTCAGCTGACCATATTGGTATCTTAGGATATAAAATTTCATGCAGTTAAATCTGTGCTGAATCAAAATGCTCTTCACTAGAGTGTTCATTCTTGAAAACCTGGAGAAATTCACGACTTGTTTTCGTGCTTGGTTTCATTTTGCTTGGGGTGATTTTTGTTTTTTTGTTTTTTTGGGGGGTTTTTGTTTGTTTGGTTTTCTGTTTTTTTGTTTGTTTTGTAGGTTTTGTTTGTTTGTTTGTTTTGGTTGGTTGGTTTTTTTACTGTTGGGTTTTTTTTTTGAATAGAACCCCTTTGTGTTGTATTTCCAGTTTTATTTTTATTTTGACCTCCACTCCCAGTGGCTTTTCCTTGGACTTTCCTGCTATATTCCAAAATATTTTTGCAAGTAGTGTTTGGGGTTGTTATTCATTAGAGTATTTGTAAGTGAAGTTGGAGGACTTTTTTATTTTAAATTAAAAATTTGCAGTTAGAATCAATGTGTATTGCTGTTTTCTCATGTCAACTTTTGTTATTTTTCATAGTTCTGTAGTTTCTATGTTTGATAAAATCAGTCATGCTTAACGAGCACTTTTTAAAAATTTATAAACTACATATATTTATACAACCAAGTATGTTTTGATGTTTAGGTATTGAATCAAATAGTGAATTGTTTGGTCGGGGTATGTATACAGTTATCTTTAGAGAAAGAAGTGAACATTCAATTTTTGCTGTATTTAAATAAATTTCAAAGTCAAGATACTTTTCCACAGATATTTTCCCAATATATTTACTTAACTGTCCAGAGCTTATTTAATTCCTGTTAGCATCAGTTTCCAAAGATGTGTCACAACTGGAGACTGTCAGAATTATTTTTGTGGTATTTCCAACACACTGGTATCATCTGTGTTGAAGCAAAAAGTTAACAGTCTAAACTGCTTCTAAAATCTCAATTTTAGCTTTTGTCCTATGCTGAGACTGAAGAAAACTGTAGCATTCACAGGCACTGCAGGCACAAATAGTACTTAGCAATACCACACAGTGCTTTCAGGGACTAAGGAATATTCACTTTTCCAGTAAATTTCTACACTTTTAATTTTCTTTCAGAATACTTGTTGTCATACAGATATTAAATTCATTTTTATGATCATGATGTTGAAATTCTTTCATTGACAGTTTTTGTGGCTTGTGTTTCAAGATCTGAACTACCAAATGATGAAACCAGCATTTTGCATTAATGAAACAGGTTCATTTACAAACGTATTTCTAGAAACATTGAAGCTTAGATTATGTTCTGGTTTTTGCAATAACGTGCAGATTTACGTATTCCTTTCTTCATTGCTTTATGTTCTCTAGAAGATGGCGATGTTAGTTTTGCATCCATATCAAGGACATTATTGTCCATATCTGGAATTGCTTGTTTTGCTTATGAACATGCCTCTCCATTCTGTTTATCCCCAAATTTATGAGTAACAGGTATGCTTTCAAAATAAGAAAGTATGAAGTAGAGCTTTGGGTAGCTTTTATTTGTCTTTTTCTTACCTTTGAGGTGTACCTTTTTAACTAGCTTACACCACATGAGTCCCTGTGACTTTTTGCTGTCTTCGTTTGTCACTCTTAATAGACTTTGGTTTTCTGCAAATTTCTTTTGCAAGTGAGTTTGTATTTATTGTGAGCTTGACGAAACTCCATAAATCCAGTCAGGAGCCTTTCCAACTGGCAGACATTTCCCTTTCGTTATTTCATTTTGAGATTCGTTGGTCAGATGAGTCTTAATTTACTTTACTTATGTGTTACTACTATTCTATAGTACAGATTTTTGCAATGCAATTAGCCAAGCACATGGGCATTCAGATCTTTCTGCTTTTTTCCTGTAAATAAGATGGTATGTTTTTGGCAGTTAACTTGAAATATGAGAGAAATGCATCTATTTTTAGCCACAAGATTTATATGGGGCAATTACAAAGACTGATTTTGTTGAAAGGTCGTAGTGTAAGGAAACTTTAAGCTGTATTTGATTGTAACGTTTTTCACTTGACTTTGTGTTCAGGTTAGGTTTAAGTATTTCTTTTACGCTGTAGCTTGTGGGTTCTTGGGTTGATGGTATTTGCCATTATTTCAGAGGCAAGTAATAACTCTAATTTTGTGTTTTGAGTAAGTACCGTCATGAAGCTATCCTTTCTGTCTCATACTAGCTTGATAACACTTGAACCCTAGTGCATGTGTTTATTTACTTGTATTTATGGTGAGGAATGGACCTGTGGAAGGCTCATTTCAATAATTACAGCCTTTTCTTTTATTGCTCTTGTCTGCTAATTTCTAATGGAGAGGAAAATCCCGTGAGTAAAGGAAGAAGAGAGAATATTTTAAGCACATGCAGTAAAGAATGCTGTTTGCTTAGACAGAAGTTACTTCATAAACACTGGCATTTATTGGTAGTTTTATTCCATTAAGCACTACTATTTAATGGCTTTTTGTCTTCCTCCCTGTGGTATTTCTCCAACTAACAAGGTTTCTAGAATGGAAAAGAGAAAAAGGTGGCAAATTTCCGAGGAGCCCCTAGGAACAGAGCTATAACAAGGTGGCCAAAACAGGTGGAAGAGAAACGCTGAGAACACAGCCATGAACTAGGGCAGACAGGCTAGAACAGATGGGAGCCCATGTACGTATGGAGCCACATTGCACTTTGTTAGTGAAGGACACAATATCTGACCAATCCGTGTGTCTCAAGCTACTGTCAGAAATTGCTGCTAGCAGGGCCGCTTCACTGCACCTACAGAGCAGCAGCACAAGCGTGCTCTGTCACAGAGGTACTGGCACCTGTGGCAGTTTAAATTGTCTAACTTGGGATTTTAAAAGTTAAGGAATTGACTGCACATCTGCCAGCCTGTATTTACTTTGTAGTTCCTTTCTACTGGTGACATTTTGAGACCCTCAGAATAGAAGCATTTTATGAATCAGTTTCTACTCTCCTTCTGGTGGCTGCACCTTACTACGAAGTACTGCTTTATTTCCTGTAGCCTTCCTAATGGAAGGTACATGGCTCTGGTTGCTGTTGTGACATGTATCCGAGATGGGCATAGCTCAAGACAACATACCAGAACTTCTGAAATGTTCTCCTGTGGCGCTAGGCTTCTGTCATCTTAATATGCACTTCAGAACATGGCCTGTAATGGCCTTAGCCATTGAACAGTGCTAATAATAATAACAAATAACAACTACTTATAGGGCAGACATGCTGCGCCCACAGAAAAAAAACATTCAAATGGTGGAGAAACTCTGCAGTTAGAAATTGATGAATCTGAAAGAGCAAAATAGATGAAATGTCTATAATAGCACATCTGAGTAGGCAGAGACTTGTCATAGGTAAAAACAATGAAACATCCTCAGTGAGAGGGTACCATACTCATCAAGATTTCAAGGATGTTGTGAGACGGTGCAGGGAGGATATGAGAAGGGCAGAAGTCCAACTAGAGCTTAATCGGGCTACTGCAGTAAAAGACGATAAGAAATGTTTCTATACATACATTAGCAACAGAAGGAGGATTAAGGAGAATCTGTCCTTTACTAGATGTGGGGTTAAACTTAATAACAAGGGATGAGGAAAAGGCTGAAGTACTGAATGCTGCCTTTGCCTCATTTTTAATAGTAAGACCAGTTCCCAGACCCCTGAGCTGGACAACAAGAAGGGGGAGCAGAATGAAGCCCCCATAATCCAAAGCAAAGAGGTCAGTGCCCTGCTACAACGCTTAGACGCACACAAGTCTATGGGGCCTGATGGGATCCACTCAAGTTACTGAGGGAGCTGGTGGAAGTGCTCACCGAGCCACTTTCAGTCATTTATCAGCAATTCCGCATAACTGAGGAGGTTCTAGTTGACTGGACGTTAGCAAATGTGACATCAGTTGGAAAGAAGGGCTGGAAGGAGGATCTGAAGAACTGCAGGCCTGTCAGTTTGACCTCAGTGCCAGAGAAGTTTGTGGAGCAGATCATCTTGAGTGCCATCATATGGCAAATACAGGACAAGCAGTTGCTTAGGATCGGTCAGTAAGGGTTTACAAAAGGCATTCCTGCTTGATCAACCTGATCTCCTTCTATGACAAGGTGACCTGCTCAGTGCTGGGTCCTGCACTTGGGTCACAACAACCCCAGGCAACGCTACAGGCTTGGGGAACCGTGTCTGGAAGGCTGCATGAAAGAAAAGGTGCTGGTGGACAGCTGGCTGAACATGAGCCTGTAGTGTGCCCGGATGACCAAGAAGGCCAACGGTGTCCTGGCTTGGATCAGAAATAGTGTGTCCAGCAGAAATAGGGAAGTGATTGTTCCACTGTACTTGGCACTGGTGAGGCTGCAATTTGAATACTGTTTTCAGTTTTGGGCCCTTCACAACAAGGAAGACGGATGTGCTGGAGTGGGTCCAGAGCTGGTGAGGGGTCTGGAAAACATGTCTTATGAGGAGCAGCTGAGGAGACTGAGGTTGTTTAGCCTGGAGGAGACTCAGGAGAGACCTTCTTGCTCTCTGCAACTACCTGAAAGGAGGTTGTGCTGGGGTGGAGTTTGGCCTCTTCTCCCATGTAACAAGAGATAAGAAAAGAGGAAACAGGCTGAAGGTGCTCCAGAGAAGGTTTAGGTTGGATATCAGGAAAAATTTCTTCACTGAAAGGATTTTAAAGCAGTGAATAGGCTGTCCAGGGAGGCAGTAGAGTCACCATCCCTGGAAGTATTCAGAAGACATGTAGATATGATGCTTAGTGACATGGTTTCGTGGTGGACTTGGCAGTGCTGGGTTAATGGTTGGACTCAACGACTTAACGGTCTTTTCCAACCTGAATGTTTCCATGATTCTGGATGAAGACTGAGGTACTCAACACCTGTGCCTTAGACTTTAGTGGCATAGTCTTTTTGGCTAGTGGTAGAATTTGGGGCATAGTGGGCAGGGACTAAGGCGCTGATTAAGTAAACTGGACTTGTGTATATCCACAAGGGTATATCTAGAGGTGCCAAGGAAGCTGGCATTTTCCTGAACCAGGAGGCTCAGAGCCTAGTGGCCAGCATTTCAGTTAACATGAGCAGCCTCAGGGATGATACCAGGACTGATATTATTTTATATCTCTATTCCTTGAAAACAATATAAAATAATACAATTTTGAGTAAGAAAATTAACTCTAGCTTTGTATGTTCTTCTGCTGCAGTATAAAATTCATGTTTTGATAGCTAAGGTAATGCAGTTAGGGGGCTGAGGAAGAGGGTGATATAATTTGTGGAGAGTGATGCAGTTTGGATACATAAATCTGCATCATTCTTGGGAAAAATAAATAAATAATCATTGAATTTTAGAAGCAGCGGCCTTTATTTTTTATGCTCTGACTAGGAGTAGCCAAACCTGAAGAATCAAAGCCTTGATAATAAAATAAATTGAGGAAAATTACACAAAAATTTAGAGCTCTATCAAAGAAGCTTATCTGAAAAGAAGACATGAGGAAACCCAATTCAGATTTAGTAATAAATCTTTTTAATTAACCATCTGTAGAGGTCAGTATGATGTAAGGCTTTAGGAACATAATTTTATGCATGGTTGGTGGTTCTTCTACAGACCTTCAAAGTACATCTTTTGCACAGATTTGGACATTTTGACCATGAGGTGAACTGCGTGTTTATTGGTAGAGACATTTTAAAAATGTGAGTAAACTGGCGGAGTATGTGACTGCAGGAGAGTTTTTTGTTTTTGTTTTTGTGTTTTATGATTTGCAGTGCCAAACCTGAGAGCACAGGACTCCACAAGAGGTTTTCTGACTTGAAACTATATATTTTAATGATGGGAGAAAGGACGCCTCTTTCTAAATACCTGAGAGCACTGTAGGTCTTCAAGGAGCCGTGTTGCAGACTATTTGCCACTTAAGAGAAGGCTTACTTTCTTTTGAATCAAAATAGTCTAGTTAACTTTTTTTCTAGTACTGTTGCACTTAGTGTTGCACTTAGTGCAACTGTCAGTGTTTTGTTTCAAGTTCTACAGTGTTGCAAGAAATTTTGAGAAATATATTTTAACTATTAACTGTAAAATGAATGTTTAGGACATGACTGACTAGGACTTATCCAACAGTAGCTGAACTGAGAAAGACAGGGCCTGCAGTTACTTAGAGTCTCCTTGGAAATTTGTGTTTCAGTGGCAAATTATTTTAATTTTAATTAATAATTAAAATTAATTTTAATCTAATTTTAATTCATTTTCTAAGATAGTAGATTTTTGTAGACACATATCTTGGAATGAAGCGTACAGTAGGATATCAGCTTACTGCTTCTCTCCCAACAAACAAAAACCCGCCAAACCAACCACATCTAACCCCACAACAACTAATGAGTTGATTTTGTTAAATAGTTATATATTGTTCTGATGACATCCTTCCTTGTGCTCTGTGTGTCATTTGAAGCTGGCATGTCTGTGAAGACATGATAGTGCCTATATGGAGCAGGAGACCTGTGTGACTGATATATGTTAGTAGTGTGGAGGTGGGCAGAGCAGAAAACTTTGAATGAGCTCTGAATTCACCCTTTTGATTGCAGTGTTGGCACCATTGATGCTGGTGATGAAAGGATCTTGTATACACAGCATTACCTTCATTTCTGCTTTCCCCTGTGGAATTCATACTGTTCCAGTTGCTCTGTATTTTAATAGCTGTCACTGGCACAATCTGTCTCCATTCCTAAGGTAGCTGAGACTGGCGATGGTTTCTGTACCTGCCACCAGGTCTGCATCTGTAACTTTCATAGATCTTAAAATAATAGATTCATAAATTCATAGATTCTTAAAATCTTCTCTCTCTCATCCTAGGTAGCTTGTTCAAGGTATTCCAGGGGGATGCCTGAAAATTCAGTTTGAGTGGAAAGCCTGCATGGGGACTATAGTTTAAACTAGAAACATTCATTACTTTCTGTAGGAGTTTTTGAAATAGAAGTTTTACTAACTTTGAGCATAGTCTGAGGGATATGTATTCTTTCTTTTGTTCAATATAAAAAAAGAGAAATTTCAGACTAAATGCTATTAATTTAATACAGTATTGGAGCACTTGACAGTGTGGGCCAGGACTCTTAAGAAGGGAGTAGCTCGGTTCTTTTTCAAATAGGTATACATTTTCACCTTGGCTGTCCTTTGGTACTGAATTTTAAATGGAATTATTCAAGATTTTATTTCCATCTTCATTTTAATCTTTCTTACTTTACATAACCAGGTCAGTTCAGGTACATTTGATCCTAAGATGTTGGGAACAGCTGTAAAATTCCACGATGGAAGAGAAGTCCTTCCCCCTGTATATAGAGGAGAAAGGTGTAAGACATCAGCATGCATTCAAGACCAGTTGCAATTAGTTGTTAAAAGTGTTTAACGGCTCCTGAATTCCTCTTTTCTCTCAGCAACTTTTTATTTTTTTTCACGCTCTTGCTGATGAAGTAGACTTTATAATAGTGCTTCAGATTACCGGTTTCCTACCACTGAACTAGTATTTCCTTCTGGTTTTGTAAGCTAACAGCACCAATGTAATCAGAAGATAACAAAATTATTCATAAATAAACAAATGGGGAAGCATGCAAACTCTGGACGTTACCAACATGTTAAGAAGGAGCAGGAAACCTGCAAATGTACTT
>VWZK01009818.1:156387-248072 GCA_013396935.1 Baryphthengus martii | reverse complement strand
ATTTCAGTGCCAAAATATAGGGTCAAAATACAACTGTGCTGAAATGGAATGCATAGTTTAGCAGTAAGGTCAGTGATGGAGTCACACTTAGAATGAGACTGAGAAGTACTGAATTGCCATGTTCACTGATACTTACTGGAAAACAGAAATAGTATGTGGTTGTGCATCATAATGTATATGTGAGAAGACAGGAGTAAAGCTAAAGATCTGCCTGTAATGTTAAGTTTTAAATTTCCTGTATTTCTGACAGGTTTGCTTTCTGATTTTAACTTGAAAAAGAGAAGTAAAGTATAGGACACTATATCAAACATTTAATTCTAATATAATGGGTGACCCTGACTTTGTACTATTTCGTTGTTCCTTATTTCTTTCCTGTAAGTACTTCTAGTAATTCAACGAACCTATATTTTTGGCAAGTATAGTTGTACTTACAGGTGGACCGGCACGACCTACTTCCCCAGGAAGTCCTGCAGCACCAGCTGGACCCTGTAACAACCAAGTTAAACATTATTTTTAAATTATACAATACCTCTATAACAAGCATCCAAGGAGTGAGAACGTGATTCTCACAAACAACGAACTATGCCTTCAAACACCAGTACTCTTGTCCCATATACCACAGACCTAAGCACCCTCAGGAGCAGCTGAAGAGGGAATACATAGCATCAGAATTAAACCAGGCTCTTTTTTCACTGAATTACTTTTTACTACAGTCTAATAGCTTTATTGAATATTTCAACAAATTTGTTAAACAGTATATTTATGAATTGTAAAAATTATACTTACAGGTGGTCCAAGAAGTCCCTTGCCCTGTGAAACACAAAAAAAAGGTCAGAAATGTGGGGAGAATTCCACATCTAGTCAAGATCTTTGCCAACAACAGAGCACTTGAGATTAAAAAGGTACCAAAAAAAATGACTGATTCTACAAAACCATTTTGAAAATTTGTTTGACTCATGTTAAATAGAAATTTTATTATTGGGTAATCAGTATTTGGAGAAAAAAAATAAATTACTGGCCAAGTTGCCTTGCAGCAGCATTTACTTACACATTTGTAAATGCATATACTTCCACAAAGGAATGAAGGCATTGAAGCCTTTAAGTTTAATTAATTATCAAGTACCATGATAAACACATCTATGCTATAATAATTTCCTTCTAACAGTGCATTGAAACTGATAATAAAAGAGAATTGTGTTTTTTTGTTGTTTGGGGTTTTTTTTGCCAGTGCTGCCCTGAGGCCTAAATCCATGAAACTAACACTTTTGGGTAATCAGAAAGAACACCAAACTGCTCCTGTTTACATTTTCCATCAGTATTGCTCTGAATCATTTTAATGAAAAGTGTCCAAGATACAAATGTGTTTCTGCTGTTTTGGACAATACATTCCCTCTAAGAAAACAGATCTCTCAGTCTTGCATTACTAAAGCAAATGGATCATTTTATGGAGAACAGCAACGATGATGTGTATGAAACACTCACATATAAAAATTACAAAAATACTTAACTCTACAGAGGTTTGATGTAATAAAGTGCCTGGGTTAAGGGGAGTTTAAAAGCCACAAAATGTCATACCAGGATTGTGCCTGCAAGGTTGTCTTTGAACACACAGTATAACACAGAGAATATTTCAAGCATTTATCGGAGTCATTCCATTTTAACCATTTAATACACAACAGAAAGTAAACTTTTTCACCTTGCATAACCTACACAATTCCTTTGTCATTACATAACACTCCCTTGCTGCAATTCACTATATTATACATGCTTATATTTGACTATACAAATCAAACTTCCAGTGTGTCACATACCTGATACTATAACACCACCTGCTCTGAAAGAAGGAAAGCGACAACTTGCAGGTTCTCACTAGAGTACCCCTTGCTAACATGCCCCTAACAGTGGGCACAGCCCATACGCAGGCCCAGGAGAAACCTGTGTCGCCTCCTCTGCCCACTCCATTGCACCTTCTCACCCTCTTAATTAGGACTCCAAGAAGCTGGGGCTCTCCCCCAGCAATCTATGCTTCCCCCTCACCCAGCTACTCCACCCTTCTGGCCATGAACTCCCTGTGAGCAGACCAAATTACAGAGTTAAGAGCTCCAGTGCAATCAACCTGTAAGAACCTACACAGAGCAGTTAATGAGCCCAACCAGCTGTCCATGTTCCTGCCTCTGTCTGTGTTCTAAAAGGGGAAGCCTCACTACGCAGCCTGAGACTGCAGCCACACATCCTCAGATGCCTGCTTTGGAGGTGCTTATCTGAGCCACAGAGCACGTGGAGTGTGTGGGCATGGGCAGTAATCCACAGTCTGTAAATCACCTGGTTCAGAGATGCTCACCTTGCAGATCTGGTAAGTACCTCCACATCGTCAATGTGGACTTGTCACCATTTACCACAGAGTCACATGCCAGGATTAGTATGTGTACCCTGTGGCAGAAGCTATGCTTTAGTAGACCTTAAAATAATTGAAATTTCTCTATCACTAAATACTCACAGTCCTACCCATCTGTCAGGTCTGTAAAACACTAGCAGTGTATCAGCTGATAGAAAACGTAGAGAGAACTTAACAGAGAGAATAGACTGAAGGGCACAATACACGCACCCAATGTAACAGCCCCAGGTCCATTTATGAGGGCCAGACCAGAGACATCAACATATTTGGTGGTAAATTACTTGAATTAATCAGAAGTATTCTACTAGTTTTGTAAGTCTGTCATTTGCAAGACTATATGCCAAAGAGATGAGTCAAAGAGAATAAATTAAAACTATATGATGAAGCGGAAAAAAACGTAGAAAAAAGGGAGAGCAAAAGATTGCCAGGTTACATTCTGGGGAAGAAAGGGTGATGGAAAAGTAAATGCTGTATATACTTTAGGTACTTAATATTCTTTCTTTCATTTGCCCTGAAGTCCTAGCTTGACCAATAAATTCCACTGGATGAGCTTGAAAAGCAGTGATAATTTAAAACTAATTAACGTTGTAGCCAAGGCTTCTGACTTTCTGTTTGCACTGAGCATTTTAACAACTTAAGCAAGGGGGGTTTTGTGAGAAATGAAGTCTTGGGATAAGCATCCAGAGACTACTCCACTTGCAAAAGGCCACTGACTGAATTCAAAGCAGTGAATAATTACATCTCTATACTCAATTAATCATGTAATTAGTATGCAGACTCATAAGTGTGCTCACCATGTTTCTAGTAAACAAGTTCTCATGGATCAAAACAAAGACATGCAAAGGTTAAACAGCCTCATCACTTCAGACTTGTAAAAGAATTCAAGAATCTGAGAATTCTAAGAATTAGAATCATCATACTTCAGTACTACCACTTCTATTTTTTTATTTTTTTTAATGAGGTTTCATTACCTTAAGTTTAATCTCACTGAAGGTAGGGTGACTGACATTGGCCATTTTGAGAAACTTTCACTAACTGCTCTATTTTTTTCAGCAGCTTAAAGCCATTCATCATAAGAAAAGCCTGTAAAAATGAAATGTCCCCAAGAGGTTTATTTTGAGCATTAATCTTTTCATGTGGATTCAGCATGTAAGAGTTAACAACAACCATGGAGCTACAAAATCAAACATTAGGCTTCTTCCTAAAATGTGAGGTCAAAGGATTAACCTTATCCTTAATAATTACAAGGGTAATGACATGAGGTGACTAAGTATATCCATCTTTTCTTTATCTTTAAATAACTAAGCATTCTCATTTCCTCATTATAAGTATTCCTGCAGATCCACCTTTAAATACAGTGTCCAGTTGCTTATTAAGCAGAGGCAGAAAAACTCCAAAGGCAGTCCCCACTGAGGTTCACTGAAGCGTCATCACCTTAAGACTGAAAGTCTCAGGGTGAGTAAAAAAAAAAAAAGAAAGTAAAATTACTAAACTTTGAACAACAGTCCAAACCCTCATCAGATTTATTGCTTTTACAGTCTTAAAATATGGTCACAAAAGACTTGAATCAGGTAAGTGCTCCTCTGAGTGGAATCAGCATTCTACCTTGACAACAAGTTGGTCCAATTTGATACTTTCTCATAGTAACATCTCCACTTCTAAATTGAGATTAACCCTCTTCACATATATTTTATATATCCACTGTTTCTGAAGGCTCTTTAAATATTCATTTTCACATTAGTCTATTAATGGTGAGGTAAAATCATGCATATTTTCCCCAAGTCAGTTTTTATTTCTGTTGACAGGATAAAATACTACAGTATTTTAACCTAGTATTTCAGTAATTCAATTTTAATTCCTCATTTTTTCCTCTCCCATAATAGTTCTTTTCACATATGCTTTTTTTCCATATCACCTGCATAACCTATCTGACAGAGTTAAGCTATCTTGTCATTCCAGCTACACATTTTAAAATGCATTGCAAGCCACCTAGAAATTATTTTCCCATTTGCTTGACAACAACAACAAAAAGAAAATACACAAAGAAACAAAAGCCCTCAAACCCCTAATAGAAAAATGTAGGGCTTTCAATCTGCCTAGAAGTAACCTCAGTTCTGCTATTTTCTGTAACTAAATTTAGCTCATATATTGAGTCCACAGACTGACCATTCTTAGTATTACCTATTTTCCAGATTTTCAGGTAAGGAACAGCACCCATGAAAATTAAACACAAAAGTCCATGTAGAATAATTCATCTTATGTTTGAACGTGTCTGTAATTTAACTTCTTCAAGAATAACACTATCATTTCCTCAAAGGCCAAATATCAAAATGATTGTTTAATATAAATTTAATGAAAGTTAATGGAACAGGGTCAAAATTACAAAGATACAGTCAAAGGTTCAAAATTTAACGAGGAGTGCTATATCAGAATACAATGACCCTGATTCAAATAATTTCTCAAATTAATATAATTTTCAATTAAATTTTAATTGTGTGCAGCCCTATTACAATTTTGTTCCAGTCATCTTGTTTCGTTGTTCATTTTCCTTGAGGTTTTTCCTGGTTTCCTATAAAATCTACACTCCGACCATCATTCCCTTCTTCAACCCTGCAAAGTTCCTGAAATTCACAATTATTTTCGACCCCTAAAAAGAGACATTAAATCCATCTACATGCCAACTGGAACAGTAATCTTCACATGTCCTTTCTCATATTTTGTTTTGTTTTGATGGGGAACAGCACAGGAAGCCCCATACAGCACACTTCAGTGATCCCATTTAAACACATGGCAAGGAGCTGAAACAGGAATAACTATAGACTACTTTATGTAAATCAAACATGGGCTCTCCAGTCTCTATGGCATTTTCACAAAGAGATGGAAAACAATGGTACGTGTCAAAAACTTTTAACCACATCACACACGCTCCTTTCTTTTCTACAGCATACGATCCAAACACGTGCTTTTGGTAATATCTACACACTTTGATATAAAGACAAAAAGGTTCTTTAATGTACTTCAATATCTTATGAGTTCTTTGAAACCTCAGAAATAGTTTCTCGCGTTTCTTCACTACATTTAATGGTAACAATCCATCATAGTGATATTTAAGGTCTAAAAAGCTTCTTTGTATACTAAATGTATTACTTACTGGAAGTCCACGAGCACCTGGTAGTCCTGGCTCACCCTTTAAAAGATAAAAAAATGAGTTTTTCAAGAGACATTAGCATAAAATTTTGTAAACATCATACACAAAGACGCTCTCACCTTTTGAAGAGTATAATTTAGTGGACAGATTCTGCAAGTATTATTCACTTCATTAACACTACACTGGTTTCAGTGAGACTTGTTAGAAAGGAAAGACTTTCTTAACATTAAAAAGATGCAGTCTTAGACCTTCCTTCCCCCCAGAAAAAAAAAAAAAAAATCAAACATGCTGGTTACTCCGACTTCCAATGTGTATTTCATCTGTGTGATTGCTGATGAAATCAAGTGTCACTGTTCTGGTTCCCACTGCAGAGTATTATGACATAATTATAGTACAAGATGGAAAGAGCCTTACCATTACTGAAGATGCTCAGCCTTAATGCAATCAATATAAAGCCACCATTCCTTACTGCTGGCTGGGGGAATGGAAGTTGCTATGTGAAAAGGGCCCAATGGGTCTGTATTCTAAAAGCGCTTTAATATTGTAAGAAAGACTGCAGTATCTCATCGGTTGCATAGAGACAAACAAAACCCTCTCAAAAAAAAAAAAAACCAAAAACACTCAGACTTTCATGCATAATGTTGTTCTTACCTTCTGACCTTTAGGTCCTGTGGCTCCACGTGAGCCATCAGGTCCTGTGAATCCCTTTGGAAGTAATGTATACAACATTAATGCAAAGGTTAAGTGGTTTTCTTAATCAGAACAGAAAACATTCTAGAATATAGAATAATGAAGCTATTAAATGATATAAGTAACTGCAGGAGACTTACGATTCAAATGCCCGTTTACACATACAGATAGAACTGCCCTAGTTGAAAATACTAGCTTCTGGTGACAAACATCAGTGCCTCCAAAAATTACTGTTAAATTACAATTAAACTCATGATCTTATTTTCTCACAATGAGAGATTGATGAATTTGGTTAATGACTCAGGTTAAAAACCACTGTCAGTGTTTTCCATTTCAAATTAAACATTCATTGACAAAAATTAAAAAAAAAAGGAAAAAAAAAATAAATCACAAAGCTACCAGGCTGGATTTGAGGTTATTCTTTGAATCACACTTGTCTATCAGGCTGCAATTAAAAAGCAAACATGATATAACTACAAATTCATTTAGAGTTCTTTTGTTTTCAATTTTTTAACCAGCTTATAAATTTCCAGATATCCTGAAGAAAAGCCTCGCTTTAACATTTGTCCAATACTTTTCTTTTTTTGGTACACTTCCAGCAAATCAGTGTTCACTCAAAGGGATGTTTTGTCTGATAATTTGCTTTAGAGAGCTTACATGATCATTACAGGCAATTACTGTATAGTATCTGTATTCAGTCTATTAAGTCTGACATGGAAATAGTTTGTGAAAGAAAAATGAGATTTAAAAAGCCAGAACTGCCTCTACAATTAAATACAGAGAAAAGTATTATGAGTCTTAAATCCCAATTAAAACTTGAATGCACAGTGGGAGTACAATAAGCTCCCATGTTTTGTTGTCAAGCGAAAATAAAAAAGTTCACCATTTCAGAGCAATGTTCCAGTATTACAGTTTCACTCATCCACTAACACGAGGGAATAGTGGACTTAGGAGGGTTCTGTGAGAGAATATGCAAATGCGAACACATACCAAAAGCTCAGCTGATTTTAAAATGTTCTATTTCACTTAATTGTGTTACCATGAATTCTGGCAAGGAAAACAAAGCCATACCTTAAGTGAAAATTACAAGAGGTTTTTAAAGACCTGCTTCTGGGGTTTTGACATGTACAAAAGGGTTGTGGTCCTGTATTGTTTCGGGGGAAAAAAATGAAGTGATATGAGACATCACTCATGGCAAGCCTATTGTCCTCTTACCAATTTCAAATTTTAACAGCTTAACTAAAGACTGTTTCAGCTCCACATTCATTAAATCTCCTTTCAAAAGTAAACTAAAAATTAAACTCTAACAGTACTGCAACCTTCAATAAATATTAGGGTTTTTAATTTATATAATTTGCAATATTCTCTAATACACTAATTTGTTGTTCACAGTCTTTATTTATGACGTTTTAAATTATAAAAGTATTCTACCACTTACATAAATTAAACATAATCTTTCCTGCTTCCTGGCATAAGATCTAAATACTTATATAACAACCTTGCTTCCTAGCAAGAATGCTTTCAAACACTGCTCTCCAAAGAAATATGGAGAGCTTTCCAAAAATGTATGAAGGGTTTTTTATGGCCACTAACTTATTCGAGAGATACAACCTAACAGGCAGTCAACACTAGATATGTTGAGACTTCATTATTCTGTATTATTTTCCACAGAGAAAGTAAGACATGTTAGCAGGTACGGGCTCTGCAGTGGCTGAGGTCCGGGAGGTTTTTTTGTTTGGAGTGACAGCTAGATGGAAATCACAGTTTCCCCTCAGAAACCAAGTTAAAATTCATTCTTAAGTTTCAATTTAGTAAAAAACAACTGTTCACTTTAACATCAGGCCTACAAAGATGATCTAAATGATTTTTTTTTTCTTCCCATTTACTCTGGTTCAGGGAAGACCAGGCTAACAGCAGTTCTAATCACTGCACATAACCCCTCTGGACAGCCCTTTGGGTGCTAAACAACCACCAACTGGAAGAGGTGACGCTGGTGCTCTCGGCTACTGCTGACTCTCCTGCCCAGGCCTGGGCTTGGATCTTACTCTTGCCCTTGCTGCCCAGCTCTTCACTCCACAGGGAGAGGGGCGTTGAGTAGAGGCTGCTCCAGAGGGCACAGCATGGCCTCCTCCCCAGAGCACCGCTGCCCAGCGCCCTCTCCAGAGCTGCCCACAGGCTTTGTGCTGATCCACAGCAGCTACCCCAGCTGCCCCCATCCCAGCTGTGCTCCTCCAAGAGAGCATCTTTCAGCTTGGTGAAAAGCTCCTCTCTCCCGCACACACCACTCTGGAGACTGTAAGGAAGCCAGTGACCTCAAAAAAGAGGTTATGCTTTTACAGAAATAAACGAAACCCAAGTATTTTTCTTAAGAAATTTTTTCGAAAAATCCAATCATTCCCAAAAAAACATTCCATAAAAAATAAGCATACTCACATCAGCTCCTGGCTCTCCAGGCAGGCCAGGGGATCCTGGTTTGCCTGCATCCCCATCTGGACCCTTCAGGATTTAAATGGACAATGAAGCACATTTCAGAGAAGGAAGTAGAAAGAAAACTCAAAACCCCTTCTCTCAGAGGAAGAAATGCAAAGTAGCTGAAATCACTTACCGGTGGACCAGGAGGGCCGTTCGGACCTCTCTCCCCCTAATAAGATATGTAAAAGAAGGTATTAGAGCTTATTGTCCCTCATGAAAAACACTGATTTACAGATTTTCAGGAATAATCCAGAACTGATTCTTATTATAGAAAACTAATATTAAATCCACATGATTTCTATTGTAGACTAACAGAAAGAATTGCAGAAACTTCTGACAGGAATTGGGGGAAAATACACAGTAGCTCCTATCAGGAATAATGCCACAAATCCTTATCATGCTTTAGTATGAGTGATACTACGCAATCCCTTTTGAGGTTAGAATTATAAAACCCCTACACCCTATTTAAGGCAAATAATCACAACATATGATGCTGATTACGTAAACTAAATAATCCTGTATTTTCAATATCAGAGATAATCTAAAAGGACACCTTCTCCCCCCAGCCCTCTACAGAGTATAAAAGCCATCAATTCCTATGTGTATCTGCAGCCAAATTCAAACTGCTCACAGTCAAATGCTGACTGAGGACAATGTGGTACACCTCAAGACATTTCCTATTTCCTAGGCAGGGCACAGGAAACACTTACATCAATGCCATCAATACCGGGAACTCCTGGCGGCCCTGGTGGACCTGGGGGGCCTGGTGGACCAGGGAGACCTCTCTGACAAAGAGGGAAAAAAGGAGAAATTAGAGCCTGGCAAACCTGCAAGAGCCACTCTGAGAGGACTGGCACAGTAAGAGGTGTCTTCTATTGGTCAGTCAGGGGGTCACAGCGGTGATGAGGAGCTGCATCCTCACTCCACGCGTGTCAGGACCCACAGGCCTTATGCCATCTTAGCTATCACTGTGATGATCAGCAACACTCTTCTCGTGGGTAGAACTGGGATGAGGTGTTAAATCCCCCTCTCCAGGCCCAGTCACCCTCCTGCGCCCCACAACACAAGGCACGGGGGGCTCAACTTCCCCATCCCCAAGGTTTGGCAATGAAGGCTGGCAGAAATAAAACAGCGTTCTTTGCAAAGCCAACACTGAAATTCACTAAGCTACTCTAATTACTTATTCAGCCAACACAAAGGAGACAGTCTTCCTAAAAGCCGGTGCTAGCAAAGAAAATTTAAAACAGCCTTTTCCCTACTCCACTGCCGGGCGCAGTGGTTTCCCCCGGATCCTCAGGGTTACAGTAGCAGCTACAGAGGCGCCTTCTCAAAGCACGGGGGTCCCCCGGGGCAGGCGGGAGGGGCCACCAGCTTGTGGAAACCGCGAGAAAGGCTTTACGGGTCTCGGTACCTATAATGGGGGGCTCTGTTCTCCTCGGAGTGAGCTCCGGCCGCGGCCCCACAACGCTGCTCTGTGAGCAGGCGGCTGGCCCGGGCCCTGCTGGGGCCCTGTGCCTGGCCCCTCATTCCCCACAGCGCTACTGGTCTGGACGCTTTTCCTCCGCATACCAGTCTTCCCAGTAATAGTCCATCCAGAGGTGGTTGTAGATGGAGCTCAAGCCCCGCCATGTCACCGGGCGCCTGCCTAACCGTGTAGGCGCACCACGTAAGGACACACCTGGCACCCATCGTCCAGCAGAAATCTCGGTTTCCCCCCGCAGAAGTGCCAGCGCTGTGCCAGGGTCTGCTATAGCTACTACGGCGAGAGGAAAGGGTCGAGAACCCTCCAGCGGCTGAGCATGATAGAGAGCAGCCTTCAATTTCCCTGCACTGGCACCCTTGCCCTGAGCACGGAGCGCCGTCCCTTCCCTCACACTTACCTCGATTACCGTCTGGCTTATCTGCGGGGGAGAAAAACTGAGTCAAAGTCAGAATAAACTTACTTGAGCCAGGCTGAGGCAAACAACCTGCAGGAGAAGCCCCAGAGGCAGGAGGCCGCGCAGAGCCCGGGCCATGGTGATGGAGAGAGCGGCCTGAGGCTGCTGGGGCGGGCGGCCGAAAGGTGAGCCCCGCTGCAGCCCCTCACGGCTGCTTCCTAACGCCTTGGGGAGGGTCTCGGGGATTGGAGGAAAGCTGAAGGCTGGGAAGGGGAGGACTGAATGCCAGCAGCGCCTTAACCCTTTGCCCTGCTGCTGTTGCTTTGGGTACCGACCCTCACCAACCCCCGCCCCCTGCCACGGGTTTCCCGCCGTCGGATTCCCCGGTAAGGCGGCAGCTGCGGAGAGGCGGCTGCGAAAATCCCTCCCGCCTGCAAAGCACAGATCCCAGGAGTCTCCCACCCAAGCAGCGGGTGAGGGTGGGAGGGAGAAGGTAAGTTACGGAAGGGTTAAAATGAGGCTGCTGCTGCTCTGCGGGGTTGGATTTCTAAAGGTAGGTATGGTACAAACTGGCATCTCGGGACAGAAAGGGGGAGGAAAAGTGAGGCTCCTGTGGCTTGTCCCCGGCAGAGAGCAGGCAGGGGCTCGGTGGCAGCCTGGCAGCGGGCAGGGGCAGGACGCTCACCCGGGCCGGCAGCTCGCCGCAGCCTTCACGTTGGGGTCGCAGGGGGTCACAGTGAATCACCATCCACTGGATTTCGAACTGGCAAAGGAGATAAAGATCACGTTAATTCCCGTCAGGGAGGCACAATGGCCGAGGGTGTAATAGGAGGAACACATGTTTTAAAAGGTAGGTATTTAATGATAATAGCTACGAGTGTATCAGAGAGCTCAGTCCAGAGCAGAGCTCTACCTTGTGCTCCCCCACCCCTAACTGTGGAGATCTTTTAAAGAGGGGGCATAAAACTACAGAGGGATTTACAGAGAAGGTGAAATTCACGTGTCATTTTTTTGCATGTTCTTTATAAACACAGACATTTTTCCTAATGCTATGTGGAGGTTTTATTAGACACACAGAAAGATTATCTGTGAGTGTATAGTTGTGCCCATGAAGAATGGTAGATCTGAGAACAGAAATGTGGTCTAAGTGTAAGCAGTTCAGAAAACAGGATTATGTGCACACTGGCAAGAGTCTGCAACTGGATAATACACAGCTGTGAAATGTCACATCTTTGAGCACTTGTATTTGGCACTGGAAAATGACACAGGATTAAGGCAAGCCCTTTCTCAGAAACTGCAACCAACACTCGCTCGACGTGATGTATAGATAAAAAAATATACCCTCTGCTGAAAGTTACTGAATAGCTCAAACATACAGCTTCAGAGGTACACCCATTGATATATAATGCATCACATGGAATTCTAAGTACCAGAAACATTAAATTGTGCATATTTATTGTATCTAACTTTTAAAGTCTTGGGTTGTTTTCCCTTCCCATGACGCATGGTATCAGATTGGTTTCTGAACCACTAATGAGTGATTTATCCAGAGATTTCTCCGTTTTGCGATAAGATTCAGAGCTCCTATTTCTTTCTTTGCATTATGGATGACTGAGGAGATGAGGGGAAAGAAACTCTGGGGGTTTTTTCTTGTCACAACATAGAGTCCTAGTATGGAAAAGACTGATTTGGGTTTTTTTTCTGAGAAGCTGAAAATAGCAGTAAGTGTCCAGGGGCTTTCATTTCTTACTTTCTTGCTGCTCTGAGACTGTCGTCTTATTCTGTTGAGTAGGTGCCCACGATTCCTCCCACAACATAACGTCTCAGTGCTTCCTGACTGCCTTCTGTGCTCCCTCTGGGATGTATCATTGCTCTCTTCAATTCCAAACCATAACTGATGCAGAAGGCAGACTGTCATTCTGAGATGCTTTCCTCTCCTGCCACCATCCTTACCTTGACTTAGTTGCCTACTGACTGCTAGAGCTAAGAAATGATTTGGGTCTGAAATCCTTTAAGATCTCTGCAAGACAGCCACATAACCACAAGCTGCTCCTGAAATCCTCTCTATCACATCTCTACTGTTTTATTTACCTTGCAGTCATCAGTTTCCAGAGTGGCGAGACTGGAGCACAAAAGAGGCAATGCCTTAATTTCTTTTACCTGTTATCTGACACCACTATCTGTGAGTCAATTCTCTACCTCCTCTAGGCAATCCTCATTTTCAAACCTTTCCCAGTACTTAATAATAGACAACTGAATGTCATAATATACATATGAAAGAACTGAATGTGTACTATAATTTAATGCTACAAGACAGCAATACAATAATAAAAAAAAAGTACATGTGGACTCTGAAGATGAAGATTTATAAAAAGCATAAAAATGTGATCAAATGATACCTATGTAATGATTTATTTCATACCATTTAACTAGATTCTGAGTCCCGAGTTTCTACATTTTTCACCTCTGAAGATCACTTGCAGAGGGAAAGAGGTCCATAACTGGCTCTAAAGCAGTTAATAATCTATTTCTGATGTAAATAATACTCCATTTCTGATTTAAGTTAAGACAGACATGGTTTTAAGTGACAGGATTTCTACTTTTTCAGTTGAACTGCTTGATATTAAATTAAAATTGTATTAAAATTGAAAAGTCATCCATTCAGTAGTTAGGAAATACCATAATTATAGTTGCCTGTACAAGTCTAATCTGTACGTGATCTGAAATTGTGTGATTCCACACTACTTTCCTTAGAACACTTCCCTCATTCACAAGATCGAATGAGCAAAGCCATGGAAATGATTCCCATACTGCAGAAACTGTAAGTTTGGAAGTAAATGAGGGAAAAGGTAGTAAAAAAAGAGAAGCTGAAAGGATGGCTTTGTGGAAGAGGCAGACACATTCCACTGAATGAGCCTGCTTTTGCTTCGTAATTCTTACATAGTGATGACAAATGATTTAGGTAAAAATAGCCACATTAGAGAGCATTCTTTATGGGGTGGGAGGAGGGAATTCAATGCCTGAAACGGAATATCTGGGCACAGGTTATGCAAAAAGGCTGATCATTAACAACTGTAACTGAAATCAATAGTCTTGAGCTGTGCTTTCAACTTGTAACATGGTACAAAAATCTGTGAACACTGAAAAAATTGCTTAAGACATACCACCAGCAGCCTATATCTGCATCAGCACATTCTGATTGTTGTATGTAGATAATCATTGCTTTGCTTTTGTCCATTTTTTTGTTTGTTTGTTTTGTGTGTGTGTGTCTGTTTTTTACCTTCTGTGCTAAGTTGAGAAAGAGTTGAGATGATAAAATGTAATTGCTGGGTTGGTTGGACTTTGATGCATGATTGTCCAAATGCCCATATCTGTGTCTTAAGAGAGTACTACTAGTAAAAGTATATATATTTTTAAAGTTTGAACTCATTTTTTCAATTTTGAACATAATCAATCTTGAAATAAAGATACATTTATTAATGAGATTATAAGATGTGATTACTTGCTGCAGTGGGAACTTGTCTCACTGAGCTGTGAAATCTTTGTAGTATCTCACGTGTTTTTTTCCAATGTTCTTTAATGGCCAAGCAACTACTTTGTTTTATTCAAGATGCGATATGAGTGGTGAGCTTAAGTAAGGCCTGATACTCTCATGAGTTTAAGATACACAAAAAAAAGTCTGAGTAAATGAGGCAGGCATCCTACGCAGAAAAAATACCTAGCATAATTTACAAAACACTGTATCATAATGTGTATGTAAAAGGAGTTGAAATATTTTGAAGATGCAGCTTTAATTTGGCATTTCTTAGTTCACAGTTGCTTAGTCAGGTAGCATTAATGTTTTAAAAAATAAACTATGGTTGCTCTGTAAATCTTTTACTTAATGCTATTGTTACTGGTTTGAGGCTATATAAAGCAAAAATTGAGAAGAAGCCTGTCTGACTTTTTCAAAAGTAAAAATAAAACTCTTCCGTTGGTAAGA
This sequence comes from Baryphthengus martii, assembly GCA_013396935.1. Classification (NCBI taxonomy): domain Eukaryota; kingdom Metazoa; phylum Chordata; class Aves; order Coraciiformes; family Momotidae; genus Baryphthengus; species Baryphthengus martii. Next base: position 233,508 of record VWZK01009818.1, on the reverse strand, counting down.
TAGTAAAAGGTATGACTGGCCTCCCATTGAGTTGGGAGGGGTGAGAGAAGAGCAAGTATGTCCTAGCCTTGCTGTCAAGGCACCTTTTCCATTGCCCGTATCTCACAATGATCTTATTGATTATGTTAAGCTTATTTAAAGGACACCACACTTTTGAAGATGTCTCATGCAGATGTTCTACCGATAGCAGTACAAGATGTTATTGAGGATGAAGTACAGACACAAATTTCTCAGAAACTAACATCAGATAAATCAGGGATAATCATAAAGCAGAGTTATTAAAATGCAGTCTTTTAGGACCCATGTATTTCTGACATGAGTTTTCCAAGATCCTACAGGATTTCTGCTTCATCTTAATTTCTTAGTCAGCACAGAGAGAATTGGATAGATGCATCTGTCTATTCATTGTTTTGGCCTTTTAAGTTCCATGGAAATGCCTGCAAATGCCCACATCTTTGCACGACTCTATGTCACCTATGCAATTCAGTTGTCTCATTAGTGCTTTAGATGAGAGAGGTGAAGGTTAAGTAAGATGTAAATGAGACCTAAATATCTAGGGTAATATTTTCAGTATGAAGTCAGTTACAGGGAAGCATTTAGCACTACAACAGACTTTAAGGAGAACTGTGACCCTCAGAGCAAGTTTGTAGGTCCCTTTTGGGAGAGCTGGCTCCATGTGCTGGGCTGGGCTATTACTGCCTCATAGATAATTCAGGGAAAGACATCCCTTCAGGGGATTCCTTCTCTGCTAACCCATTTTCAGGTGAAGGTTTTCTACAACTTTTCGTTGATGACATCTGTGTTTGTTCTAAAGAAAGTCTGCTGTCAACTCTTGGTCCATTTGTTCAGCAACCAGGAATAAACTATGCATATTTAAACATATCTTGTTCTAGAGCTATTTATGTTTTATCCTTGTTCCTACATCTCTGTAACGGGTTTTTGGATCTTCACTTTCCTTGCATCTTTTTTCAAAGCCTTAGGACAATACAGCAAATTATGGTATTATCTGACTTTCCATAGCAAGGCTTCAGTCTTCTAAATGTTAGATTTCATAGGGTGAAAGAAACCTGAGATGTGACTTTTTATGATACATGGACACAATCTCTTCTACAGTGTAAATTAATCCTTGTTCAGCAGATATTGATATGCAGCTTCCTCTTCAGATGTTACAAGTCACGCAGCTGTCCTGATCTAGTTAGCAGCATTAAATGTCAATTAAATAATGATTGAGAATCATTTCTAGCAAAGTCTTTAGTGTGTGTTATTAAAAAAAATCAGTGTAATGCCTCTGAAATAACAGAAACTAGGGCAAATTATATCATCTCACAGCACTTAATCTTTGAACAGTAAGAAATGAATGCCCTCCTATAACAAACACATCATTTAGGAAATAAGTTCTTTTTCAGTTTTGAAATGATGATACATCTTGTATTGGTTAGGTTTATAGTGGGTTATTTGAATTACTTTTAGATAAAAAGAGCTATTTTCTTTTTTATCTAAAAAAAAAAAAAAAAGAAAAAAATAAGATAAAATGCAGCTGTAAATCTGTATAAAAATTTGCCCTCCATAAAACACTCTGATTTTCTGCAATAAATCTTTGTAAAGACTCAAAGGCAAGCCATAGTTTCTAATAGAACTCTATTACTCTCCTCGGCAATCATAGTAACAACAAGCAATAAACAATCTCTTTTAAAATGGCATGTATTACAGTGCATCTATAAAAAGTTGACCTATTCTGCAAGATAAATAGAGCACTGACAGAATACTGCAGAAAAGAAGAATAGGAAACACATCATTTATGTCCTTTAAAAATTATACCACTGGAAGTAATATACTTTAATAATGCCTGGAAATAAAATAGAAATCGTGAAACTATGCCTGGGACATATTAAAAAAACAAGACTATTGAGACGTTTAAACTGAGTGTAGTCAAGCAAGTTAAAGGATAAGCCTAGAATATCCCTGAACGTAGATTTATTTACTTGTTTTAAAGAGAAACCTGTGCAATATAAAAAGCCATTTAAAAATTATGAGTCCAACAGATTGTGTAATTTCTCTATTATAATTTCAGGGAATATATTTTTCCTAAATCTACATTTTTAGTGTCAGGTTGTACCACTACCATTGTCATTTTGGACATTATGAAGCTTTATGAAGCACAGGCCATGCAATTCAATCTAATGAGTCCTATGTCAAAGCCACAGTTCTATCTAAAATAAAGCGTATTTTTAGACAGCTCAGTTTAAAAACACAAAGATGCTTGCCTTCTTCCTTCCCTGATAATTTGTCCCAGTGCTGCTTTTCTTTCCACCAAAAATTGTGCATCATATTCCTATTTTAGGGCCTACCTTATGCAAAGATTTCAGGTTTTTCATAAAATGCACTAAATATGGCCCAATCTTCCCAGAAGATTGGGCCATATTTAGTGTACATGCTAAAGGTGTAAACAAATATTTTGCACAATAAGTCATAAATTGTAAAAAGTATTTAGTTCCATTTTGTCCTTTCCTCCTCGAAGAAGGGTGTCCTATGCTTAATGTAACTTCACAAGGTGCCTCATGATGCACGTGCTTAAACATAGATGAGACAGATCTTTATGTTGGACACTCTTCCCCCACCAAATGCCAGAAGAGCCAAGAGTAATGAGTGTTCCTCATTTGTACAACTTGAGCAAGTCTCTGCAAAACATGGCCTGGAGAGGAAGAGGGATAAAATTCCAAATTTCCTCTGCTGTTTTTCCTGACTTTAATCCTGGCTAAAGGTCAGCCAGAGCACCAACAGAGAAGGGGGAGAAGTCCAAGTTCTTGACAAGGTGACCTTAATACCACATCTCTCTCCTTGTTTGTAGGCTGCTGTTTCTAATCATTACTTCAACAAGCAACAGGAATCCTTCTCGTTTTTAAAGGAATGACTGTGTCTAACACAAGGGCATGGCATACCCTAGTCCTACATACTCAGCGTTCTAATACTACTACATTAATACCTATAGATGTATATACCTATAGTGCATTTAATCTAAACATCTTTCCAAAGAGGAATGCAAAACTGGGGGTAGAAATTTTTTCATCCTAGTAGCATGCATAGAATATGAAACATTATCATCATCGCATTCATCCATTTCTCCACAGGTGTCCCTCAGCCCAGTTAGCAAAAAGAAGCTATGTATGCAGCTCATCGCTACATTTTCAGCTCCAGACGATTACTTTTGAAGCACAATTCAAAGACTAACTTCTGTTTTCAACAGAATGAGAGTAACTTTTCAGCTGTTGATATTTCCCAATCCACATCTACAGCAACATACTTGTTAGCTAACCAGTTTCAGACACCTGGGCAGCTTTCTGTTCTCAATTTTCAAGTAAAACTGATTTCTGTCCAGTGCAATATAGTAACCTATACACACACAGGCGATGAAGCATGAGATGCTTCTTTTGTTGCAGCACCTCTCCTTTCAAGTTTGTACAGTGCTGGTTATTGTTTGGCCACGGTTTTTGCAAACTGTGTGAAGTATAGTCAAAAGTTTACATCTTACTTCACTCTTTATTTCAAAGATGATGCAAAACTTCAGTGTAGGAACGTGGAAAATGGTTACAATATATTAAGTATCTGATTCTCTTGCCATTCAACTTGTTTTGAAGTGAATGCTCTCCATATATATATACAGATACCTTACCCATCATATTATATGTCCCTAACACATTTAAAGAGGATCCTCGGAAAAGGAACAGAATAATACATGGAATTTTGCAATGTTTTCTGCAATTTTTTTTCAGCTGTATTTTGAAACTATTTCCTTTTACTCTACAAAGTGAATTCAGAAATAGCCTTCCCAAAGTCTTATATGTCATTTAGTGCCACCGTGAGACAAAACTGTCATGTTATTCAGTATAAAGTGCAGCATAACTTATTAGCTTAAAAATAACTGAGAAAACACTTTCACGGATGTCTGAAAGGCAAAATGCAGGTGTGATAGATAGATACAATTTTTTTTTTCTAACGGAAATTACAGGTATGTCATTTTGTATGTGTTTTGTATTAATCACTCCCCTCAGAAACTAAATCAGATAATCAAATAGTAAAATCTCTGAGATTTTTTGTGTTTGGTTTTCTTTGTGTTGAAGGATACAAAAACATTCAATATTTACCATATGTCGTATATATCATGTTACTATATGTAGCCCCCAGTGTTATTTTCTCCATCAAAACAATTCTCCTTGCAATGTAGTAGCATGGAGAGGATATTTTCAGCATTCTATCCACTAACAGGCTATAGAATAAGTATTCCACTGCCTACTCTTGCTATACAGAATAAAGGAGCACTCCATAGTGAGTTGAGGTGTCTACTACAATGCACAGGGAAAGTTAAATCCTAAGAAAGGGATTTATAGCAACCATGATTCAGAGTGGGATGTCCTGAGCTATCCAGGAGAAGGGTATTGCAGAAATGGATGGGCTTTATGTCTCAGCTCTGCTGGGCACTTCACATGGATTGAAGCTGGTCTCTGATGCTACATTTATCCCTCACAGGATTCATAAACAATAAACTTCTTCAGAAGTCCACCATCTACTTCAGGTCAGTCTCTTTCAAAAACCTCAAACTAATCAAAGAGGAAAAACAACTCTTAACATGATCATAACAAGCAGCACAATGATTAGAACAGTCTCCTGTGTCGTAAGATACTCATGATAACCTCCAATTTAGCACTGAGATTTAAGCATAAGTATCTTATTTCCTATCTGAACATCAGAATAGATCAAAAAGGTCCTCTGCTAATCTTCCTTACAGGAGGTATTCCCTTTGTAGTAACAATTTAAAATGTTTATTCTGCCAGAGATACATTCAATTCTCTCTAGCTGATGGTCAGTGCATGCATATAAGAGAGAAGTCCCGGTTCTTGCTCAATTAATGTTTCATTTTCTTTAGTGTGAGGTACAGGCCCACAAATCCATGTCCTGAAGCTTCCTTCTAGATCAAGCTCCACATATCAGATAAGCAAAGGAACATCCAACTGATTCATCCAGGCAGAGCAGAATCCAGTGACAAAAGTGTGGATGTCTGACAAATTTCGCTGTTGAATCTTAGACACAACTTGTGTCTCTTACCTCACACAGCATATATATGTGCAACATTTAAAACACAAAGCTAGTACTTACCTGCCAAAGAACTGTTTTTTTCTGCTTTTAGAAAACATTTGAACATGCATTCCACAAAAAAAAACCCAACCAAAAAAACACAACATTAAGTGTAAAGATCCTATAAAGTACTTTCTGCAGTAACAAAAGATTTTGGAACTTACCGGAACTGAAATTTGAGGATTATTTTTAAGTTTTCCAAGCACGGCAAAGCCATCGGTGCTGATTTTTGCTTTTGGTTTTATGTTTAAGGATTCTATTTTAATACAGTCAATAAAAAGTGTGACACTGTTTGCTTCCACGCTTATCATGAGCTTGTGCCATTGGGAGTCAAACAAGAAAGGCAAATGCAAAAATGACGCAGTTCGAAGACTTCCATCTGCTCCTTTATATGAAAACTCAACACTTTTCATTTGACCATTAAGATTCACTCCAACTTGCTCTTTTCCTGAAGAGTCCTGGATTTGCCAAATAGTCCAATATTTCTGAAGTGTGGCCCCAGTCATCCGAAAAGTAGTTAGAAAGGAGTATTCGTCAGGCAATCCATGGGAATATATAGCACTGTGAAGGATCAAAATACAATGCATTTATTATGTATTTTTCTGAAAAGTTCCACGTATCACCACAGAGTAATGAAAAACAATTCTCAGTGGAACCATATTTCAGCCATGCTTTTATCTGTGCTCTTCTGCATGCAGAATCCCAAAATGGGATGTCCTGTTGAGTCATTAGTGCTGCCCTGGCAAAAGGAACTGGTTCAGAAATCTGGGTTCTTCCAACATTGTGCATTATTTATGATAAGCCTTTCTGAAAGTGATGGATGGAACAGCAACAGGCTCCTGCTTCAGATTTAGAAAGTATATACTACAATTATGCTATTTCCTACTATTAGACTTACAAAATCAGTCAACACAATGTGACTTTACCATTGACCAGGTAGATAGTCAGTGAAGATCTGACTTGGTTTTGAAGACATAAGGATGTCTTTTGCAAATGCATTTCCTTGTTCAACCTGGCAATAACCATTTTGTTAATATATTAGCTACCACTTCAGCAGAAATCATACAACAAACCATTGATTGACAAACGTACACATAGTAAGAATCCACACTAAAAATATGTTATGTCCCATGGCATTCAACTGTAACACTACAAGTAGAAGGGAATGGATTTGCTACATATAAAATGTTTCTCATTCTTTTGCAATTCCTATAACATGTGAGATCTGGAAACACAAATAAGTACTTCTGACTGTGTCACTGTAACGGCATTTTTTATCTCAAATGTGTCTGAATCCAGTAGAATATTTAAGAAATATGCCTTTTCATACTCTATGGATTGTAAAATTGTAGTGTCATAATCCAGTTGACTGCAATACATTATTTGTCATCTATCCACTTTTAAGAGTAAGCTGTATTTGAATACATCTCTAAAGTATGGTGACATGTAGAGCTATTTTGTCAACAGCATTCGCTAGAATAACTTCTTGGGCAAGGAGGCATTTTGAACAAGGATTGTTTTTGAGTGGCAGATCAATTCTATCTCAGCGACAATTTAGCCAGCTATAGTGAACCTCAGGCTTTAGGCTAAGGGGATAAAAACCGGGAGGAAAAAAAAAAAAAAGAAAAAAAGAATAAATTAATTCTTATTCTGTATGCTTGATGACTACTGATTTAGTAAGAGTGCTTCCAGAGAAAGTTGCAGTTTGTGGTTTGGTATGAAAGCATCCAAAGCTGTAGTGCATTCACATTCCAGCAGGCGACGGCACAGCCCCGCCAAGATTTCAGTAAGGCCCGGGGCTCGCCTGGCAGCAGCAGCGGCAGCAGCATCTCCACCGTGGGATAAGCTACCCAAACTGTTGATGTTTCTCTTTTTTGCCCCAGAGCCTGAAAGCTGGTATATGAGGAAAGGGAATGTTTAGCTGGAATATTACCTCATCACACAAGGCACAGAGAGATACAGAAAGGTGGAAGAGGGGGCTCCTTGCCAGTATCTTTAAACTGTCTGTGATTTATTATGACTTGTGTCCCTGCTGACTGTAGATGCAGTAGTCCGTCCTAGCTGGTTTTGTCTGATATGATTGTATCTATTTGTTGTGCTCTCATTGTTTTGTTCCAGTTTGTATCTTGCCATCTCAAACGCAAATGTCAATGTGTGCACTTTGTACCTTCCCTCCTCTTCTGAGCACTTCCCAGCGGTTACTACTGTACCCTATCCTTCCTCCTGTTAGGCTTCTAGTTTATACAATATGTTTATATAGTCTTTCCTACTCCAGGAAGACACTTCTTCTCCCTATCCAGACACATATTCACCCTCACTAAGCTCCTGATTCAATTGAGCACATCTTTTATTGCCCTTTGTATCCTTCTTCCTCTACAGTATCTCTTAAACAAATATTTCAATCTCCTTTATTGCTAAAACCTTTAGCTCATCTGAGTCATTTATTTCTTCAGTTGCTGAATCTCCCTGTTTGTTCTGGCACAAGAGCTGGTTATAGTGCCACCATATTAAAGGTGGTATTGGTAGGTAATTTTTTACCTAGCCTTCCTGTGACATTCCAGTTTCTCTGCCAAGTTCAATGACTCCAGGTGATCTGATAAACTGAGCTCCACAACTAAAGGAAGCAGTATTAATTCCAGATCCTCTAAGGAGAGAATTTCATTCCTTTTTGTGCACTGGTAAATTTTGCTGTCATGGCAATACTGGTGAAACTATCATCACACACATTCTCACCCCACCTCAGCTGATATAACTATGCTGAAAACAAACAAACAAACAAACAAAACAAACAAAAAACCCTCACCAAAAAAAAAAAAATTAAAAAAAAAAATCTAGTAGGTAAACACAGTTACACTTTTTGATCAGAAGATTGTTTATACCAGATTGGCAAAAAGGATTCTTTGCACTATATTTAGCTATAGCATTAGTCCTTTAAAAGCCATCATATGTGTCCTCTTTTTTCAGAAATTAAAATGCAAAATACGTATGTTAACTTTCTCAAGTGACAGAAAGAAGAGAGGTTGTATAAGAACTTCTGACATTGGTAAGAGAAAACTAAATTACAAGGAATGTATATAGAACAGTAAAGATAGAAAGCCAGTGCACAAACATGCGTAAATATTTACATTTTTTTAAAAGAAAAAATTAATAACTAATCAGAAGATCTACTGCCTTTAGACTGAAGGCACAGTATCAGTAATATGACTCAACATAATGAAGCACAGCATGACCCGTCACCAGAAAGGTACTCTGCAGGAGACTGTTACCATGTAAGATTTATATCTAGAATTCTATGAGTAAAGCAGAGACAGATTCTCATTTCCGTTACTCCAACAGCAATAAAAAGCAATTCCATTGGCTTTAGTGTTTCAGTGTATTTCATTACACAGTTTTCCTCAAAGCCCGTAATCCTTACATAGGCAAAACCCTACTGAAGTCAGCAGTTTAAAATGCTAAATATTTGGAAACCATGGCAAATTTATCATGATATTTAAATAAATAATTGTAGAGAAGTCATTCCTCTATCTCACTCCAAATGAACAGTGCTGGATTCTGTGACCTTCTTGAACAGCTGATAACTGTATAAATGCTTAAATTATTTCCATAAATTAATTTTTAGATACATGTTTTCAATTCCACTGATTTATGAAAGGAAATCAAGCAATTTTAAGTTTAGAATCAGGCAAATATGCAAAGCGATAAATAATATGAAAAATATTTCATGTGAAAATTCAGTCTTAACTCATTTCTTATGTACTTAGAACTGGCAGGGCTATAAGCCATCAGAGCATTTATTTATTTTTTTTTTTTGTATCTTAAGTTTGTAAGATACCAGTCTAGTCCTGCTTTCCTTGTGTACTCAGACTATTATTAACAGCTTTCATTCTGTAATGAGTGCAAGGTCAGGTCAATATTTTATCAGGTATTTGAATCCTTGCTTAATTTTCTTAAATACAGTTGGGAAGGGGGCAGTTTGAGACAGTTGTAATTCATCTCAGGGAACTCCTGAAACACTACTGTTTTCTTTTAATATTTTTCTTTTCCATAATTACTTAACACTCTTATGAAGTTCTGTAGATTTACTGTTTACCAGGAAGATTTCTTCGAGATTTCAAGACTAAGTCCTGCCAAGGCATCAATGTAACCAGTATAAGTCACCCTACCAAGTGATGGAAGCCCTGAGTAATCCCACTGACTCAGGATTCACCAAGAGTAGCAGAGTATGTTAAAAGGTTAACTATGTGCCAATTTCAATACTACAAAGTGACTGCTTATTTTATTAAACCTGTTTTTTAACGAGTTAATTCCTTCACTCAGCTCCATCATGCACTGAGGTAACTTACTCCTTCCTAAATGAGGGTTTTAGAAATGTTAGTGCAACACACTAGAGGTAGTTGTAGAAATTCCTCTGGCCAACCTCATGATAATGCAGTATCACGTACCCAGAGCTGGTGGTTCCTTTGCTAAAACTGTAGACACCTGTGTTTGCACCTCCTGATGCCTCCTAGAATTCCAGCTGACCTGGCCATATCTGGCAGCCATCAAATAAGCAATAAATCTAAAACCTAGCTAAGCATTTTTTAAAGCAACTATCCTAAGTCATTAGCCAGAAGTCATTTGTTTGGACTCACTACCCTCAGCTGGTCTATATTTTACAGGAACATCCAATTCAGAGCTAATTATTCTTCTTATGAGCTAATTAGTTTCTTAGTTGCATTCTGTCTTTTCCATTACCGTGCCACCGTCAAAACCTATATAAGATATTTTACTTGTAATGCAAAAGGAAAAGCACCCTAAGAATTTTGGTGGCTGGATGTAGAAAAGCCAGACATTCAGGCACATGCGTTTGAGGAGCATTACTTCACAGAGAAGCATTATTTCCAGAGGAAAAACGAACAAACAAACAAAAAAAAACCCAGAAAATCAGCCTATGAATTTCTCTGGATGTTCCAAACTGACTGTTAAAGCTTTATAAACTTCCTATTTTTGTTTTATAGTTTCTTGTCATAATGTATTTGTCATGACACCTGTTAAAGTGCTCTACTGTCCACCATTTCTCCAAATACAAACACTGTTCAAAAGGCAGCTTCAATTTTTCCATTGCTCTGTTTTCTACTGAGACGAGGATGCAGGCAAAGAGGTATCATGTCATTCATAGGTTACCTTTGTGCTACTAAATTCAATATGCCAGGGACTGTTCTCTGATACTAAGTTCATCTGATATGAAAAACTTTAAACCTGTTTACTTTCAAAAAATACGATGACTATATGCAAGCTGTGTATTGAGAACAGTCCATGGCCCATGCTAGCTGCCAGGCTGTGCCCAGGAATTGTTTAAAAAGTGATAATCAGTCTGGACTCAACCCATGCCATGGTCTTGTAGAATATTTTAACAGTGTAGATGATCGAGTGTGAACTCCTTGGAATGTTCCCTGGCATTAATTTATCCATATGAGCACAGGGGTCTTGTGATGTGACAGCTACATTTGTGAAGTCAAAGGATTAAGATTTCATCAAATGCATGAGGATGGCTAGCCCTTTTCCTCCCACATAAAAACATATCATAACCATATTCCTTTGTGCTAATATACTTGTTTCTTAAAGCTTGCAATTAAAAACAAACACAATTATTATTCAAATTATCATTATCAATTTTGTATTTACTAACTGGTGAACATCTACAATAGGTAGGTTAAATGGAAAAATGACAGGTTCACCATGTCAGAGACAACGGATATGAGTCATGGCAGTTTCACTGGTCCTTATCACACAGAGAACACTCTTGGTTCTTCAGATTTTACACCAGAAGAAGCAATGGCCAATGGTAATTTATTTGAATGATGGGAAAAGCTTGAGACAAGACCCTTGTGCAATCATTTCTGTTCATTCTGGGATACACTTCTGGACCTTGGCGAGTGTGCTAAGCAGCAAAAAGATCAAGCTACGTTTTAGTAGGAAGCTGTTAAGGAAGGTCTGTAAGCTCTTCAAGGCATAAGCTATTGTTACAACAAAGACTGAATAAATATGCTAAGCCATGTTGATCTAATTGAGCTCTCATTCTCATGCCATAGCCACAGTAGCATGGGCTTGTCTGTGTTAGTATAACCATCATAAGCTAGTCTAAAAGATTATTTTACTATTCTTGAAGAATACTGACTGAACAGTGACAAGTAAGACCTCTGTGCCGCTACTATAATTGGCTTGCTCACCACTTCTACGTGTACATCCACCTCCTCATCCCTTCCTCAAAAGTCTTGAGAGCCTCATGCCAGGGAATGGGTTTTCTTGAGGAGAACATTCCCTATTTCGTAAGGCAAGGGAATACACTCTCCATGGCTGTCCGGTTACCTGGTACTAATACGTCTGTTCATTAACAAAGATGTGAGAGGAGATATCTGCAGCAGAGCAGGTGCAGAGCCCACTGTTGCCTCACATATTTGTGGAGTGTCCTTCCCCATTGCTCCCATAGCACTTCTACCTTCCTGCCCGTACCAGTGCCCAGCTCAGGAGAAGAGCGCTGTGCGTTTTATGCCAACTCACTCCAGTTTTGCCTTCTCCTTTTCTTGGCGAAGCAGGAGCTCACAGCTCCGGAGGTAGGTACCGGAAGATTACAACCCCAGCGCGCCTGTCCGGCGACCGCTGCGGCTGCTCCGCTTCGCCGGGGCTTCCCCGCTCCCCGTTTCAGCACCGCCGGCACGGACAGCTCCGCGGCGGGGAATGGCGCGGACGGCTCTGCTCTCCACCCCAGCCCAACCCAACCCAACCCACCCCAACCCAACTGTCCCCTCCCCTCCGCTGCCCTCTCCTCCCCTGCCCTCCTCTCCCCTGCTCTTCCCTCCCTTCCCCTTGCCTGCAGCCACGAGGTGCAACTGCTGCCCACTGATACCCCAGGGAATATTTACATTATCATTAAACACTCCACTAGGGAATAAAGGATGGGCAAGCAGGGAAAAGGGGGAGTGGCCAGAAGGAAATGCAGCAGCAGTTCAGGGTTCCTGCAATGCTTGGGTCTGAGACAGCCAGAGCTGTGCTTGTGTCGTTAAAGATGCTGAGTCTTGCTTGAGGGACACTGCATAACTTACTAACTCCTATAATGCTTCTTAAGGTATTTCTTCAAGCCAAATTCATACCAGTAAATCCCACCTACCATGCCACGTTATAAAGGCTTTGTGGAGAGTTCTGTTGTTTAGGGGTTTTTAAACAGATACTGGAATGGCCTAAGGTGTGCCTCTCCTGTGCTGTTAGCTTCAGCTGCTTACTGCCAACTTAAATCTTTCTGAGTCATCTGACTGAGAGAGGCACACTGTAAAAAAAAATGGAGCAGAGCACATAGATCAGGCTCAGTGACAGAGGAGGCACACACTGATGCACTAGTGCACTGTCAGGACTTAAGCCTTAACCTATTCCCCGAGACAAGACACTCAGCTCAAACGCCAGTGACTTTAGTTTGAGCCAGGGCCAAATTCAGATGTATCATGAGGTAGCATTGCAGTGTAACAGCACAGGATTGACTGGAGGTAACAGTCAGTGCCTTGAATGCGGTAAATTCATGATACTACAGCACCATATGCAGCCAACAAGCCCGGTAACAATTGTTGTCTCAAATGCTGTAGTGTATTAATGCAGCTGGTATAGGCTTAATCAAGGATAGCTTGTGTGTATCATGCGTATATCTCACTAGAGCCACCTATAGCAATAAGCCTAAGCTTTCTTAAAAATGAAAATATTACCACCTTGATAGGTCATACTGCATCTGGGCTAAGAAGAATGAGTTGAAAATCTGAAAATATCCAGCTTTTAGTAAAATGAAGATCCCGTTTACTGTCTGTGGTGGAAATCACATTTCTTCACTAGCAGCTCTGATTTGCTGTTGGGATGGAAAGTAGTTATGAGCCCAATGTAACTAAACAGTTAAGCTGTAAACTAGCTTAACCTGGTGATGATAAAGCCAGGGAGGACTGTAGCAAGCAAAAGTTGTCAGTGATAGCCGGAGTATGACAGAAACACTTTGCATTGCAATTATTCCTAGCTGAAAGAGTAGTCCAATTAAAGGTCTTGCCAGTTAATTACTAAGTAAAGGCATTTTTAATTACATAAGGTGCTGGACCAGAACCCAGACCTGCCTAAGTTTGGCAAAGACATCTCTACCCTGCTGTACTGTCTCTATTCCTTCACCAGCAGCAAGTCTGGCCTGTAAAGCACAAACACAATTAGATTCCTAAATCCTGGCTCCTAATGCAACTTGCTTGTGACATGTTAAATAATAGTTTTCATCTTTTGTAGATTAAGTGACCATAAATCAGCCAGGAAAATACATGTGCCAGTTATCCAAAAAACAAAAAATAACCCTTACCATACAGACAATCATCTTTTATCCCACCTTGTCTCTGCAATCCTTAAATGATTAGAAAAATCCCTTTGTGTCAATGTTTTGAGTAAACTTTCTGCACTCTACTCCCATTATCTCTTCTTTGCCTCTCTATCTCTTTTCAAGCCATAACAACTTCCAGCTCTGCCTCCTAGAGACGAATCCCTTTCTATCGGCAAATCTTGAGGCACCCTGAGCAATCATTGGTAGAGGAAAGTGGAAGTCCCTGAAACTGCTGTGATAAAGTCAGTTTGGTCTGGTGGTGTCAATGAAAAAAAAAGTTGAACTCCTCTTTCCTCTTCCAAAAGCTTTACAAGTGAGGTGATCTAGCTGAGGAGGGGATCTATCCCTTAAACAATACTATTGCATAATACGTACATTTTAAAGTAAAAAAAACCAAAACACATTACCTGGTTGGGATCCTGAAGTCTACATTGGGTCCCAATTTATAAGCCACTTGTAGAGAAGTGGAGCCCACCACCCTCTGGATAATTCCTTGGGAAGCAGCTTTTTCTATTTGGAACTGAGAAATCAGGTCAAAGCCTAAAAGAAAAAATGTATATATCCAGAATGTAAGTTTCATTTTAATTTGATTAGACAATTGTGCAGCCACAGAGATGAATATAATCCAATAAAGTTTCTGAACAGCAGCTTTTTCCTGAAAAAAACAGAGGTACTACTTGCCTGGTAAATCATCTTGGCCAATCCTGATTGTTGGGCAGAGATCAGTTCTCTGACTGGCACCCAAAATGACTGGCAGCCCTGCAAAATATGGTGAATTTATTAACCATATGCCTGCATATTACCTCAGATCATCTTAAAAATTCAAGTAAAGCAACTGTAATGATAATAATAATTAAATAGAGTTATAAATAATAATAATTAGATGTATATTATTATGAATTTAAACTGTACTCAGTGAAGTCAGAGGTCTAAGAAAATAAACACCTGTTTCTAGAGATCTCCAAATTTAAAATTATAACTTGACTGATTATTTGATTATTTTTTTCAAGCCTTTAAATGAGAGTGTTATAATAATTCTTCTCTTGCGGAGTGATAGAGATACAGTTGTAGCATGAGAAGGCTGACTGTATAAGGAGTTTTTGATTTAGAACTTTTGGTGGTTTAAGCAAACTTTGAAAAAAAAAGCCAGTTACCTAAATCAACAGTCTCCCAAGTCCCAAGGAAACTTAAACAAACCTCATGCCAACTAAAGAGGCTGTTGAGAAATTGCTGGCATCTTTTCCATCGTCCATGATACCCTAGGTGTTCCCACGTTCCTCTGATTCCCACATTTGATCAGAGAATGGTCATTCATGAAACACAGGGTGGAGGCAAGAGGAACTTAAAGAGCTTTTTTGTTGGCCCAAACATAAATGTAGAAGAAATTTGTTTGATGAAACCAAATTTTAAAACCTAACTTTTCAGAATACTGTCTCTCAAAAAGTCTTGTAACAAGCCTGAAAACCTACCAGATTCCAATAATTTAAGAAAGGGAGAAGGAAAAATAAACATTTATTTGAGAAGTTTAATAGTCACATATAAGTCCAGTATCAGGTCAATCTGGAAACTGTTAGTAGAGTCTGGATGGGTAAGAATGATGTGTGCAAGTTGGAAGGAGATGCATTTCTAACCTACAGAGAGACTCTTGTGTGCTGCAAAGGCTCAGCCGTAAATGTGGTTTTCCTTCTGACAACATAGAATTGAATGGAACATTCAGGCTTACATGTCACACCTTAGAAACAGCCTCATTCTATATTATTTTATGAGACCCATGGCTGAAATCCAGCCATTTACGTTTTATGCCCAGCAAATAAAGTAGAGCCAGTTTGTTGCCATACGTAGCAGAAGAATATCTAACTAAAAGCACTGAAACATGAGGGAAGGTTTGTGCACCTATATGCAAATTTTAATCCTTACCTTAAAAATACAGCTAATAGCAAGTTTAAAGTAACACACACAGTTCTTGCTTTTTCCCCCTCTTTCTCATATGCATACATGCATACATGCTTACATATGTACATACAGACAGTTCTCCCTCTCTGCGATGGCTCTTTAGAGAGGATTTTAATTTCGAATAAGCTCAGAATAATTGTTTTGACAGTCAAAATTACAGAAAGATGAAAAGCAGATAAAGTCTGTCTCCTTACTTGATTGTTGCTGGATGGTGGCTGAGATGAAAGACCACAGAAAAGTACACGTGTAAAAGAAAGCTGTAATTTTCCTGTAAACAGAAAGAAAACTCCAGTATGAATCTATAGCTTCTGACAGATTCTTACTGACTTTCTCTTAAGAATCATGCACATTAAATGTATAAAAACCTAAGCTAAGTATTTACTAACAGGCTTGATAAGCCAGTTTCTTTACATGAGAAGTTTTTGTCTTTACCCTATAATAAAACATGTCAATAAAGCACTAGTACCATTTCCATCATGTAATGCTGTCATAAAGGCAAACAACAAAGGCAGCAGCTGTCAAGGAGAGCTTTAACTATCCTAATCTCTTATTTACAGATTTCTCTAAATCCCGCTTGTTCTCTTACCAGTTGCTTTTCATCTTCACTGCTGGCTTTCTTCACTTCTCTCATGTGAATATGTGGTGTCTATAGTCACAGCCCCTGCTTCCCTCTCATTAGTCCTGTAGAAGAGAGCGGCAGTGGGTGCAGACGGCTCCTCCTGCCCCACACAGGACCCAGCAGGGAAGGACGTGTAGGCTTCTGGGTCTGTTTTAATCTTACGAAGGGTAGGAGGTGGGGGCTGAACAGACATGTGTGTCCTGGCAGGCTCTGAGGGCGGATCTCTGGAGCCAGCTGAGTATAAAGAAGCCAGGAGAGCAAAGAAAAGGCTTCTGCTAGTGCCAGCATCAGGGCAGGGAGATTAAGAAAATGTGAGTTCAGCGATGCCAGTCACCGGAATGGCATAGTCTGCTGTTCAGCCAGGCAGATGAAAGAACAATATGAACCAGAGGTTTGGAGGAAGACGGTGACCCTGTTGTGGTGTTAAGACTGAAAGCTTTGAGAACAAGGGAACCCTGGTCCTATAAAGAAGGTATTTCCATTTCTTGCTGATTAACTCTCACTGATTTACTCATCAGATGGCCTGAGGAGAAGCGTAGCTGGTTATGTCCCAGTTGGTTCTTCTGAATAAAACCAATTACGTGAAAGGGTTTTCATGGCTTAAACTCAAACATTTTCAAGGAATACACATAGGCACTGCTAAGCAGACTCCTCTTCTTCTGTTGTCATTGATAAAGCACTCACTTTCCATAAACCATAACATGTTTGAAAACAGGCAGCTATTTTTTCATATTTGTTCATATGGATGTAACAGGAGAGAGACTAAAATCTGTGCACATGAAGACACCAAGGAAATTAGGTGAACAGCCAGAAGGTCCTGATAGTTTCAGAGTCAAAATTCATGTATGGAAAAGTATGCTAGATTGTGCTAATATGTCACATTTGTAAGGTTTCATCTTCTCTACATTCTTAATATTCTAATATAGCCTTAATTTTTAGAATTTATTTAAGTGTGGAATATAACAAATGCAATGATCTCTGCTGTCCATTGAGAGTCTGAAGCAATAACTGAGTGATGAACTACCCCATGCATGCCACTTTGCTGTAACTCACACTCCCAGTATTGGTAATTCCAGTCTTAATGTTGTAAACACTTTTATGTCTGTTGCTAGAAAGGGAGGGACTGGATCATAGATGTCAACAGTTTGCCATGAATAATGTCTCATTTTAATGCCTAAGCAAGTACATCTTGGGTGATACCACCTTTTTCCCCTTCAAGAGAAAGGTACACTCAGGGAACCTTGCAGTCCAACATCACAATGGTGAACACATGACATGTGTGCCAGAATTGACACATGAAACCACTCTCAATAAAGAAAACTAAATATTGGAGAAATATTCTTTTGATTTCACTATAAGTTTGCCCAAGTCACCAGATACCTGAGTCACTTATCTCCCACGCAGATGTTACTGTTGTGTCAAGCAGTGATGTCTGCAGGACGCAAGAGGAGTCTATAAGGAGCAGAAAGGAGAGCAGTATGTAGAAGTCACCTGAAGCAATACAGAAGGGGAAGGGAATGGGAATGTGGCATGGGAAGGAACAAGAGAGAGCACCCAGGGCTTAGAAGGAGTATCAGAGGTTTGTGAAGGAATGGAAAAGAACTACATGCCAAATCATCTCTTTTGTCATGTTATCAGTTGTGGCATTGTTTGCCCTTGTGACTGCTTAGTACTGCCAATTTATTTATGGCAGCATTAAGGAAGAAAAAGCCACCCCAGTAGTTAGAAATGAAACAAAGTGGTACCATCTTTGAGGAAATTGTCAAATACATTTTAACATATGACGTGAAGATATCTGCCATTGCCTGCATGTGGGGTTGTTGGCACACATTGTCCTCTCCAAAGAGGAGGAGCTTTATTCAGAGAAATTTGGAACATATACTCTGTTACTGAACAATCTATAATCTATTTTCATCTGCGTTTCATTGCAGCAGTTCTCATGGATGAAACACTTTTTAATGCCTGGAGCATTTTCCCAATCCAGGATCTTCAAAAACCAGGCTTGCTGAAATAAAACGTGGGAGACAGTATGTAACTAACGCTTGGAAAACCCATTTACTATTCTATTTGTGGATGAAGGAAAAAAATCTTTAGAAGACACTAATATGCTCTGGTTGCCCTGTGTGCATTTTGTTGTCTTCATTTTGAAACAAAACTCACAATCTATGATGAAATTCCTGATTAGATGTATTATTAATAATTATCGCATCATATTCAAAGAGTCAGAAAAATATTAGCAGACAAACTAGCGATAGGTGATTTATTAATCCCATGATCTAACTAATATTGTTTCCATTTCATGCAAATACAAACTGAGATAAATAGAGTAGGTATCTTACATATCTTGATGATGGTCACAGAGACAGTTTCCAAACCACTAATGCTCACATTTAGATAATCTGACAGTTTTGATGTGTTTCTAGGTCACTTCGTATTTTCCTACTTTTTTTAATTGTTCTAATACAGTTTTTTTTTTCAGAAAATCCCAGTGCACAGTGATTGCTGTTTAGCCACTTGCTCTAGGATCCATCATCTAAGCACCAGCTGCTCACCTGTTGAAAGCAGATCAATTAAACAACATAGAACACGATTCTTCAAGAGATCTCTGCTCTTTAATTAAGATATGGTGACTTAGGTCAAATACTACCTCTTGAAAATGAGCTATATAGGAATGTGATTACCTTGCTGGCATTTTGAAGTTTAATTACACATCTGACTCTACATTCTGCTCCTCAAATATCTGGTTCCATGTTGCCTGTTCTTCTGTGTAGCTTGGGATGGAGAACATGCATCCATACAGCTGCCTGGTGAGACTGTGGCTGGACTGGAGGGAAATAGCAAATAAATCAGGTGGACCCAGCTTCTCCGAATATAAAGCTTGCTCTCTGTGATGAAAAAAGTTGCAGTTAAATGGCTGTAGTTAGACTTTCAGAAGGTGCAATCCAGTACAAACCACAGAAACCAATGTTTGGCTCAGAAAGAGACGTTAAATGTGACAGAGAAGAAGGTTCCTCAGTTCAGGCTTGGGCTGATAGCAGTTTAGGCTGGCTAAATTCAGCCACCTCCTGATGTTTATTGTTTGACCGTGCTCAAAGGAGGTCAATGTCACTGGCTTGTACTTTCAAGCAGGATTTTTAGGAGAGACTAGGCAAATTTATTCTTCCTCTGAAAAGTATTTGCAGCATATATGCAGGCACTGAGAGTTCAGAAACAGGCTTTGGGACTGGAGGAACAAAAGTTCAGTTTGCTCTGTTGAAGTGGAGCCTCTGTCTGCATGAGTGGTCTTACAAAGGAGCAATGATGCTCCCAGCCCTGTGCCACACTTCCACACCCAGCTAGATGGGAGACGAGCTGCAGGGAAGGCTGGAGGGATATCACTTCTTGTTTGTCTCATATGTCCTGTAAAGTTACTTCTGTCTCACGTGCTCTTCTCTAAATTTTGCCTTCAGTCTTTTCAATTAACTTTGCCTTCTTACGACCAAGTTCTCTGTTCAGTTTACAATAACAAAAATCTGCTTAGAACATTCCATCCTTCTTTATCCATACCTATAGCAAAAGGGTCGCTGCTCTCTTTGTCATTTAGCAGACTCCAGGGTAAGCATATACCACTCAACTTGTGTGAGTTTGTTGTTACGTTGTGTTTGGCTCTGATAGTTCAAGATTAACTGTGCGAACATAAGTCATGGTGTTTCTGAAAGATATGCTCTTTATTAATCACACTAAGAGTTAAGACAACTTGGACCTATGACTGATCTCATTGACATCAGAGGCAAAACTTGCACTGACTTAAGCGCTTTTTAATTAAACCAGCAACAAATAATTAAACTAGCATCCACAAGTGTAGAGTAATTGAATTGACAGCAAAACTATAATCCTTGTCAGGCTCCAACACATCATTGGAATTTAACAAAGAATTTATTATCCAATAAAATATTACCTTCATCATAAAAAATGTACTTTTCTGTCCAAAATGTTACGAATTTTGGCATGTGAAGAAATACAACTTTTCTTTCCAAGCCATCAGATGCCATTTTCTATAAAGACCAAACAGCTTCTTTCTAGGAGAGGTCACTCAAAGAAACCTGTGAGTATGTGGGGCCAGATTCCCATCTCCTCAGCATAAATCTCTTCCCAGGTGAACCTCACTATAATGACATTGCAGACAGTTTGTGAACACTCAGGGTGTCCCAATGTAGTCTCCAAAATCCAGCAAACCTCTCTGCAGTGTTCTTGAAGCACAACTGAGATGTTTTATATATGGAGCCAGACAAATCTGCATCACAGATCCATGTCTCCTTGACATAATTTTTCTTTCTGTAGATGAGGCTTGCAGTTTCCATTACCTGTGGGTAGAAGTCTAGATTGTGCTATCTTTCCTATTTCTATTTCTTTCTAGCTCAGAAGATTTGTACTTTGTCTCCAGGGGTGCCAGACAGTGATTATCACCGAGTGCTACAGTCAGTGATTCCAATGATCTTAAACACGGGAGTATTTATTTTCTAGGCAAATGGCAGAGAAAATCAAAAGTTAAGCAAACTTCAAGAAGATCTGTGCTAATATTGCAACAAACACCCTTGTGATCCAGCAAAAATTAGGACTCTGATCTCACTTAATTTAGATCTGTGTCCATCTGCTGATCGCACTGATTTTACCAATTCTCAACAACTGAAACAGGATCAGACGCAGGCTCTGTCTGTGTTAATTACTTTTGAGCATAAAATGTAAAGATTTCCTCATTTATAATAATGAATAGTATTAGTAAGAGCTGGACCCAAAATTCGCATCTAACTAAATTGCATCTAACTAACTGCATCTAAAAAAAAAAAAAATCCCCCAAATTTGGAAGCATTTTCAGTCACAGTTTAATAAGTCTTGGTGATATCCTCTTCTGTTTGTTCTCTTTTTCTATCACTGTACATTGCCTAAATATTATCCCAATGCACTAACACGTCATTTAGGTGACAAAAAAACCCTGGTATTTCATGTTTCCACAGAACTAGGAAAATATAATATACCTCTAAATACATTTAAATTATTTTTTGAGACAAAATTATGTTACGGGGACACAACTTTCAATTCTTGAAAACAGCACTCCATGTACTTGTTGGCTAGATGGAAGTTAGTTCCTTTGATAATCTATCACTAAATACTGCAGCAAGCATAATTTATTTTACTGTCATGAAATGCCCTTTGCAAGAAAGCACATCCTTGTTGACATCAGTAACAAAATGTTTGTTGATTTACATGGGATCAGGATTTCCCTCTTTTACACAAGCATATGTGCACAACGGGTTTCATTATTTTCTGGTTCATAGCTAAAAATACTTATCAGTATATAGTTACATTGGACAGTGACATTTTTAAAGGCTAGGCTTTCTCCAGCACTCTCTGCCTCACTGCTTGCCTTCCCTGACTCCTGTCCTCTTGTATATGGAGAGGACTCTCAAAGATCATCTCACAGACCGAATGTTAGAAAAGAATCCAAAAAGCATAGAAGCATAGGAAAATTTAGAACCAGGGTGGACCTTTGGAGGTTACCTGCTCCAGCCTCGTCTCAAGGCAGACTCATATTTCAGAGTCAAAGCAGGTTGCTTAAGGCCTCACTAGCCTGGGACCTGAGTATCTCCAAGGACAGAGACTCCAGAATGCCCATGGTGACTGCACCAGGGCATAGCCACTATCATGGTAGCAACTTTTTCTGTTTGTTCATACAGAATTTCCACTGCTACAGTCTATGAATACCTCAGTACCTGTGTTTGTTAGCACTTGGTGCTTCTGACCCTCATGCCTCATGCTCTTGCCTTTGAGAATGAATGTGCAAAGGACTTTCACTACAAGGAACAAGTGATTTTATAGGGTTTTTTATCTAGTTTGTATAAGTAGCTCTTTGTGCTGCAAGAATGTGAAGAATTAAGTGCTCAGGTAGTTCAAGAGCAATGTAGAGCAAGACTACATGAATTCAGATATGAAAATTATCTTACAGTGATATCTGGATTTTATTTCTTCTGGAAAATTGCATGAAGAACTTTTCTTAAGAAAGAAAACAGAAACAACAACAACAAAAAAGAGACTGAGTAGGAAAGTGATTCTCATCTTGACTTATTTATTAATGGTTGGCTTTATAAAAGATTGGTAAATGTTTTACTGAAGCTCACTTAAGGAGTGTAGTACACCTATAAATAAACCCATGTTGATTATCTAGTGGCATAAGCTTCTCTGTCTCTCATGTTACTGATGCAATAATGCTCTGAAGCATATCTCATCAGATATGATTAGATATTTCCTGTTGTCATGTGTAAATTAGTCACTCCTGCAAATGTCACAGAACTTGTTTTGCTGCTTCCTCACTTATTTTTGTACGTTCTATAGTTGGATTACCCAAGACACCCATTGTTACTAACATTTTTTTATTCCTTGGGTTTTCTTGCCACTAGTGGGCTTCTTGTACAACAAATCTGAAAAGTCTTATCCCAAGGAGCTTCACTTTCTGGATCTCTTCTGAGCAGATTTTTGTATGCAGGGTTGAAGAACACGTTTTTAGCAATAAAACTTATTGTAATATACCTCAAGATTTCTTACCTTTGCGTACAGCTGAGATGGTGTCTCTGTTCTTATGCTTTTCTAAAACTAAGTACTTTACAGTCAATTGCCAGAACTTATGTCCTTATAAATTATGGATTAGAGAAATCTGTAACATTTATAACATGCGGCTAACTACCATTCTTTTGAGGGAAGATCTTTTTTGTAATTTTGTCGATTAAAAAAAATCTCATACAGAATGGAAATTTGGTCGATATGGCTGACATATTAACAGTCAAGTGACACGTCATGAAAACCAAGTAGGAATGTCTCTTATGTATGGGATTTTCAACACTATCCCTGAGAGCTATGCACAAAAAATGAGAATAAAACCAACCTATCTACAGCGCTCTGAAATGTTGAAGACATTTCTTCCGCAAATTTGTGATCTTGCCTGGTTTATGTGGATTGAGTTGCATGCTGCAAACACTCTGGAAAACAGCCAGTTGCTGCAAAGATTTACAACAGACTTTAAAGAGTTGAGAGGGAAAGGCTCACGTTCAAAGGGAAGGCAGCAGTGCGGAGGATTGGCAGTGGGAGAGCACTTCTGCCATTTCTAGGTCAGAGCTCCGAGTCAGGCCTTGCCCAGAGCTGAACAAATGTTGTTACTATCTCATGACTGTTAGTTCGTGTGAAATGAGTTAATGATGACGACCCAACCCTTGGCAGACAAACATCCCACCACAAAATCACTCTTGCTTCTGGAAGCCTTGTAAGAAAACCAAGGACTAATTGAGTGTGTAAATTGAACTACCCTGTCTCTTCTAACCAAGGTCTTTCCAGGCTAAGGATGAAACCAGATGGTGGGGAAGTATGAAGATGCAGCTGCTTGCTCCCCTGGCACTACCAATTTTGAGGATAATCAGAGGACGTTACAGGAGCACTAAATCAGCCTCTTTCGAGCTCTTGTAAACTCATCTGAAAAACAAAGGTACACATGATCAGCACTCTGTTTTGTACTATACTCAGTATCTGACACAGATAGTTATGTTTGAATTCTTAAGAATAGTTAGATTTAAACAAACCTAAATTTGTTTAGAATTTGAAGGAACATTTTAGGTGTGAGTTTTCTTGAGCCAAATCTTAAAAAAACTGAAGAGCACAAACATCTTGGCTGTGTCAGAATATCCTGAATTTACCAAAAGTGTGGCAAATACGCTAGTTCAGCTTTTCAGGGATTTTTGGAGGTCCTCTTGTCCACTTCCCTGCCCAGAGCAGGGTTAACCTGAACACTCATCATATTGTTACCGTCTCCAAGGATCAACAGTTTGCTCCACCATTCAATTACTGTCTCATATGGATACTCCGTAAATATGCTTATTTACAACATTCTGGCTGAACTAGGTAGCAGCGATGGAGCACAGAAGCGTCAGCAAAACTGCTTGACACAGTCAACATAGAAATGTAAGTGAGAACCTTTTCTACACTCGCGTCACTCAGGCTGTCTTCTGTACCTCTAGGACATTTCTCAGAGTGTTGCAGATGCTTTGATGTGATGGTGAAGAAAACCCCAGGGCACTGAACAAAATTTTCAAGGTAATGCAGCTGAAATTTGACACAGAGTGTTCTCTGGTTTCTGTGAAATTTCAATACTTCTTTTCAGGAGCTTTTTCAAGGTATCTACGTCTTTACGCCTCCTCCATAATTCTGTTTAATGCCGCCTATGGGAAACTTTTTTTAGGATGAGTTCAGGTCTATATTGGAGAAGTCTTTCCTGGCATAATAATGACAGAGTGTGGGATTTTTTGGTGACATTTTTATACTGGAAAAGTCCTAAGTATATGTATGCAATTATACCAGTAAATGAGCTTTCATCAGTATAGAGTATTTCACTTGCTGAACTGGCATAAACCAGTCAGGAAAAGCAGAGCTTCATTTGAATCAAATTATCTAAATTGAGAAATCTTTTTCCAGTGTGAAGAGGGCACAAATAAACTGTCTGTGGCAAAGCAATTAGTGAACAGACTTTTCCATCCGACAGGTGGAGTTTTACGATTACCCAATGCTCAGATTCTTATGCTATGCTGTATGTTCATTAGAAATGAAATTAGTCCTAACCATGTATTAGTACTGTTTAATATTGATGATGTCAGATGGATATATGCATAGATTAATGAATTGTTTGCCTTTTCAATCTTTAGGTAGTATTCAGGCTGATAAAGCCCCCAAAGTCAGAAGTGCTGTTTCTATCTTTAGTTATATTGCTGAGATACTTAAGAAATGGGATTTTTTTCATTTTCACTTTCAAGCACTCCAACATTACCTACAAGACATACAACTTGTTTGAAAGAACTTGGGTGCAAAAATATTACAACATTTTGTTCTATCAAATAAAGCTTTACGCTCTTGTGTTATGTTGCCTCCTATTTATCTGATTTAAATGACCTTTCAGTCTTTTCTGCTCTCTCTGCATCTTTGGTGGAATCAGTAATACACATGTCAATGGCTATTCACCTTTTAATCACCTAAACAGATTTTGGTAACTTCCCAGTTGTGATCCCATATTTTCGATAAGTAGATGTCCCATTTGTGTATTTGCTTAACACTCTGCATTCTGAGAGTTTTCACTCAATTTGCAATAAAATAATCCTCTTACTGCAGCTTTAAAAACACCTAAAAGCAAATGCAACCACCAGAGCAAGTAGAGTTATTATGGACCCAGCTGGAATATATGGATGAAGAGCTATGGACTGACAGCTCTTCCTCAAGCTTATCAGAAACTAGATCCATTCCTTTGGAGTTTAGTTCCAAATTCTCATGTTTAAGTCATGTTCCTTTATTGTGTGTTGTCCTGACCTGATGAATCTTGCACTGCTCACTGCATGTGGTATAGCTAGGAGCACATCTGGAACTGGCAAGACTTCAGTCTGTTCCAACAGATGGAAGAAGAAACTGAAGCTTAATCTCACATATGCTAGACTTATGTGCAAGCTGGTTTGTTATTACATACAAAATAGATGTGGAGGTGCCATTATCTGTAATCATCCTGATTAATTTTGATTTAAAAAGCTTGTGCCCTGTTTATTCTTTCCAAGATGACCTGATCTCTGGGGTGACTCCACGTTCTGGATCCCAGAGGCAGAGAGAAAACTTCCTGAAGCCTTGAGTCAGGTACTTGGGCTCTAGGTGAGGATTTGAAGGATGCTCCTGCACCCAACGTTTCCTGTTTCTTTCCCATTTTGGGGGAGTAGGCCTTAAGGTATGCCTGCCTATCTCTGTGCTCTGCCTAGGAAGTGTAGGTGTCTAGTTCTGCATCTGGGATTCGGTTTGAGGAGGAGAGCCCTTAAATTAAAATGTTGGCTATGCATGCATTTAAATCTCTTGTTCAGTCTAATCCATATTTCTTTTCTAAAAACTTGCTGGGCATTTCAGTCATTATATAATCTTGCCATTTACTTTGGGAATTGCCCCAGAAAGTTATTTTCTGCGACATTTTGTGCAAATGCATTAAACTGGTGTGGAAAAAAGACAACTCACTGAGATGGGCTTGATAGAACACATCAACGAGGTGAGAGAGGGCCTCTAAAGTTTCCCAGTGTTGTCTGTTGTGTCACTCCTAAAATATATACTCAACCAGCTATTACAAAGTTAATAAAAAAGCTAAAGAAAAGAATTAGTTGACTGGCATCATCCGTTACTGCTACGTCTTTCCCTTTTGCAACCCAGGTTGAGAGAGTGCAACATTAGCAGGTTTTTTTTCTTTGTGAGTGTTCTCTCAAACCAGGTATATTGAACTGGATAGAAGATAAAGGTAGAGACATCTGTAAATTATCACATATTCCAGAGCAGCAATAATTTAGGAGTCTATCTGACACTCAAAAGAAGAAAATACTACTTGGCTAGAAAATTGTATTTCATAGCAAAGAGGCCAAGAAAATACTGTAAACACTGCAGGCGTAAGAAAATTAATAAGTACATACCATGCTGTATGCACATTCAAATTCTATAGTCTGTTATGTGCTTGCAAGTAGTAAATAGGGTCTATTTATTACTTGTGAAGATTTCCTTCACTAAATTATAACTGCATTTATTAGCATTTAGATAATCTCTCAACACTAAATGTCAGGGCTCTTTGGATGCTGGATTCGTCATTACTAACTCAGTGGAATAACATGTTGATAACTGAAGGATGTCCAGCATTCTGAAATGGTGATCCATAATATTTTTCATGCTAGATAAATACGGATTTAGACAAACTGGTGAAATCAAATCACCCATAGAGCAGCTGCTGTGAGAACTAGGGCTGGCTGTAGAACAAGGGTTGCCTTGAAATGTACTTCAGGATCATCATATTTTTATGTTGGATCTTAGTGAAACCAAGAGAGGACAGGCGAAACACATCCTACAACAGTCCGAAAGTAGGGATTCTCCATAGATGTTACTCAGCACTTTTTCTTGCCCTAGGCTTTCTTATGGGGACATAGTGTTGCTGCCTGGCACTTAAATGACCTGTGCTGGCTTTGTGCTCAGGCTGACCATAAAATACACCTGATTTGTGAGTTGCTACAGGAACATGTCACCTGCTCTTGTGGGAAAGACCTAGGACATCTTTTCAGCCCCACAGTAGGTGTCACAAGCACAGGCAGGATATATGGGGCAGCAAAGCAAACCAATGCAGTCTTGGCACTCTACACTGTGTGTAAATACACTCTTAGGACTAGTGCGGATATGAGTTTTCGCCAGTATTTCCTGAAAGTCACTTTCCCACCACTGAGAAAGATGGTGGAGGTTCGGACAAAGTGGGCATAGGGCACACAGGATTGGACATGAGTTTGTGTTCACACAGCACAGTGTAGGTATGTCATGTAAATCCTCTGAGCACTGTTACATCTCCATCTTTCACCCATGTAGCTGGATAAAACCGTTGGATAGCTGTGCAAATTCAATGGACATTCTGCCTTACAACATGATTAACTTCCTTAAAAGGATGTTTCAAAGAACACGCAACATTAAGTGATTCAGCTGAGGTTTCCATTTCTCTGGACATGCTTCTGGAAGCAAAGTGAAACTGCTCCATGACTTTGGGCTGCAGTGCTCAGCGCAAAGCGCTGCATGCCAGACGTGGATGGAAGGACTATGGTCTCCAGAGAAAGCAGTGCCCATCCTTTAGGGAATCTGCCCATCTCTGTACCAGTAGGAATGAGAAAAGTCATATCTTATCTTATTCATTAATCACTCAAGGCTAGATCAGATTTTACACTTGCCAGCTAAGAGCTCTGTAGAAACCATGTAAAACGCAACTCCTTTTCTCAAAGGGTAAGGTTAAAAAAGAAGAAAAGTGTTGATAGCACTGAGTGTTTAATGGTTTGCAACTGATCTAGCTTGGAAACAAATGTGCTGGTGGCTCTCTGGAAGTCCTCCAGGGCAGCAGGGCACGGCCTGGCACTACTGGGGCATCACTGGGGCGTCACTGGGGCAGGGCCTGATGGCCCCATGGGTCTAGCATGGGATCCTGGTCCAGGGCAGGGTCAGGCGAGGCCAGGAAGGGATAGTTTGGTCCCATCAGAGTCCTAAGATTTTCAGATGGTATATTCAGAGTTATCAGGTCTCCCTGAAGACATTGGTGCCAAAACCTAAATGGCAGTTGTACCATTCAAAGGAAGCTATTCTATCCATAGAGAACAGCTTGTCTGGGAGGGACTTCAGCTGTGGCTGTGCTGGATCATTCTAGTATGTGATACATCATGAGGGTTTCCAGCCTCTTCGCTGTCTAAAGCCTGGAGAACAAGGAGGAGATTTAATCAATATGTAGTTCAATAAGCAGCCATGGGAAGTAACTCCAAAAGGGGCTGGTGTTCTCAAAGCAAATCATATAGCTTCAGCATCTGGAATGGATGGCAACGAGAAGGATAAATTTTAGTATCAAAAAGATCAGTAGATTGGTCAAGAATGGTCAGAGCAGGAGATGACACATTTAAAAGAAACACTTTTCTCTACAGAAAACAATACAAACCCTAGGCTTTTTTTTTAAAGCACAAATATGAGACAAGTAGAGAGAAATTAAGATGATCCCCTGATGTGATTCATGCTAGGGAAAGGATTCCTGGGAAAAGGGTATTTACTCTGTGTGGGACACCTTCAGTTTGAGAAGTTTGTGTGCTACCCAGACTGTAAAAGAGACTTCTTCTCTATATATTTTCGGGTCACTGACTTAGGGTTGCATCTTGGGCAGTACACTAATATCCATGAGTTGTCTACAAAAGAATGGGAACAAAACTGAAGCTCTGAAGGATACTGGGAAAGATTCAAATAATAGCTGGGTGGTAGAAACCTGGGAACTATGGAAGACAGAACACCAAGGAGCAGAGAAACCAAATTTCTGAAGACGTAGACAAGGCAGAGATCTGTCCCAGGTACATATATTTCAAAATAGCTGGTTAACACCAGATAAGAAAGCCTCTTGAATAAGTAATAGACTTTTCCAGTGTGCATATTTGGTCTGTGCGTGTCCTACCTGCTGCTTGCACAGCAGCCACAAGCTGCTAGAGGAAAGACAGAGACAATAGACAGCTAGATGGAACATAGGTAGTGATACTAACAGGACTTGGACAGCACCTATTCTGTGAGCTCATTAACTGCCAAAGGTAGTCCACCATGAGACAAGCTTATGTCTGCCCAAATTTTTCCTCACTGAACATAGAGATATTTTAGAATGTTTTACAACGTTCCCATGGAAACTTCCCCTATGTCATGCGCGTTTTCCTTGCTAGAGGTCACATCCTGCTTCATCTTCAGTCATTATTATTATTAATGTAGACAGCAGTTGCTTTATGACTGACTGCCTTGCAGCTCTATAGCTTGCATACTCCTAAAATCACCCTTTAAGATAAAAATCTAAATGTCCTGATTGTTAGGATTTAGTCAGTCCTTTACTTCCCGTATACGATATGGCAAGAAGATCCTCATGGGCTTTGTTTGCCAAAGCAAGCAGGCAGTTTCAAGTAAAGTATTCTAAAATAGCATCTGATGTGGTTTGCATAGGATATTCTTATTCTGATGTCTATAATATTTTGAACTCCTAACAGAATTAGTGAAGGATCACTAATTGTAGCTCTAATAGTTGGGTCTATTATGGGCCAGCGTCCACAAGACAATTTGCTGCTTAGTGTTGTAAAGACTCGCATTTGGGAAAAAAATGGCTGGTTGCATTTTTCTTCATTTTGACTAATAACATTCTAGCTGTAAACAGTTTCAGACAGATGCTGTAGTACTCCCATTACGATCTTCTTTTTTCCATATATTCTTTTCAGATACTTTTCCCTGTTGGACACAGATCACTCTAGCCCAAGGTAAAGCAATTTTGGATCTTGACTGAGTAAAGAAACGTACATATGGATGTACGAATATATGCTTTTATATTGCTGCTGTTCTGCCATTGTTTGGTTAGAAAATGTTTTTTTAGCAAAACAGCCCTCAAAAAGGGAAAGTATATCAATGTGTTGAAGAAAATCAGTTTAGATCTGGCTAAGTTACAGCTTGCTGAAGATAGAACTTTGTGCAAAAGCAATCTTTTTTAGAATCAGCACTTCAAATTGAAAAAATACTGCACGAGTGCACAGTTAATACAATCCCTTATTTTCTCCAATAACAGCTGTTTCTCAGACAACTCACTGTAACATGCAGCTTTTTGCTGCAGCTCCTTCCAGTTCTTTCTGATAAATAGTGTTCTGTGCTTCCACATGCCATATGCACAATATGTAATAAAATAGAATAAAGACTATACATTTGTATTCAAGATACAAAACCGGTGTGTCATTGTGTAGCTGTGCAATCCTAAAGAGCTAATGGATTAGACAGAGATCTGATCAGGACTGATGCCCTGTTTACTTCTGTTTCTACAGGAGGATTTATCCTGTCTCCTTTATAGATTTACAAGGATAAAAAAACCTCTACCTGCCCCTATTGGAAACGTACTATTGCCAAGTGTCTGCCTGGTTACAATTCTTACCCTCAACAAAGCATGAGAAACCTACAGTCAGGGAGTAAGGAGTTAGGCAGAGACTCCAGTGATATTGCTTTCCCTTCACTCGGCTGGAAAGGGGGAAAATAACAGTGAGTTTTCCTCTTGTTCATTCACTACATTGCAACAACATAAATCCTGACATTTCTCTCTTTCACATGTGCTTTTAAAATATTTTTTGTCATATACCCTTGTCTGCTTGCTAAAACACGCAGTGCCAATATTTTCAGTCTCCTTTCCACGCAGACAGACATTGCTGAGCCTTTATAATTTTTCTCATTCTTTTCTGAGCTTATATAAGGTACGGTCTCTCTGAAGTAGATCAATCTGCATAATGTAGCATATGCAGGTGAAGCTGCACCACTGACTTGACTAATAGCTGTCTTCTCTTCTTATTTCCATCTTTTTCCTTCTGCATATAAACATGGCTTTGTTTTTCAGTGCCTGACTGCTTGTGAGTGTGATACAGCTTGTGCTACAATTTGTTCTTTTCATGACGAGACATTGGTCTCTTTTGTTGGGTTGATAGGAAATGGTAGGCAAGCCTGCGGCTGCAGGCAACTTTTTAATATCCAGCCACAGAAGTGGGCATCAGTATTGACAACGCCCACTTAATTCTAGGTGGTTTTATTGTCAGCTGTATAACTCTACTGTTCTTTGAATGTGTTTTTGAAGCAATAGAGAAGTCATCACAGTAGAAGAAAAATACGCTTTTGATAGAGCTCAATTTTGTTGGAATTCATGCTTTATCAAAATTATCGGACTAATAAGAACAGGATGAGAAACATCTCTCCTCCTGGCATTTCATGGATCTCCTCCTCTGTAATAATGTCAACATCTTCAATCAACTAGCTGATTTAGTGAAAGAGCATTTTCATTAACTGAAAGGAAGGATGACTTATCCCATACTCCTTTTGAAATTGTAATAAAATAAAAAATACATTTAAAAAAACAAAGTTCAGATAAAGAACAGGCAGTCACACATAGCTGATTCTGTAGGTTTTAATCTCCTAGAGCAGTGGCTGGATGAAACAACACCTTTGCTGAGATCTAAGTCTCTTTTTGACTGCTGAAGTAAGACTAAGCCATTAAAATTGTGTTTATATATCTTGAATTGTTTTAGAGAAATACCCAGACATACTATCTCTTATTTCCTCAGGAAATACTGCCCACAAAACATGAAACGGCGTCCTGTGTTAGGATGCACAACTCATCATTGGAGGCAGGACTAGATGACCTTTAAAAGTCCCTTCCAACCCAAAGTATTCTATGATCATGCAAAATAAGACAAAGGTATGGCGTATACTTACAAATTATTATATTCCATAAATACAGCTTCATCATTGCACTACCTTTAAATACTCATCTTTATTGAGATCTAAGACAAGATTAGACAGAGATCAAACAAGTCAGCTACAGTGCTACTCCAGTTGCACATATTCTATGGTACTGTAAGAGCAATTCACTAAAACTTGTGTTACCTCAGCCTCCTGCTGTATTTTATTGTACATGGAGACCTGGGGGGCATAAATCTATGCCCTCTTTGAAGTCACTCTTAAACTTACAGTTATGCAGCTATGGAGTGAGTCAACCCACAACAGACCATGGAAGAGAATAGTGTCCAGGAAAGGTAAAGATATTCAGAAATAAATTGTGATGAATAAACTGGGAAGAACAATTTAACTTAATGAAAACAAAAAGGCTCCTGAGTCATTTAACTTCCATTAACTCTAATTAGTCAAAATGAGTTTTCCTCATTCTCTAATACATTTAAAAGTCAGATTTTCTTTTTAAATGCATTTTAAATGTCATTCCATTCATCTTAGATGCCCAAAGTCTGCCAGCTCTCTGTATTGACTCCAGATCCACCATGGCAGTTGAATCCTTCGATGCATACCATATATCGTGTTTAGATTGTAACATCCTCCACCAAATTTTACAAAAACAATTTGCAGAGACTTGCATAGCCCCGGGCCCTTATCATCTATGCATGACCATCTAAGCTAATTTTAACTAGCAGAGTTTCTTGAATACTCTGCAAATCTACAGTTGCCATGGAAACCCCTGCACCTCATCATGAACATATAAAACTTCCACAAGGAAAATCACACAGGGAAATAGTGCCTGTTTTCAGGCTATAGTCTAGTTAGAGTTTACAAATATGACATATCTCTAAATCATCAGCATTTATGCATTTCAGAAAATGATGTGGATTTACTCACAACAGAATGCATGAAATGGTACTGGATAAATGTCCCATAAAATAGAAGTAAAATCATACTTTGCTACTGTCAGCCTGGACAATATGATAACAACTTTGCAAAACTTTCATTAAAAAAATGACCAGCCCTTGTATAAATGTGATATTCCCTACTCTTATCATGCTACGGTTAGCAATTAAAAAGAATAATGATGGTTTTATTTGTCCTTGTACAAAGTGACTTCTCCCATGGAAACAGGCAGATGGAATTTTGAAATTATGTCTCAATAATAAACACTTTGATAAAGTGTATAATACTGATCCGAACAAAAATCATCAGCTGAAATAAACAATTCACACAGAACCACATTAAAGCATCTGTCAGTGGCCATACATGCTTTCTATTCTTGGTTGGTTTTTTAACAAGGGCAGGTAAGCGATGAGCAAGAGAGACATTCCACAGGAAAGGGGAAGAAGGAAGGAGTATGACCCAACCAAAATGCTCTTCCAGATGCAGATTATCATGTGGCATCATTCGTACCAACTTTTAATGCATGTTTATTCTTCCTGTATTGATTGTATCAAATGGTTAGGTCTGCAGTTTTTTACCTTCCCTTTATATTGGAAAATATAAAAAGTACATTCTAAAACATTGTAAGAAGAAAAAATCTGTTAACTAAAGTAAAGGTCACAAAGGATATCCTACATACTTCCACTCCACTGGTTATAGCTAATGTTGTTTAAATTGTTTAGCCTTTTACCACCCCTCTGGACTTTGCTGTTGTTATAGTGGGTTAAATCTAGTTTAGAATTGAGGCATTCTACCAGTTCCTGGTACTGACACTTTCTGACTGATTTGAATTATTCATTTAACCTCTACCTCTTCAGTTTCCACATTTGTATACTGGGAGGTCATGTTATCTATTTCCAGTGGGTATTTTGGTTTAAATTAATTATGTGGTATTGCAAACAGATAAAACAATGTCTATATCGAGCATTATTGTTAAGCATATAAATACGGCTAGATTGAAAAAGGAAGAAAAAGAATGATATCAAATGAAGAGGCCACACATAATTTATAGCTTGTATTGTTCTCATCCCAGCTTACATTACATTTTAAGCTAATGCATGGATTTTAATCAGAATTTTAATAAAATTTTAATATAAAATAATGAAAGAAGTATCTATGGTGCATAGCTTACTAAGATCCATTAAGAAATAACACAAGAGATAATCTTCTATCAGTTTCAGTAGATGACCTCTTCTTGATAAAATTCTTCTGTATTGATTTCTTGCCTATGAAACTCTTCAGGGTCTTTTCAGAAGGCATGCTTACCAGCTTTTAACTAACAGCATTACAACACCACTTCTACCTTCTCTATCAGTAAAAAGATGTAACAAAACAAATCCCCTGCAAGGGTACATCTTTTACAGAACATGAAACTCTTCTGTTCACCTTTATGTTAATGGATAAAAGGTCATGAAAAACAGAAAAGTAATTTGAAGTTTTTAGCAATTTTCATATACATCCCACCTGATTTGAAAATGGACTTGCTGTTTTGAAAGCATTTGGTATCCTTAACACAGGATGTGTTTATACAGTTGGTTTTCGGTCCATCGGCTGATGATATCAAATACAATGAAACCAGAACACACCACCAGTGACATCATCAACCTCTTTCTTATAATTGAAACTATTCTAGTTCCACTCTGTACCCCAAATAGAGATGTGAGGAGAGCGTCTCGAGATGCTGACCATTCTATGTGTGCATCTACAAGTTAGACGATTAAAAGTCTCTATTTAGGTCAGGTGTCCTCTTTTCCATAATGCAACAAATTCAATCATCCAGTTGAAAAGATACAATATATGATAAATGTATAAAACCTATCAAGTTTTGATTGTTATTTTTTTTAAAAAAAAAAAAAAGGAAACTAACGTGCAGGCCTGAATCCTGTCTTGGTAAGAGTTACATCTGATTTCTTTGCTATTTACTATCCAATGGAAGAGAGTTGACTCAGTAAGTCCTTTGACAATACAGGAGTTTAGAAAAACAGTGGTGTCTAGCATGATCCCAACAAATTCCATCTAAGACCCTGAAGGAATTTTACAAGAAATAACAAACCACAACAGTATAATTGTGTCAGGGAAGGGTATTCTATTTTTATTTTACAGATGGAAAAAAACTAAGAACATTAATGTACCCAAGATTGGACAATGCATCAACAATAAAACCAGCGCAGAAGCCCAGAGTCCCAATAGCTCAAGTAAACAGAACAGTAATTTGAAAATTCGTATCATAACCACATGGATTGTGAAGACGTTGACTTGTTGAACAATACTATGAAGATGCAATTTGCTACTATCTTAAAACAAGATGTTAGGACTCCTACGTTCTCTATTGAAGACACTAACTTCCTGTATATTTCTCTTGTTCTTTTCTCATGTGCCAATGCCTCAGACAAGGATCTGGAGTCATGTTGCAAAAGGAAGGTGACAGGTGAGAAAGAGGGAAGTTCTTCTCCCATAAATGTTTGCTTGATCCAGTAGGATGAGGTCAAAAGAGCCAGTACATACAGTATTCTCTCTCTGAAGGCTATTTTATTAACTTTCCTAGTCTTTTTCTTAATGTTTTCTCAGTTTTTTTTCTGTTGGTCTTGGGATTTTTTTTTTGCTGAAATCATTTGGGTAGAGGTGGAGATGGAAAGAAGGAAGATGTCAATGGAAATAATGTTATCGTGCTGCATTGACTGTAGCTGCTGTATTGGACCCTTTTTTGCTGAATCAAGGCCAAAGTGAATCCATTTGAAGGGTATGATCTTTATCTTTTGACAAGAAGCTGCACTGCTGCCAGTACCAATTTGAATGTTAGCATATGGTTTTGTGCTTAATATCTTTAGCTATATGCTCACTACCTAGACTCAGACATTTTTTCACTTTATGCATAGACTCTTCTGAACTCTCAAACATCTGAGCAACTCTCTGGTCCAGAAACAGTCATGTGCCAGATAGCATTTAATAACTGCAACCATGGGATACATGTCATGGGTCATCTAAACAACCTTAGCATTCCAGCCTGCAGTGCTTGTGAAGCTCATCGCAAGGCAAGGTGAGTAAGTTAGGGCAACTCTACCAGGTACAAAGGAGGGTCAAACTGTACAGTCAGACCACACCAGAGGAGAGGAGCAGCCTCTCACACTCACGCCAAATGCAGAAGCTTCCACACAGCCCTTCACTTCTGCACTAGTACAGAAAACTCTTTCTTCCCACTTTTGCCACGGGAGCTCTTGTATGTGCTTTGCATCCTGGCAATGAGGAGCCACCTCACCAGGATTTACTTACAGTCTAGACTGGAGATGTTTTCCTCTACCTTGCTCTCTGATAAGTGACTGATCATTTTAACATCCTCATATTCTCTCATTCCTCTTTTGTCCCTTCTTTCATGGTTCTTTCCTTTTATCTGCCTTCTTCATGCAGAAGTAAAACTGTTTCTTCTTTTCACGTTACTAAATCCTCTACCCCCACTCAAGCCTCTATAATACGCCAACATTTCCATTCTGCAAAGACAACAAAAACCCCAAAACTCAAGCACCAGCATGACATTTTTTATTTATAGTCAGATTCATATGTTATATAAGGTTTTCTCATATTTTGTCCATGATGCCTGTTTAAGGTTTAAGGTCTCTGAGGCAGGAGTTGTTCATGGATGTCCCAAGCCTAACTGAGAGGATCAGCACCACTCTAAAACTGCTATTACAAGTACATTGGTAACAATGATACCTATAGGTAGTAATTGAGTAAATTTTTTAGGGATTTGCAAACATAATACTGAAAAAACAAGGTGAGAATGGTAAACCTTAAAAGCTTAAAACTAATTACTGAATGATACCTTGATATGTCACAACGTACAAGAAAAAAAACTATTCATGAAAATCTTGAATATATTTTACCACAAAATGATGGCATGAATTTCAGTACTGGGCTACTCGGTTAAAATACATACTGATCTTTCTCGTTAAAGATTTTCACAATCTTGTAATAAAACCTACCTCAAGCAAAAGTCAGTGTAGTAAAAGCCTGTCTCTGGTGAGCAAAAACACTTCTGTCAAGTACAGTAAGACTGACGAAGCTTAATTGTGACTTCCCACAGGGAATAAACTCTATAAACCAAGATGTGGGGGAGCTTGGGAGACAGTGGATTAGATGGATGAAATAAACATTTTGATTGTTATCCTGTATAAATGGCTTGCCAAAAGACCAGGGCAGTTCATTTCTAGCAAGTCATAATTCCTATATCTGTGTACCTGTTAAGTAGAGGGGAGAAACTGTGGAGGATTCTAAGTGCAGTTTACTGCTACAAAGGAAATTATTTTAGACCTTCACTGGTGTTTCTCATACATGAAAGCAAGTAAATGCCATACAGATCAGTGCATTTTGTCCTCAGAAACTACGTGAGTTTAGATTAGCTTTAATCACAAGCATTTGTTTACACAGCACTATACTGTACTTCAGACCAAATCTCAGCAGTTCTGATGTATCGTAGCCTCACTTGCTTATAGGTGCTTAAAAAGGACCATCTCTTAATCCAGATTTTAACTTCACGTATTTTTCTCTACTCCTTCTACATAGTCTTACTGCATGGCTTCGCTCCTTTGTCTCATGATTCTCCCTTTCCTCCTATCATGGATTTTGTCCTTCCTCCAGTCTCAGTGTTGGACTTGACCTAGCGGTGCCATGGGAATTACTGGGTCTAGGTAGGAGCAGGCAGTCCCATCCAGCTGGCACTTTCAGCGCTGGGGCACAGGGTATGTGCCACATGGGTTTCTGCTGGAAAAACGCAAAGTCCACAGGCTAGAAAAATTTAAGTGCATGTGAGTAAATACAGAGAGCGATTTCCTGTGTGACAGATACCAGGAATGGCATTTGATATTTTTGGTTTTCATTGTTTCCTTTTTCATTTATGCTGACTGTTCACTAAAAAGCTTTCCAGCCACTTCCTGCACATTTTCTTCAAGTCCACCTCAGTTCAGCTGTTGTCAGCATGTATTCCTTCCTTCTTGCCTTCCTCTCTCCTGGCCAATTCCCCCATCCTTATTTTTTTTTTTTTTTTGTCTATTCTTGTCTTTCTGTCTACTAATTCCCTAAAAATCTGAGCCCCAGAAACTACAGCATCCTTCCATTTAGTTCATGGACAAAGAATTGAAAATTATGGAAATAGCAGGATATTTTCACACTGCCTCTGTACTTACAGGATTTATTCTTTCCTCAAATCCTTTCACTTGCTTGACTACTTTGTTTTTAATAATTTCAGAAAATGTGAGTTTCATTAAGGCCTCTTTTTCCTAGGATGATTTGCATGATGATGGTATTTTGTGATGAAAGTCTATCCTTGATGGTCTAGAATTCATTACAATATAGCCTTTCAGTTACAGCTTTTCAACAATGCAATCCTGAGACTACAAGGATTATGTCAACTATAACTAAATGCAACCTCCTATCACAGAGATTACTCAGCTAAGAGCTGATGAAGGTGTAAATAAAATCCAGTTTATTGCCCACCAGAGTGGGATAGAAACTTTTAGCCACCCAATGATCACAGAAAGGATTACTCACGAATACATGGTATGTGATATGGTGACAGCTCAATACATGCTGTTACTCTTTGTAAATCTGATCTAGTCATTTAGAGGATGCAGCCAGATGTTGAAAAGGACCAAGAAAATGAAGACGTTGACACTGAACATCTGTACATTATGTGTTAATTGAGGAATGTAGAGCTCCTGACAGTTTTCACTAAAAGTACTCCTCCAAAATATTTTGTTGCTTTCTTTCTTATTTCAGCTTCTGTGAAACTCAGGGAGGATGAATTATCCAACAATACCAATAAATTAAATAAACCAAGAAGAATAGGCAAGAGCTTTCCTTATGTGAACATGTGATCATCAGAGACTTTAGTGAAAGCAGATCTAATACAAGAACTCTGAATCTGTCCAGTTGATCCAGGGCTGAGTTCGGTTTTGCAACACAGCCACTTTCTGTCTCCTGTGCGCTGCCTCGTGTGCAACACAGCAGCCATTCTCCTGCTAGGTTTCAAATTGTTCAGCAGGTACAGATTTGCATAAAAGCAAAGAAAAAAAGCACAGTGACCACAGGATGCAGAACATACAGCATAATATTTTAAAGGAAATCATAATGCAAAAGCCAGCTGCTGCGTGGCGCAGATGGCAAAGTCCAAGCCAGAGTTCAGGTTGCCTTTGTGGCAGCTGTCACACAATTTTCTGCAGCTTTGCTTTCTACTCCAGCTTCTCAGATTATCAGTGACGTCTTTGAAGATGTGCTTGCACAGTCCAGCTGATAAATGTCTTCAATATTATGGAAAAAAAAAAGCCAGTTATTTGTTCACAAGATAAGGCAAGTTTTGGAAGTCTGTGTTCAGTATATTACGAAGTACCATAGTCTGTTTTGTCATACCGTGGTTTTGTGGCTAGAAAGTAAGCTTTGGTAGCTAAAGAAGAAGTGTTACAAAACAGCCCTATTAAGCAATCATGTATTCAGATGACTGTACAAAGAAAGACCAATTCCTGTTTAGGTTTAGTTAAGTACATATGGCGAAAGGATACCAGTAGCTTAAGTTTTCTTACTGCAGTAATGTCATAACTTCAGCCCATGGGGAAACTGGGACACTACTACTATCATGTCAAGAAAACATGGCAAATAAGTGGTTCATACAGTGCTCTTCGGTTGTTCTATGAAATAGTTAAGTCTTCAAATCTGGTACAGAGCCAGAAATAGTAACCTTTGCTAACTGCTTGGCTAATATAGCGCACAGCCCTAACCCTCTGGTTTAGGATACTTTAACATGATGATGTTCCTCGTACACCCAGAACCAGCACAGTTAGCTCCCATCCCTTCCTTTGTGCCTACAGCCTTTGGTGTGAAAGTAATTTGAGGGATAAAGGAGATAAGTGGTGCACCTCAAGCTGCTAGTTCTCAGGGTGTCCAGATTGGGGACCTCATTTAGGAATGCCATTGCTCCTTTCTAGCTCTTACAGATTCATTTCCTCATGAAAAAAAAATGATGTTTTCCATTAGAAAATAAGAACTGGGTGAGATGAGGGAACATGTGGTGAATGATGAGGTCTCATTCTGCAATGGAGGAGACCCATGAGCAATTAGGGCATGTGGCTGGAGTTACGAGTCTGGAAATGTTCCCGAGTACCATAGAATAGACATAACCTTG
This sequence comes from Baryphthengus martii, assembly GCA_013396935.1. NCBI lineage: Eukaryota > Metazoa > Chordata > Aves > Coraciiformes > Momotidae > Baryphthengus > Baryphthengus martii. The sequence continues at coordinate 193,458 of VWZK01009818.1, read as the reverse complement.
CCCTGTTAGGATTTCAGTTTATCCCAGGGCTGAGGCCAGACTGGACTGATTCTATTCTCAGCTAGTGCTGTAACAGTCTTCTGGATGAAATCTTGGCTTTACTGAAACCTATTGAACTGCTCCAGTCCTCATGAGGACTAGAGTTTTAGCCTTTATGATTTATTTTTTTCCCACTAAATACAAAAGAAACAAACCAGAGATGTTGTTGTTCTGTGTCCATTGATTCCATGAACACATTTCATGGATTTGCTTCCCTCTACTCAAACAAAGAACTGAGGCCAATATTCCTTTTTATTGAAACTGAATATTGGGATTGTCAATGAAGAATCGCTACATGGTTTTTTTTGTAATAAATTAGTATTCAACTTAAAAAAATATGTATTTGACAATCAGAACTTTTTATTTTTAGTTATTTACAGTTAGTAGTCTTTGAATGGCCGTATTTATGTCTCAGCTGGGGAGGAGAACCATCACAGTAGAGAATAAGGTATGAATACTATGTTTGCTATGACAACTACACTACTGTCTTTTGCTATGAGTGCATGTAGAACTGTGTTTGGAGGAGGACCTTATCATGTGTATGGTATATATTCACTAATTATAAATTTCTGGTAGCAGACTTCTAAGTATCCGTTTGAATTTTCAAATCCCTTTTTTTCTTACCTCTCTCAGTATCTTTTTTACTTTACCTGAATATGAACGTGAATATATTGCAGTTTTCACAGATGTCAACACTAAAAAATACTTTATATTTGTTTATGTTTACATTAAAGACACCATCATCTGTCTTAGTAACAAAATCTAAGTTCATCCTATAGTCTGAAGGAATAACCATAACTTTGAGAGACAAAGAATAAACTTTTCATGTAAGGAATTTGCAAATTAATATCCCTTGTTCATATTATTTATTAAAGATTATGTGTGAATCACCAGACATAGAATTCAAGAGAACAGATTATATAATTTGTCTAAGATTATATGACATAAATGAACTAGAATTTAAAATAATACTTATTTTCAAACCAGTATTTTTCTGTTCAACTAGAACAAAAATATATAGTACTAACATGTAGTATTTTTTAAAAATACAAGCACAAATCTGTCATGAAAAAATATATTATGGAGCTCCAAAAGTAATTTTTTTCTGTGTTTTAATAAATATTGAAATAATTTAAAACCTTTAAATGATAATTTTTTTTAATTGATTGAGAAATAAGTCACAATTTAGTAGTACTGGCTCTAAGTTTTGATTTCTTCCCACTCATTTTAAATCCTACAAAACATTGAATTTTTTTAAAAATCAAAGCCTTCATTTACATAATAAGGAAATACAGTATTGATATTGTAGATTCCATATACTGTATTCATATGAAGGCAACATGTCTTTGCAGTGTTTGTTTTGCTTTTCACACATGTGTACAGAACTCTAATGCCAGGAAATATCAACAAGATAATAGCTGCAAGTTTGTAATGAAATTTAGAATGTAGAATATGTCTGTATATTATTAAAAAAAATAACAAAACCTCTCATACATCCATCAGTTGTAAGATATTAAACAATATGTTGATGGCTACACTTAATCTTCAGCCTACCGGAAGATCACATTTAATGCCTTTGCTAGCACAAGCACCACATGGTATCTGTTCAATCCAGTTTGCCTTTCAGGCATTTCTAGAGATACTCATGGTCTCTGCACATATATAATGTTCACTGTCAGAAAATGAAACCATTTTCAAAACTGCTGAAGTCTTAGGCATCTGTGCAGCCTGCAGGATTTTGAGAAAAAGTCGCACTGTACTTGATCTGCATCTTTGTTTTTATAAGAGTTGTGAACAGTTCAACAGTGGGTTTGTGAATGCTGAGATAGTCAAAATGTACACAGCCATAATACTCAAAATATCAGAGTATATGGAAGACAGACTAAAGGACCATATGCTATTTTCTCCTTGTTTATATGGTATAGAATTGTATTTAGGATTTTTATTAGCAGCACTGCAATTAGCTCTGAAGTCTTCAAATCAGTGTGACAAAATACTACAGATTTACTCTGTGTTGTAAATCTCCCCACTGGATCTCCTATTCTGTTAGTTTATTGGAGACATAAAGGAATTTTAAATTCACAACTTATGAAGAAGGTGCTCAGAGTATGTCAGATATCCTGAATTTTATAGTTTTCTGAAAACCACCCATCAAACCTTAGGATGTTCTACTGGTATTGCCGTTATGTTGTATTCTTTCTGCATTACCATAACCACAGTTCTACTGCAAAATTTTTATTTTTTTTTTGCAATAAGTACAGTAATTTTTTTAAAGGCACAATGGACATAAATGAGCTGGTTTTAGATCCAAGTGTCCTTTTTGCACAGTGTAATATTCACACATACAAGATCTGTCACAAAGAATGCCAACCAGTCTACTCTTCCTGGATCCTCTTTTAATCTTGCAATTCAGTTACACTTTGAAGCTTCCTCTATCATACTGACATTTTATGTACACAGCTTATGACAGTGATGTTTTTCTCCTTTCCTTTAAGGTGGGTTATCACATTATGCTGTTGATATACCATAGTAGTCATCCATCAGTGCTGTGTTCCCCTTATCTTGGGAAGACTGTTTCTCTCCATTTTTAGAATGCAAATTTGGTTGACACTCCAGATCCCATATAGTATCTTTCAGATATGTTATGAAAGTTATGTGACTCATCAGGGAAAACTCAAGCCAAACATTGCCATTCGTTACTCATTTTTGACAGACTTACCCTTTTCTTTGTCAGCTCGTTTCACATCCTGAGAACTCACTACAAAGAAGGAACCACTGTTGACTGGGGACTTGGAGTCTATGCAAAGCATAGAGAGACAAATTTGCTTTCATAGTGAGAGGGATCCTTATGCAAATCACATGGTGGATAGAGAAAACCTGAAAAATGGCTGTGTTGCCCACTATTACCAACCTCACTCTCTGTGAAGCTGGCATTTATAATCTTAGTGTTGGCACTTAGACTGTTAAGGTTTTTGAAAGTTCTGTTGTCATGTTTGCTCATATCCCATAATATGCTTTGGATAGATGATTCCCACATGACTAAACCATTCTTTTCAGTCAAAGAGAAAGTGGGGTTACCTTCTTGAGTTGAAAAGGATACGCAGCACAAAGATGTTGGAAAACAAGTGATAACAGAGCTGATGATCCTGTTAGCATTGTAATGAATTTAGCATCACTGTTTTTACCGAGGCCAAGAGGTTGAGATGCTTTTCTGTAAACTGAGATGAGAAAATTCACAGTCCTCACTTATCTTTCAACACTAGAAGCTTTCTTCCAAGTCTATTTTTCAAAAATATAATTGCTATGTTTATCGCTAATAACTAGAGATTGTTCAATTTGAATATAAATGCTGAGACAGCTGGTCTTGAAGTTAGATTTATTGAAATTGCTGTCCCAGTTATTACAGAATTTGTAGTTGACGTGTTTAGCATGTCTTTTGCAGTGGTAAATTATCGTTTTCCTTGGCAGTGTATTGAAATTAATCTACTACATAGACAAGCCTGTCTTCTCGTTTAAATAATTATTGACCTACTTATTTATCATATTTTTTAGTGAACCTGATGTCAAAACCTGCTCACCACCAGTAACACAGGGTTATCTTTCAGCCTAAAATGACTGACTACATTTTAATCAAGCAGAAATGAAAAGAGTTCAGAGGTAAGTGACAAAAATAATTAGACTCAAGAAAAGACTTCCATATGAATAAGAACTGAGAAGTTTAAGTTCAATGGGAAATGACTAAGAAGAGACATGAAGAAGTAGTCTGTTAATGATAGGATACTTCCCAGCTGCAAACTGGGGATTCTCCCATCTTCCTTTCTCTTAAGCATCATTGTGGGAACTCAGAAAGAGAAAAAAAAAGTTTGCTTGTTTAATTCTACTGTGTTAGTCCAAAATTTGCCTGTCCCCCTTAACTTAAAATGCATACACATGCTCCACCTTTTACCCCACAAAATCTAGAAGCACTGTGTCACCCCCTTCATAAACATTTCCAACGATTCAAATATTCCTCATTGAAGTTAGCCAGGGAGAACGAATGAGACCCTCAAAAGTGTTATGCAGAGCCCATGAAGTACATCAAACCTGCCTGACAAGTGCTGACTGAAGCCTGCATACAGGCTGCCCTCACCTCCTTCTCCTTCAGCTGGACTTGGAGATGATGCCATTGACAAAACAGGAGCAGAGAAAGGGAGAAGTGTGCCCCAGCTTGCCCAGTTTGGAAGAAGCCCAAAGACCTTTCTTCCTATGTCCTATGGACATGGCCACTGCTCCTTCTATTAGGAAAAATTCTTCACTGCCGGTGCCTGAGTGCTGTGGAGTAGTATCACATGGCTGGTAGATACATGGGTAGGCATACTGACCTGTCTTCTTACGAGGGTTTTCATAGTGTATATGGCAAGGGATGATTGAAGTTTTAAGTCACTGAGCTAAGGCTTCCTGTTTCAGAAAGCTAAGGATTCCATTATCTCCTTAAGAGATAATATGGACATAAATGCCATCTATTTTTTTATTGTTATTGTGAACTTCTATGCAGTCAATTTTTATTTTCTGAAAATTGTTGCACAACTCTTCTTTCACTTAGATTATGCAAACAACATTTAAGGACATATTCCATATGAAAAGCTAAGGCAGTAACACACCAGAACATTGTTTCAATGTACTAAAAAATCAGAAAATTATCTTTATTTCACCAAAAACAGAAGAACTTTCTGGACTGAAATGTTGCTTTTAGAACTACCTTACTGCAGATGTTCCTATTCAGTCATTTCATTGGTGCAAAGAAAGTACAAGAATCTTTTTTATATTAGCATTTTACCTATCTCTTTTAAACACCATCTGCTGTGAAAGAGACTGTTTAAGAAAAGGGAACATGGAAAAGGAGCAAAGATATGTCTATGCAGGAGGTAAGCATAACTCCTCATCCTAGTATTTTCAGCTTTTAAAGTTTTTCCATGGTTTCCATACCTCCTCTATCAGGGTACTACGCTGCACTACACTGTGCATATAAGAGTATGCATGAAATGCTATACCTGCGTGGATGTGCAGGAAGCAACAAATATGAGTAGGACAGTTCTGTTGATAGTAATGTCGAGTTTGTGTGGGTGAAGGTAGATGTACTGTGTCTTGTAAGCCTAGGACAACAGGAAACAATGGCTCATTAAACTCTTAGGTAAGAAACAGGCATTTCATCTATTAAGTCATGATTTATTCATATGCCAAAGCCCCCATATCAAAATTCACAGTAATTAAAGTTGAGTCATGCAGACAAGGAGACGAACTCAGAGCTGGTATAGGTATTGCCAAGACATGAATCAGCAGCAATCACCTGGGGTGGGGAGAAGGGAGGTGCCATTTCAAAATCTTGGACAAAGCCCAGGGTCACATGATGAGATCAAAGTATCAGTGTTTGTTTTAAAAGAAAATGCTTCTCGTTCTATATGAAGAAAACCTTAAAAATCTAACAGGCTACCTGTTGCTTAGTGTACAGCCTGAAATATTGCTTAATTAGGAGTAAACTGTCCTGCTGTGCCTTTCTCTGAAACCTGTTGCCAGCTAAAGGACAAGTGTGTACTGTGGTGGTGAGAGGAGCAGAAACAAGGAGGAGGTCAGACAGGGGTCTCATCCGTCCTAGGTGTGATCGTTTTTGTGAAAAAAACCCTATTTTGTCACATTTTCCTGCTCCCCTTCACACCATAACTTTGTGAAACCATGAAAAGCTGATTTATGCACAAAGTACAAGAGGGCTACGAGCCACAGTCAAGCTGTACAAGTTCATTCAATGAAGCACTCCATACTAGTCAGCTATTACTTGAATTCACTGCCTTGGTTGAAGATCCCTCTGCTGCTTTGCTCAGCAAACAAATAAAGGACGCGGTTAACTAAGCTACCTACTGGGAACGGAGCCATGCGCATGTAGGAGACTTGCCCTGACACAGCAAGGGATCAAATAAAGTGCATTTTGGGTGATGGTAGCCCTCAGGAGAGTTCAAAGTGTCAAAGTGTTCTGTCAGCACTGCCTACTGAATCACGTATTTCCAGGCATCCAGTCCCCACACAGCAGAGGTGCGATGCTAGTGCAGTTGCAGTGGAGGGAAGTCTCGCTCTCAAGTTGCAGAACGCTGCACTTCTTCCTTGGCCTGTTGCCGCTCTTGTAATGTCCCTGTGTGCCAGGACGGAGTCTGTCACTGCAAACCAGGTGATTATGGGTCTTCGGCCTCTGTTCTTTTCTCTAACAGAAGTGTGCCACTCCTGTTGGCTATTTAAACTGGAATTGATAGACACATTTCTCCTATGTGTGGTTATTGTGGCTGCTCCTCATTTTCATATTTAAAGCATATAGAAATTTATGGAAATACATACAATTTGACACAGTCATTTAAATAAGAAATCTTAATACTTATCATATATAACATATTGGAAACACAACAGGTTTAGTAAGATTTTTGTGTTATTAGTATCTAAGTGATTAAATGTATCTTTCAGTAAAAAAAAATCCATTATTATTCTGAAAGATAAATTAATTCTCTCAGTCACTAGCTAAAATAAGAATGGTATTGTTATTTCCCAAGTAACTGACTCTGTGATCTTTGCTTAGGGAGTATTGAGTTGAGATTTTGAGAATCTGGAAAAGAAAAAATTACAAAATAAAGCAATGCATTAAAAAGTGCTTATGATTAGCTTTTCTTTAGTTAACACAAAAATAAATATAATATGCAAAAATAGCATTGCTGACTTAATATCTGCACTGTATATTATTCTGTGCATGTTGCCTTTTTGGATGTATATGAATATAGGTATAATGGCCACTGATGGGAAAATTGCAGAAACGTCTTTTTGCACTGGGACTAGAACTAAGTTCACATGCTGACATGAATGTGAGGCAAAATGGGCTGTTTCATAAGACCAAAAATTACCTAAAAAGAGCTAACTCTATATAGCATAGAGTAACAAAACAACAGTCCAGATCGGAGTATCTGTTGTCCTTGGAGGCTGTTATCTTGAGCTGGAGACTGGTTAGGTTGCATCGATCTGCTTGTTGCACATTAGGAATGACCATGACTGGAATCCAGCAAAATAATCTAGAGGGTGCTTAGAATCTCTTTGTTTCCTTGATAAAAAGAAAAGTCTTGTCTGAACGTATCACAAATACCTGAAACTGTGTGTAGAAGGACTGATATTCTTCCATGGAAATATATACCCTGTTTGCTCTATTACAGATAATCTATGCAGCTTACTAATTCTATAATGTGTAACTGTATAAGTTATCTATGATACTGAGAGAAATCATGAGGATCAACTTTTCAGCAAACCTCCTTCATTTAAACTGCATTCAAAAGAGTAAGTTATTGTATTTTCAAAGTTGGAAATCTGTTTCAAATAAATCCAAATAACATTACTCATGCAAATCTTTCATCTCACTAAATTGATGAAGGGTTTCTGACTTTTAAGTAGCTATTCAAGAATGCATTATCTTGTTTTCATAATCTTTTTTCTCTTAAAAGAGTGGGTGTCATATGAGTCATTTCTTTTTGAGTTGCATAAGCCAAAGGCTTGTGTATGACAGCTGGAAAAATTAACTTTCCAATTAATATAAATATTCTAACATAAATAGCTACTTTTCTTAGTACTCAGTGTAGCACCTTGCTGTACTGTACATGATACGCTTTCAGAAAATACTACCTGGCATGTGCTAAGATATGAATTTGCACCTGTGATAAGACAAGAGGGAGATGCTGCCTCAAACATTTAAATAAACAAGGTTTTCATCCAAGAAAGAGAAGACAAAATATACAAACAACTTTGGTAGAAAATTTTGAATGCTCAAGGCTGCTTTTGAGATGAAAGCATTGAAAACGTTCCCAGGAGAAAATATTTTCAGTAAGAAAAGCTTGAATATATTTAAATGGAAAAATGGTGTCATGAAAGAAAATGTCATCACCCTGTGGCCACTAATGGACCTGACTGTCCCTGTCCACCTCCCTGGGGCTCCCTCACCTGGCCCAGAATCCCCTGTCAGCCTCCTAGGACTGTCAGCCCCCCAGGGCCATGAGCCCCTTCCCCAGTGATACTATAGCAGGGCTGGTCTCCAACTCCCTGCAGAAAGGCTCTGTGTTTTGGTAGATCCTGCCAAGCCTTGGCCACCCATGGGCCCACATTCCAACCTGGCCTCAACCCATCCCAAGGGAGATGCCCAATGACTGGGACTGGGGCTTCCTTTGTGTCCCCAACTGGACTGCTGCTGGCTGGGGCAGTAGGATGGGGCCCGGCTCCTGCACTGATTGGACTCCACAGGGAGCCCCCACCTTCACCACATGGGTTAACTTCTTGTCTATGAGATCCCCATCTACAAATCTTCTTTCTAATCAGTCAGTGCCCAGACTGCATGTTTTCTTCGTATTTTTTCCATCCCATGTGAAAGACTTTGCATTTATCTTTGGTGAACTTCACGAGGTTTCTGTTCATAAGGATTTCTCCAGCCTATTAATGCCCCTCTCAAAGACAACATCATCCTCCGGTATACTGACTGTTTCTCCCACCTTGGTGTTACCTGTGAAATTGCTGAGGGTGTGTTCCACCCTATCATTCACAACATCAATGAACACATTAAACAGTTTTGACCTCCCTGGGGAACACTGTTCATAACTAGACACCACTTGCACTACAAACCCCTTTGATTTCAGTTTTTCATCCATCTTACAGTCTACCTATTTGGAGGCAACCTCAGTTTTGCTATTAGGATGATATGGGAGAATACGCAAAAAATCTTGCTCAAGCCAAGGTCAGTGATATCTGCTGCTCTCCCGTTGTATACAGGGCCAGCCATTACATCACACAAGATAGTCATGCTGATCATGCATGATCTGTTTCTAGTAAATCCATGCTGACCATTCCATATCTTTTTCTTGACCTTCATGCACTTGGAAATGGCTTCCAAGATAATTTGCTCCTTAACTGTCCCAGAAACTGACTTGGGGTCAATTCTGGAGTTGTCCAAGTTTTCCAGCAGATAGATCTTTCCTTGTGTACTTTTGAAGATGCCTTTTTCTGGTCACTGGGGATCTCCTCTGACCATCATGGCCTTTCAAAGGTGCTAAAGCCTGGTTTTGCATTACAGCTGGCCAGTTCCTCCAGCAGGCTGTCTGAACCTATGGATTTCTTTATTTCCAATGTGCTTAAATAGTCCATTATTTGATCCTCTTTTACTATGGGCAGTACTTCTCTCCCTCAAACTCAGTCAGCACAGAGATGTGGAGAAGCCCAAGGAAATACCTACTCAGTAAAGACTGAGGCAAAGAAGGTACTTGCTTGGTGTTTTCCATGTTCTTTTTCAACCTCTCCATTTAGTAGCTGACCACATTTTTGCTAATCTTCATTTCGCTAATGAGATGCCTATAGAAGAACTTTTACCTTTTGTTTTCCTCACCAGCTTCAAATTCAGCTGAGCTTTGACTTTTTGCTGCATGCCTGGGCAATGCCTTTGCACTCCACCCAGTTAACCTGGCCCCGCTTCCACCTTCTGTACGCTTTCTCATTGTATTTCGGCCAGTGACGTGCTCCGCTTTAAGCAAGCTCGTTCAAAGTCATATCTGCTAGATTGCCTGTTTAAACATATTCAGGATTTTCAGAAAAAAAACAACACACAATCTACAAGCTTGTTATACACTCCAAACATCTTGATTATAAAATGTACAGGTATTATCAATATCTATTTCGAATAACTTCGATGTGCATGAGTCAAGAATATATTTCCTTTGAGAATAAAAAATTATGTAAAGAAGAAAAACAAAATATCTATCTAAAATTTGTCTTCTTTCTAGATTTCTTACACCGATTTCTTACAACCAAATCTCTAAGACTCTTTCCTGCTTTCTTTCTGTACAGGTATATAAATATAGTAACACGTCATCAGTCTATATATTTATTGTGTGAGTAAAAGAACATGGCAAGTCTTCCAATAAGTAATACTCCTTTACAGTAGTCATCTTAACTATTCTATTGACTATTAGAAATTCAAACTGCTCTTTTACCTTTATTAGTCATCTATTTAATTTTATTCTAATATGTCTTTTATTCTGACACATCTTGTATTCTAATGCACCTAATGCATCTCAACATATCTAACAAGTTCTAATACCTCTTAGTAGAGATACAACAGTTTTACTCATAAAAACTGTTGAATCACAAATTGGTAGAATCGTGCACATTTTTATGCTTCATTACAACCATTGTAACTCACACACAAATTACCTCCTCTCTTTTACTGCTTTTACTGCCACAGAAACAACAAAAAAAAATGAAGAAAATTATAGGGGAAAAATGAAAATTGCAAAGAATTTACTTACAAGCATTGGAAAAATCCTGAGAAACCAAAACATATAAATCATGAGAAAACACATAAATATCTTTCAGCTCTGTTATTGTCTGTCTTTATGGCGTGAAGGCTATTTACCCCACGAACTGTAAAACTCTGTAACCATGTGTTCTGCCTTCCATTATCTCCTTACATCTCATAGACTAACAAGGAGGAGGATGTGTCAACGGGCAAGCTACCCAGGTAGTATTTAGGCAAGGACAGCAACCGAGAGGATTAGTTGTTCACACGTGATGTGCAGTGACTCAGTGCCTATGGTTGGAAGCACTCCACCTTTGAGATGTGAGAATGACAGAGAAACCATCTCTCCATATGAGTGCCCATGGCACGTAGTTTCTTAAATATGGTCAAACTTGTATTTGGCTTTTGGTACTGCTGTGTCACATTGGCCCTTATTCTCGACAGTCCCGGAGGAGTATAGGAAGATAGTTAGCCTGCCTCCCTGTTCCCAAGACTGATGCCAATTTATTAATGTGTCATATGTAATTTCTTTAAAAGGTTCTTGTGATATGTGGGTTGCAAAATATTACAAAACTCATATGCTTTCACAACGTAAGCTTGTAGCTGCAAGTCAACTCAATGTGTGAGCTAAAAGACATATGGATGAAAGAGTTAGCATTCCGAATGCCCTCTATTTAAACCAAGGGAGAGTCGTTGCCAGTCAGCCTAAGGATTTCTCATTTTGACTCCCATTGCAGGTCTGGAGGCATTAATGTAATCTGTCTAGTAAATTATATTAGTAAATCCAGTCTTTTCCCCCTGGATGTGCTTTTGTGAAGATTGAAGATGTATAGAATGCAAAGATAGAAGTGGGTTATCGTCAGATATATTAATGGCTGACTTGTTGAAATGAAAATTTTAAAAATTAATAAAGAAAATATATGTGTTTGTGAGCTGCAGTGGGTATCTGAGACCCATCAATAAGGACAGATTTTTCATATGCACTCTTAATAAATTTATGAAGAAATTATCTCTAGAGTGTTAGTTGTGGGTTTGTTGTGTATTTATAATCATAGCTGAATCACTCTGAAATATATCCACATATTTTCCATATCATATAACAGAAAATAATATATATCAGGATAAACGTTGATAAGAAAAAAGACAAAATTATTGAAGTTACAAAAAGTGTAGGCTACATTCACGCACATCTTTCCTCTATTTGCTCATAGTGATGCATCCCGGATCTTGTCATCCGCTATGCACACTGCTGGGTTACACCAGCCCAAACTGTGGATTATCCTGGGGTTGCCAAGGACTTGAAGGTTCAATGTTGAAAATATTTCCCAGAAATCATGATTCGGGAATAGAGGGCCCATCTGTATTCATGTTATGAAATCTCAGAGAGAATATGCATACATATACTCTCCAGCAGGACGCTGGATTTCTTGAAGATGCATGAGGTAAATCTAAAGTAGATTTCTAGCCAGTTTCCTCCATGCAGGATTAATACTCTATTTCTCCTTCAAAGTATTGAAGTAGAATAAATTGTTGTCAGCAGAGAAAATTGCTAAACTCTTGAGCCCTTTATCAGTAACTTCACAGGGTCTGATCTGCAGAGCTTATGCTGGTGGAGTTCATTGCAGGTTGACAGTGGGATATTGGCACCTTATCTGTGTCATCTGGGAAGAAGCTGGTGCAGATGGGGAGCAGCTGCTGGGGTGGCACATGGACCCTTAAATGCCTAGAGCCTCAACCCACACCAGTGCACGCTGGGCATTTGATCCTACTGCTACTCTGTGGTAGGACAAGTCTTGCTTCCTAAAGTTGGTATCTGATTTCCGTCCCGGACTCAGTGGTGCTTCACATTGCTCAGATAGCTTAACATGTCCCGGGACAGCTGATGCTGACATATCCGTACAGGACCAAGAACATGCATGAACAGTAAAGCTGCTGATCCCAGAAAGTGCCAGAATGATGACATGTGCACAATTAGCTCATCTGGTTAAAAGAGTGATGATGGTGTGAAGCATCTTGGCAGGGACGGTGCCACACCCTGCAGCAGTAGGGACAAGGGACAAGTTTACATTGCAGACTGAATAGCACAGTGGCTGAATGTCCCCAGGTACATAGTCTTGTCCTCATACTAATCAAGTACTCATCAGGAAATACATTTATAAAGAATTCTATAAAATTAAACTCTTCAGGACGCAAGTCAATTATTAAACAGAAGAAGATAATAAGAATAATCCCTGGTTATTAGGTATTAGGGTGCTGCATAAAGCTTTTAAAATTCTGCTGCCGTTTTGATGTGTGCCACTTGCTAACATTGTCTGAGATACAGAGGAGGAAGGAAACAGAGTCCGAATTCAATGCTGGGTGCAAATAACAGTAGTTAATAGAATTCAGGATGTATAAGCAAGTTATGGACTCAAAATCTGTTTAAAACCTATTGAAAGATTTTCTTTGTTAGGATGCCTTAAATTCCTAGTAGTGCCAGCTTCTTCATGTTATCTGGCTCTACACATTATTCTTAAGGGTCCATCTTTCCTACTCCAACTCTCTTTTGCAGGAGAGTTCCACTGATTTGGAGCTTCCAAACCAGTTTACCATCTCTCTCAATTCTGATACTTAAAGTGTAAATCCTGTGCAAATAAAGATGTTTCATTTTAGAAACAGAAGGGATAGAAAGTTGATAATATGATTCCATCATTTTCTAGAACAATTATTGCTTGTGGTCTGTCCTACTGGACAAGTCCCTCTTTGAAGTGTTTATGCATCTCTGATGCTCCTTGTGCTTGCCTCATGCTTGTAGTCATTGTTTCCATCTACGCAACACTTCCAGAGATCATTGGGTTTTGACTTAGTGGTTCAGATGTGGTTAATAATGACAAATAGCATGTGGTAATTCAGTAAAATTTCTAAATAGTTGTTAATGCCTGAGGAAAATATCTTAAAGAGCTCTAGGTTTCCTCAGAAATTCTATGTATTTCTTCCACTGGGCCATGAAAGTCTTCATGACAAATGCAGATATTCTTTTGACGGGTGTTATAAGTACTCTTTTAAAAGAAACTGAATACATTATTTCCAAGAAGAAAAAGAAAGTGAGCACATCTTTGCAAATCAGAATACATCTTTTAAGTTGGAAAATTTAAAAAAAATGAAAAAGTCACAAGTGATCTTGAAAGTTGCACCTGAAACAGTTTTACATATGGTTATAGATGCTATGCAAGATTTCTGACAGTGAACAAGATGAGAGAAAGAAGTATAGTTTTTTTGCATTTACTTCATGCGGTTGATAGTATTTAGCGGATTGCTTTTGAGGCCAGATCGAGCAGATACTTTCTTAATTTTACAGACATGAGTAACTAGCTCTAGTTGCTTCAGCACCATCAGGCATTACAAAACCAGGGTTCTCACCAGCTTGTGGATGATAACATGAATCACCTTTGCAGTAGGCCAAGAGTTACAGTGTAAAATCAGAGAACTGCTTAAGCAGACAGCATGTATTTTTCATGCCAGTTCAAGTGACCATCAGCCATACCTGCTCAGCCCACACACCCTCCACTGCACTGGCAAATCACTCATTGGACATGGGAAATTTGTATAAAGAACCAGTAGAAAACTGTTGGCTTTATACTTTTAGTAAGAGTCATTCTCTGATCATTTATTTCCTGGGATGAGCGGCCCATGGAAGCAGGAGGAGCCAGTACTGTGGATAATGTAGGGTGAGGGGCATTTATTGCTTTGGGAAAGTAAAGGAGGAATGTAATAGCCTCACCTGAGGTCAGTTTAAGTCACTATAGTACTACATCTGATAGGCAAAAATGTTACCTGAAATTATTTTCAACTGTTATTAAACTGGATTAACTTCCATACTGCCAGTTTATCTGAAACACCAGCTGGCTGCTTTCTTTTTCCCCGTCTATAAAAATTATTCTAATATATTAATACAATGAACCAAACACTCTGAGGGGAGCATTAATGGGCTCATGAATACAAAAAACATCCTCCTCTCTTAAAAGCTCCAGGCTGTTCTAGTGGTAGTGCAGAAGTGATTTTGGGTTTAGTTTGTTGTTTTTACAAGGCAGACTACAACATTAAAATAAGCAGATCCATCAGGGGACATGTGTCATAATGTATCTCTGGGGTTTAAAGCATGTGAACAAGTAAAGCAGTTTCTTGACCTAACAATGTTCTTTCAATTTTATACCAACTTTGATTTATAAGAACCAGCTGTTTTGGCTTCAAGGCACTGGTAGAAATTAGTAAGTCTTTTAGTAAAACTTGTAATGACTCCACAAAACACAAAGACGTAAAAGATCAGGGGATTGGGTTTGAAACCCAAAGGGGTTTTAGATGCCTTAAATCAAAACTCAGTCAACAATACTTTCTGAAGCCTCACTTTGCTTCAGTGTGTTTTCTGCCCAAAAGACTATTTATTCTGCTAGAATCCATGGGTGCCTAAATTTCTGTCCTAAAGAACTTTGTACAACCCCCTGTGCTCCTCCACGCTTAAAACTCAGTAAGGCTCACAAAACAGGCTGTCATCTATTTGTCTCAATGCATGATCCACCTGAAGTCATTCTCAAAGCAGTGTCAGTGGCTTCTTTTTCTAAGTCTTAATACTTATGCTGCCTAAACTAGATGGCCTCTTTCTTAGCTTGCTGGGTTCTTTCAATCCTGTTTTTAGTATCTACATAAACATCTGCAGACTGAAAGTGGAGCTAATGCAGAATTTGGAGACCTGAAGTCAAGGAGTAGGTAATACCCAGTGATATTTTTATTTGCTCAAAAGTCTTTGGACATGTCTATTCTTGCCAGAAAACTTCCTGAAGCATCAATAGTTGTTGTCTAAACATTATCTAAACCTGTTTGAGTACAGTTGCTAGTAGTCTTTCCAGCTAAGTCCCAGTCCAATAGGCAGGTGCAGAAGATGTTTGCTAGAATCACTTCTCTGTCTTACCTCAAATACTATTAAAAGTTGCCTTATTAAAAGTCCTCCTGTGGCTCTGACATCTGATCTCTCAGATATCAGTAGTTTACACATCCAGACTAGGATTTTTTTTAAAAAAAAAGTTACAAAAGTGTGGGTTCGACATGTTCTTAGTCTTGGTTTTCTTGTATCATTTGACTTTCAGAGAACAACTGGTGACTAGAAGACAATGCTTTCAGTATAAACATTTCTCATAAAATGATGTCCTTTCTTCAATGTTTCATTTTCCTTTGACACCCTTCAGGTATATTATTACCCCCTTCTTGATTTTTCTTTAAATTCCTCTTCTTTAAAATATGGTAACACTGTCAAGACTCAGGGTTCTCATGCTTTTGTTCACACTGCATTGTGCCTATGATTTTAGGTATTCTCATAAAGCAGATTGAGTATTTGTGCTGAAGAGACCAACAGAAATACGGATATCAGAATTAGAAACAGAAATATCATCAGGAATCAAATCTTCCTTTACATGTTCTCAGAATGAGGTACAACACACTGAATAAGGTGGACAAAATCTGCTGTCTAACCATGTTGTAGGCTTTTCTGAAGGCTTTAATAAGCCTTTTCTTGCCCCCAAATCAAAGCTATTTCAGTTTAGTTTTCAAAACCAAATATGGTTTCTCATACATTTATGTGTTTTTGCAGTGCTTTGTTTAGGTCTCAGCTATAGGCAGATTAGCAATTCTAATCCTACAAGGACAAAAAACATGTATGCATGTTAAAAATTATGCAGGTTAAAATTAGATGGGTTGTTACTTGTCACATGCTGCTGTAGATTGCATTGGCTCTACCTATGTTATGCTATAAAAAGATTAATCAAAGCCAATGAAAGGAAAATAATAAAACTTTAATACACTGGAAAGGGAAAAAGAAAAATAACTGTGTACCATTAACAGTTCAAGCCTTACCTTCAAGAACATTTTTTTTTTTTTAATCTTTTTACTGGCATTTTTCCCACTTTATAAATAAAGTTATAGCATGTCTTTAGGGAAAGCAACTGGTTTACAAGATTACAGCATTTAATTATATGAAGAAAAAAAAAAGAAAAAGAAAAAAAAAGAGAAAAAGAAAAAACTGAATATCGTCGAGCAAAATGCTTCCATATAAAAGGATAAATGGTTAAAATCAGTGCACATGATTATCCACAAGAACCTGTTTGAATTACAGATTCTATTAATAAAAGAGATGTGTACAGCAAGACCAAACCATCATGACATAGGATTATTTTAAACAGATACGGTACATCTTCCATAGCAGCTGTGGTTTATAACACTCGGAGAAGTGGCCTTTTTAGTAAAGACTTTTCAGATGATGATTCTATCTTTCTCCGTTGCCCTTTATATAGCTGATGAGTGAAATGGCAGTGAAAGAATCCTGAGAGTAAATCCATGATTAAGTACCAGTCCCAGGTTTGCTCAGAGCACTGGGAAGGATTGGGACAGATTTTCAACTTGACAGAATTCTGTCTGCTTGATAAGGTTGACTTAGTTAGAAAATAATTCTCAAACATTAGGGAAGATGATTCACGTTCCCATTCTATATGTAAAAAAAAAAGCAAACAAAAAACTACTTTGAGATTATATTATTGTCTAATTTTCTATATTTCCTAAATTAAAAATATTGGCATTATACTATAACTCTTGGAAAACATGGATTTTATTAGTGTTTAACAAACACACAGAAAAAAAAAGAATAATTTGTGTGATTATTAGATGTTATTTCAGAAATCAGGTGTTAAAGTATCTTTAATTGTTAGCTATAAGACTTTTTTTATATCATACCAATTTTCACTTCAGCAGAAAAAGTATTGGGTCAAATGTTTTAATGAAAATTCATTTGCCAAAAAAAATGAGGCTTGGTCAAAAAAAGGAGTGTTTTCTAATGCAAAAAATGAATAGTTAATTACAGAAATAAAGAAACACTTCATGTAAACATTTTTTAATTGTTACACTTTATTTCCAAAAACACTCTCTAATAATGCACCAAAATTTACCCACAAAAAAAATTCATAGGGGGAAATGATCCAAAACTAAAAAGTATCATTTCACATTCAGTCAAAAGAATAATTTTCAAGTGAATTTTTAAAAATTAAGAATTTCTTAAAAATCAAAACTAGGTAGCTCTTTCTGTTTGACTTGATCTAAACCGAAAATTTCCAGTTTCTCTGGCTAGTTGAACAAAAAAAAGTACTCAGGAATTTCTACTGTATATTTTATATTCAACCATTACAAAAGAAGGGAAACACATTTCATATGTCTACATTGCTGATTCACTGGTAAGCTTTTAAGAAAACAGACAGTATACTATAGTGAAAAAAAACCCAAATAATTTACCCATGTAAGGATTAAGGAT
The DNA here is from genome assembly GCA_013396935.1 of Baryphthengus martii. NCBI lineage: Eukaryota > Metazoa > Chordata > Aves > Coraciiformes > Momotidae > Baryphthengus > Baryphthengus martii. The sequence continues at coordinate 175,759 of VWZK01009818.1, read as the reverse complement.
GTAAGAATAATGTAAAATCATTAATGTAATTATTCTTAGAGTTCTTGGAAAGATATTAATTCATTAGCAAACCAGAAGTTGCAGTGCAGTTGGTGTGTGATAAACATAATGGCACTAATTGGAGAAGTTGATGATGTTTTGCAGGGGTTTGTCAGAATAAAGGTAATAACGTTGCTAAATCATATGTTTATTCATATTACAATAAATTAATATAAAAATGCAAAAAACCCCCAATATTATTCCAAGGACCAGCAAAGACATTCTCTAAAATATACATTTTATGTTTGTGGTGATATAGATGAGTGAAAGAAAGTTGGGACTTTACTCACTGAGTACATTTTCCTTAATTGAATATTTACCCTTCCAATGCTTGGCGAAAGCATTAGAAAACTCTGTACTTTTATTTTCACAAGGATGAATCATTTATTTGAAAAAATATTTTTTTATTACTTTTATGCCACAAGTAAACTTTATTTATGCATGTACTTCTGGCTTTTTCTAGTGGATGGAAATAGCCAGGTATTTCTGTCCAAAGTCCACATTTAATCAGAACATAGATTCAAAAGAAGGGCTCACTATGTTCCCTGTAGTGAAAATTCAACTTCATCACTGCAGTTCAGTTTCCAGCAAGTGAACAGATAAATAAACTATCTCCATGTAAAACCAAAACAACATGAATAAAGCAGACTGGGCATCCATTTGTCCCATTATAGGCTGCACCCAATCCCTTTATAAAGAGTTTTCCCCAAATAAAAGTTGTAAGTCTTGCCTGAACAGCTACAGATTTTAAGGAAAAGACTGAAAGGGATTCACAGTGAGAGGAAGAATTTGGAAAGGGTCAGATTTGTCTTGTTTTGAAGAAAAATATGTTTATTGATCTGACATGATCATCTGGCAGAATAGATTTGCTTTCTTCTGCAGCGTTCAGATAGTGCATGGAAATGGTAGAGGATATCACAGTTTGTTCGTACTTCCCATTTTACATGGTATGAAGCTAGACCCTTACTCTTATGGGCTCTTCTGAGGCTTGGGAGGAAGGCAGGATCTAAAGGTGAGAAATGACATCTAACATAGACTTCAAACTGAACTCCACAGATGCTGACTGATTACCATCCAAAGTCACATGGGTAATGGAAAGAGCGTGAAAATATACTTTTACCCATAAATACCTGTAGTAGTTTTTAAACTGAAAATGGGAAACTGCCACAAGGATTGGATTAATAAAACAAGCAAAGCTTGTTATTCTTTACCAGACTACAGAAAACTCTTTCAAAAATGTCCTGTCTTGAGGAGTAAACAGTTTCAAAAGCTTCAAAAGTATCTAAACAAGAAATGGGAAATCTCAGCAATTTAGAAAGGGGAAATAATGGTAAGAAAATACTTTATCAGATGATTATTATTATTATTATCATTGTTGATCAAAAAAATTGATAACAAAGTTTTCAGCTGCATACATTATGTTTACTATTTCCAATTCCATTATACAATCAAGTCAACAGATCTTAAAATATGTGCATGGTCAAGATTAGCAGATGGCCATCTTTCTCTTCTCAGAAGATGCCATAAAAAGATGGTCTCTGAATAGCAGTTGGCAAGAAAAATATGCAGATGGCAGAAGTAACTTTAATATACATCCATTACGGATATTAAATTAAATGGGACAGATAATTACACAGCCTAATCACTGATGATTAATTGCAAACAACAGACATAAAATGTATATATTTCACATGCTAGTTCTTAAAGTGGACTGCTGAAGCATCTAGGCATTGAATAAAAAGATTAAATCACAAATCAGACATGCTGTTGGCAAAAACAAAACCCAGGAAAAAATCCATACCTAGTCAATCAGCTGCTCAATAGAATAAGCGTCTCTTGCACTGTGCCCTGAAGGTCAGTTAGTCTGTGACTCTGACGGAATGTCAAGAAGAGCGATTTGCTTCAGCTGAAAAGAAGTCTGCATAGGTCACACGGCACTGAAGCTTAAGAACTAGTCAAAAGAGTGTCTCAACAAAACTGAATTGCATTTTTCAGGGCAAAAGCTACCATCATTGACAGAGAGCCAGTCTGATTTATATATAGACCCTTCTTTTCCCTCAGACAAACAGTGTACCTTACCGGCATAATAAAGAATTCAATCAAGGACATCAGAGAGCCAAAGTAGCTTTAGGCTGCCTTTGTATTCTTCTCAGTTTGGACAACAAAGGTATGGCAGTGATTCCTAACACCATTCAAAATGGTCATGGAGGCCACCAAGTTCCAAGTTGCATTCAGGGTTATTGTATCATCTATAGCACTCTGTCTGCACTGCAGAGCAGATTTCCATCGTTTACTTCAAACTACTGGCCTTCACACCAATGCTACCTCATGCCAACATCACACACTCCAATAGGGTCCTCAGTATCCTCCTCCAGGCTGCTATTAGCAGTCTCAGAGCTTGTGTATCTTTAATGTGATTGAGTTCTTTCCCAAGACTGCTGGATCTACACATAGATCAAACACAGTGTCATCATCATTTGCTTTTCTGGTGAGAGGCTTGTAAAGGTAGAGGGCTGGTATTTAGAACCCAGAGGTCAACTCTGCAAAAGATATTAGAAGGGGGAAAGATGTCCAGTAAAGCTAAAGGTAAAAGAAAAAAAAATAAACAAAAAAGAGACAGCTCAGTAAAGAACAGCCATAACTATTTCTGTGCATTATTGTTAGCAAACTTCCTATACTTTCACTGTATCAAAAACAGAGGCAGTAAGATGTATGACACATTTTAATCTTTTTTATTTATCAACAGTCCTAAATATTATTGCAATTCCAATTTCATGCCATGTTCTCTATGTCCTTATTGAAATGCATATTAATAGACAACAAGGGAAAACATGGGCGGAAAATACATCTTTCACTAACTTTTTATTAGAGATTCAAAACAATATGCTAAACAATACCACTTTTTTTTTTTTTTTCTTGTAAGGATGTTCAGCTTTCCCTTGAACAAGCAAATGTTAACTATATTCATCAAAAAGGGACCTAATGGGTCTTCACTGCTTTATTTATTCTACCGAATGACTTATCCGTGATGCAATAAATACCGCAGTATCTGAGTACAGCATAAGCAATGGTAGCTTATGCGTGATGCACAGCCCATTGACCAGTGGTATGTACCATAGAATCGTATCATAGAAAGACTTGAGTTGGAAGGGACCTTAAAGATCACCTAGTTCCAACCCCCGCTGCCATTGGCAGGAACACCTCCCACTAGACCAGGTTGTTCAAAATCTCATCCAACCTGGTCTTAAACACTTCCAGAGAGAAGGCACCCACAACTTCTCTGCGCAACCCACTCCAGTGTCTCACCACCCTCATAGTAAAGAATTTCAGTCATTGTAATACTAACAATCAAACCTTTCTAAACAGTAATGAAGGCAAAGATGTGACCCTGCTTCAGTTTTAATCATTTTTTGGTTTAATTGTAGTTTCTAGGTCTACCTATTTTGAAACAACGGCTTTCCAAAATATTTTAAGTATTTGAAAAGAATGAAATATCTTCACTTTTACAATATTATCATGTCTCATAACCTTTTTGTGAATTATTGCTTCCCATTCTCCATCAGTCTACTCAGATTTACAGCAAAAAAAGTTTCCCTGAGAAATTTCACTTCAGAAACATCAGGAAAATTGAATGTATCCAGACTAATCAAGAAAGTAAGATTAAACCATCTCCACAAGGTTAGCCAGGCTCTACTTTTAAAGGAAGATATCAGCTCAGAACTTCAAAACCAGTTGTCTTATTGAACAAAATCACTCTAAAATGCTGGGTTGATGAGTCTTATATATGATTTTAGTGGATTTCAGCTGGCCAACAGGACCTGTGGTTTATAGCAGTACTGCATAAGAGTAATTGTACATAAATGACATATTTTTCTGGTATACTATTGTAGCGTGCCAATTTTTTCAACTGTCAGATGATAGGAAAATAAAATTGGGGACATGGAGAGGAGAAACAGAAATGGGCATTTAAATCCCTTGGATTGTATTATCTTTCTGACATTTTACGACAACATATATCTGTGAAATCTGAATTCCATGAAAGTTACAGCAGCTTTGCAATTGAACTTAATCTTTGTGATTGGTGAAGACAAAGCATGTTACCAAACATATTTATTTCTCAAGCAGTGATTTATTTTTTGTGACTTCTCAGGATAAAGGAGAGACACAATTTGTGCCTTTGGACTTGAAACTAAAATTTATATGTTTGTCCTGACAATAAAACATGTTTGAGGGCATTCAACACCTAGACTTATTTAAACTGTCTCTACATATTATCTCTCTGTCATCTTTACATAATTTTGCCTCTGAAATTTATAATACATACAAATTTCCAGTAAAAGTTTTATTAATAGGACAATCTTTGTGATAGATAACCAGTTTCACTAAAGAGTATTAATGATTTTCTGCAGAAACAGATCAAACGTCATTTAAAAAATTATTAATTAAATCACTATGAGTTAACCTTAGCAGTCCAGAATTTTGATGTAAGAACTCTATTAGGGAAGTGCATTGATTTAATTGCACTTTTTATACTTTTAGTCAAAATGTCAAAGGTATGCTCTGAATTGTATATTATCTGAGGGCTTGATTACTTGCTTGTTCATAATTGTATCACTCAGCCAGAAGTAAACTCTTCTGACATTTAGCTTTACTCTGTTTTCTTTTTAAAGCGAGAGATGATTCAGCTAAGGCAAAGAAAAGAATACGATGTAGGAAGCATATGGAATTAATTATTTACTGTGTAAAACTACATTTACATTAAAGTAACTCAGATCAGACCAGTTGAGGTTTTAAAACACTTACTGGCTATGGCTGTGATGATTTTGGCTCCAGCTTTCTAGATTCTTCTGCCCTGGTGTGAGAGATTGCTGTGCTCTACCTTCTGCTCTGTATGCCCTCTGTGCTTGCTCCCACCCCTGCTGATCTGCCAAGAGAACTCCTCACATTTCACTCAGAATTCCGGTTCAATAATGCCTGTTTGCATAGTTTAAGCTAACAATTTAAGCCACTGCATTGTCTGGACTAATAAACTGTAATGTTAAGAATATATTACTTAGGCTAATACATGTCACTACAAATGAAATGGATTGAGATGTCCTCATGTGAGTTATTGCTGCTCAGCATAGTAACTTCTTACACAGAGAGGTTTTGGAAAGGATACATACCCACAGCTAAGCTTTTATGTAGTCTTCAGGGTTTGGTGGGAATAGGTCATGTTCTGACTAAATTATGTGTTTTGGTGAAAATGTTCCCATCTAGACACAAAATGCGTTGATCATACAAACCTTGACAACATTGTGCAAGATTTAGGTCTGAGCTGGGTCCCAACATGAAGAAAAGAGCACAAATCCTAACATGCTCCGGGTTCCTCTTACTGGATGCCTAACCATGATGAATCCAAACTAGTTTCAGCTACTTTGACCTGTTCAGGCTTGTTCAGCAAATGGAGACTGAACCCAGGAGAAACCGAAGGCCTGCTGACAGCACAGATAAAATTTCATCACTGGATTTGGTTGAAACACGTACTTTGTTTGGGGTAATAATCTTCATCATAATACAATTCCATTTGGTACTACAGAGTAGACTGTCAGTAGTTATCATTGGGCCTGGATAAACAATTTTGCAAAATAATTCCTTATCAGCTTACGAACAGGCTGTATTCTGTTAATATCACAGTTTATTGATTAATAATAGTAAATAGTTTCTATTTCCTGGGCAGTTAGGGGGGGAAAAAAGTGACTGCTCTCTACACCTACCTGAAAGGAGGTCGTAGTGAGGTGGGTGCCAGCTTCTTCTCTCAAGTAAATAATGGCAGGACAAGAGGAAATGGCCTGAATTTGCAGCAGGGAAAGTTTAGATTAGATATTAGGAATAATTTATTTACTGAAAGAGTAGTCAGATGCTGAAACGGGCTGCCCAGGAGGTGGTAGAGTCGCCATCCCTGGAAGTATTAAAAAAACGTGTAGATGAGGCACTTCAGCATATGCTCCTCTAGCGGGATGGTGAGGTGTTTTGCGGGGTAGGGGTTTTTTTGTTTGGTCGGGTTTCTGGTTTTTTGGGTTGACAGTTGGATGCAGTGATCTTAGAGGTCTTTTCCAACCATGACAATTCTACGATTCTGTAACATGCCATTTTTCCTGTCACCGTAAGTTTTTCCTGCACAAACACGACAGAGGGGAAGTATTTATTTCATTTGAGTCCTTAAAAATATTACTTCTAATATTTTATGTAACACATTATTAACATTAATAAATTGTCTCAAATAAGTAAGTTGAGTGTCTTCTGACCTTTTCAGTCATGCCCCACTTCACATAAGAGCTCACTTGTTCAAGGATCTTCAAGTTTCCTGGTGATGTATGCTGTCCAAGCCCAAGGCAGAAAACATCTTGTACCTGATTGCTAGTGCAGAGCTCCTCACCACAGCACTGTGCCTCATAGTCTGAGACATGCAGAACTAACGAGTTGTTTTCCAGTGATGTTTAGACACATCATAGCAAATTTAACAAAATGTAAATATTTCCTGCTGTTACACTGAACACTATAGACATGCAGAGTGTCAAATAGAAAAGGGATGTGCTGATTCTCCTGTTCCAAAGTGCTAAGCTCACATTCATCCCTCTCAGTGATAGGGTGGTGCTGCACTACCACAGCCTATTTGAGCATTGTTGATAATTTAAATGCAGTCAGAGCCCAGATAAGACAAGAAAATCTTGTGCAGAGTTGTGTTTCCAGCTGCTGCTTTGCAAATCACAAAGCAGAATCTGCTGCTCAGAAGGGGAAAATGAAAAACAAACAAACAAACAAAAATCACTAAAAAAACCCACACCAAAAAAAAACCCCAAACCAATTAAAGTAAAGGTACAGCCAGGTCTCAGAATTACTGCATCTCTCTGAGTTCAAGTGCCAAGCTTATTACTTGGACATGGTCTCAAAGGTGCTGTATGTCACCCAGCATTTCTGCACTGCTTCCTCCTGCTGCCATTCACCTTCTCCGAAGACCGTTTGGGTCAGAAAATCAGGCCCAAGGCTTTACTCAGAGAAATACAGGGAGAAGTATATTAGAACAGACAAATGATAGACTTTGTTCAATATATTGCTTTGGTTTTTCACCCAAACTCAATGCTTCAAAGCTATCTCTAAAGAACTCAGACAACATCTATCCAATTTAGCAATATTATGGCATGAGTAAAATTTGCTCCTGATATCGTGAAGTTTGGGAATTTTAAAATATATTCCAGTTGCTGAAAATTATGTACTTTCTTTATTCATGAAATAAACACTTTTCCTGCTAATGGAGACCTACCTCCACAGCAAAAGTAGTTAAAAGTACACCACGATCATGATCCATAAGAAAACAAATAAGATAATTAAAATACCCATAAAAAGTGAGAAGATAAATTTAGTGGATATAGCAATTTCTGAAGGTTTTATATAACTGTTTAACATCCCCTTCTGCAAGAAATAATACAAAACATTCGGAAGAGCTTTATAGAATCATAGAGTAGTTTTCGTAGGAAGAGACCTTGAAAATCATCAAGTTCAACTATTAAGCATATATTAAAGGAATTATTGTATAGTAAACTGTTTATTATATATTAAACTATAAAGCTGGAAAATGCCATCTGATGGAATATGACTGCTGGCTTTTAGACATGCTAAGAAAAATGTAAATTATAATGGAAAACCTTATTATTCCCAATAGTTTGGGTTTATCATTAGGAGCAAAGGTAAGATTGTCTCAGCTCCAGGTCCCCGGGGCTGCTGATGGTGGGGCTGATCATGTACACCCAGCAGGCTTATGCCAGAGCACTAATGGGCCTAATTGTTGCTGCCCACCCCTTCCAAGTTGCTCCCCACCTGCCCATGGTCCAGGATCTTACAACAGCACAGGGAGGTGCCCAATGCCTGGGGCTACGGCTGTCCTGGTGTCCACAGTTGCCCTGTTCCTGGATGGGGCATTGAGACAGGTCCTAGCTGCCAGGTTGTCCCCTGACAGACCCCTGGGAGACTTCCACTGCTCCCAAGGGAGAGCCCTCATGGGAAGGCCAGGGTGGGAGCTCCATTTCCATGGCTATATTATGGGCCCCGCATTGGCTGCAGTTCCTATGTGCCTCACTTTGTGAAAATGAGTCTCTACCTGACACTCACAGCCAACAAACTCCACAAAGCAGGAATAGTGCTGGGGAATCACAGTGAGATGTAATCACAGTGAGATGTGACCTGCTGCAGACACCCCTGCAAGCCTCAGTTTTGTTCAGGCAGTTCTGCAGTCCCACAAGTAAGATGACAAAGCTATTATGGCTTATAAAATATGCTGTTAATTCCAATTTTTCATAGGTCATTCATATTCTCATAGCACTGTTGTGGGTAATATTTGGATTATGTCATTTTACCTACAGTACAGTTTTTCCCTTTTCCACTAAGCATCAAATCTTGAGCTTTCTATAATTCAAAGGTCAGATATTTTTTAAAAGGCCACTGAAATCCTTGCTGCATGCGTGTATGTTTACATATGATGACATGGCATCAGAGATGAAGAATTAAGCAACTGGTACTTGTGCATGTATTTCAGTGCCTTGGCTAAGCTAAGTAGAATGCCAAGATGCTATAGATGGCACTACTGCCATGGCTCAGTTTCCCAGTATTTTTATGTTACCTTGTCTGATCTTCTTGTCCTGTCTTACCTGGTGCTTTTGCTCATAAAGTCAGGATAATCTCACCTTCTACTTGCAGTACTTCATTTTTTGTAGCTTTTGTGTTATGGATGTAAGCTGGAAGAAGTGATTCCTAAAGGTTCAAAGCCTGACAGGAAAAGGTTAATGTGGCACACAATAGTTTATTTTGTGGAAATCTCAACATTTTTAAAAGCTCGATATTGATAATTTAAGAACCATGTATTTCAGGAAGGAAACGAGGGCTTTCTGCTTCCCTTCTTACCCATTTCTGTATAAAACAGCCAGGCTGAGAGTCATAGGTTCCATCACCAGGCAAATTTTTCATAGACCTAAAAGAAACCATAGTACTTGGTCCATTTACAAGGAACAGATACAAAAAGATTAATTGAGCAGGAAACAGAGGCAGAAGAAAAGAAACACCTTAAACAAGAACAAAATCTTTTCTCCTAAATAATTGCTGGCCATATATACTTGGGTTTGTATTCTCCGTTCTTTTGTAAACCTTATGTTCTTAAAGGGTGCACCAGCATTGAAAAGAAAGTAACTGAAAACCTTCTCTCCTTCGTCCCTCCCTTCCTCCCTCCCTCCCCCCCTCNCCCTGCCCCCTTCCCTTCCTTCCCTTCCTTTCCTTCCTTTCTTTCCTCCACGTTCTTGTGCTAGATTCTGACAACTAGCCTCTCTTCAGAGTTTAACTGAAAATGCACACTACGAGTCATATAATAGTAATTGCAGATTATTTAAGGCATGGTGGCCTGACCCACTGCAGAAGGATCACATCATTAATGTAAGTGCAGTGATCAATATGAGCACTCTGCATCTGCATTTGGCTGTAACAAGCGATTTTGCTAAGAGAGTGCATGTTCTCTAACCTGCGCTATCACCGTTCATTGCCTTGCTCCAGGTTAACATTGATGGAGTACTCTCACACAATATATCGTGAGAATTAAAATGTGATTAGAAACATTTCCCAGAACAACTCAGGCTGATGTGCCAAGGAAGGTACACTGAAGGTCTGGATTTTTCTCCCTTTCACTCCTTCCTTTTGGAAATACCACAATGAAAATGGAATACGAGCAGCAGTGAGGTCCTGAAATTTCTGCAATGCTGAAACTTTTGAGGGGTTTCACCATTGTGCCAACCACTGCTCAGAAATGTGTTGCTTTCACTCTGTACAGCCTGGCAAAACAGAAAGAAGTGATTGGCCGTGAACTAAGTGTTGAAAATCCAATCGTTGACCCAGTAGTCACAGATGTTTCCAGAGCAGCTCGTGCTGTGCTGTTCATAAACATATTGAAAACTTGAAACATGCCCCAAAATGTTGTCTTTGACTGGATTTAAATGGATGGGTTATAGACTAAATGCATATGTATCACCAGGTAGCAAACAAACAAGTACATTGATAGAAAAAATATTATTCAGTAACTCAGGGGCTACTGTTCTGTGTGAATGAATTAATAGGATACAAGATGCCTTCATTAGCCAGAGATCTGTTATTATGTCCTTGCCAATATTCTGCTCTCTCATAGCAGCATCAGAAATGATGTGTCCATGCCAACCCTGGGTATAGGCAGCCCAAAGAACCATCTGCTGCTTTGATTGCAGACGCCTTGTCCTGACAGGTGCCAGCAGGACAAGTGGCAGCGTAACGGTGCTTGGAGCACTGTGGTGGAATGTGATCCTGGCCAACTGACAACACAAGGGGCTGTTTGCTTTTTTGTTTGGATACAGGAAATGTTTTACTCTTCACAAATCTTTGCGAACAAAGAAACAGCTTTGTAGCCACCGAATTCTTCAGGTTTTCAAAGGTGCATTAACTGTCTCAACAAAGATGATAAGGAACACCTGTATGTATTTAAATTATAAGTAGTGCCTTGAAACTTGGTCAATGAGATTATACTTCAACGGCTTGTATTTAAATTCAGCATTTTTGCAGGCATTCATTAGGAGTGAAACACTGTCTGACTGTGGTGAAAAATTGTTAAAACGTTGTGTTTAACTTTGTAACACCTTGGTTTGCCATTATTTTGATCTCACTTCTTGAAGCATGTAACTAACACTAAAGGAACCAATCCTTCTGTCCATGAACCTGATAGATGAAAATACAGTTTGGAAAGGTTTAATGTCATTCTCTACTCACAGTACTCAGTCATAACCGAGAAATGATGACTTTTATCTAAAAAAGAATACGTTGTGGTAGATGAATCTCTGACACAGTAAATTTCTGCATATTGTGATGCATTGTAATAGAATTGTTTTCCCCAGGAAGGCAACTAGAAAGTTAGTTATTAATTATCTGTAAATTATCTTTCAAAAATAAATAATTAGTGTAATGATGTATCTCACCAGGAAGAGCAGTAACAGTTTTAAATGATTTTCAATATGCTGCAACTTCATACATACTGTCCTGTTCAGACATGAGTATGGAAGAAAGGAAGCTCTCCACCTATGCTGGTAAAACCTTCTCATGTCTTGCTGTATAACTAGATATCAAGTTACAGTGATAGAGAGACACATTCTGTATCAAAGGAACTCAGAAATGCATTGGAATTTTTGATGACCCAAGAGCTATATTTTATCAATATCCAGGAACACAATGAGTAAAAGCAGCAGTTAGGGGATACTGTCTTAATATCTCAAGTATGGAAATGTCTCTAAGCGCTATTACAGTAAGTCATGCTTTGCTGGGATATCCTCCATGAAGCTTTTTACTTTGTGCATTAATGCTTTCCATTAAAAGGTACTACCACGTTCAACCACTGTCTGCTGCCAGCTTGCAGGAAGGTTTTTCCCATCACCACTGTAAGCAGAATTATAGCACGAGCAAGAAATAAAGGCTGAGCAGAGCTGGCTGGTAGCGTGGGAAAAACAGCCTCTGACCACTGCTGCGGTAACAAGGGATCGTAGGGCAAAACGCACAAATCTCACATTCTTTGTAGAAAACAAATACAGGTGAGCCTCACATTCCCCATAGTGATAACCATTTTCCCCTTCTCCCTCAAACTTACTTATGTTCTTCCTTGTCCAAACTGAGGAAGATATCATTTGAACTGAGAGTGATCCAATCAGTCTTTATGGGGAGCGAGGATGCCTGGAAGGAGAGCTTGGAACATACCTTTGCAGACAACTCTATTTTGAACATGTACAAGGCTCATTGCTTACAGTACTGTAGAGCCTGTAGCCTGGTTCAACTTGCTGAGGCTGCACTGGGTTTTTAAAGGTCTATTTACAAGCAGCAGTTAACACATCCATGTTAACGCAGTGCCATCCTAGCGAATTAATCCCATCAGTGCTAGCTCACAGAGCTCTGCACCACACATCTAGTATAGCTCTATATGCATAATTATTTATCTTCTAATACTTTGCATCCTCTTTACCTAATTCTAGTTGCCTTGACACTATTATAAGCCCCTAAGTGTGTAGACTTAGCTCAACTCTTGCACTTTGAAAAATTAAACCCATGTTTTCTTTCTCCCTTTGGTCCAAAGTTGTATCTTGGGGTCATTTTCCAGATAAGCAGTTGCACGGTATTACTCCTGGGTGTCTACACTGGTGGACAGTATGGATGTAAAACAACTTGTGAAAAAAAACACCATTTTGATCTGATTTTAGCAACAATTACTTTGATTTAGCAGTGGCAGGATAGGCTATTTTGGTGCCTGGTTTACGTATACAATGGCAGGGTAGCTTTGCAAACTTTCAGAAAAAGATGTATTAATGCAGACTATACTGTGCAGAAGGCGTACTAGGCATGATGTCTGCAAAGAAATGAACACATCTAGAAACATCTGGATGTGATGGGCTATGTGTGTAATCTGCATTTTACCTCAAGATACTACAATTTGCAGAAAACCTTCTGGTTCATTTATCTCCTTCTACATATTCTCTGAGAGAATAATAGTGGACTACTTTGTGTCAGTAGCAGCAAAGACACCTGCTGCTGGCTCTGGTGTCCTGAATAGGCAGTAGGATAGGGAGTAGGGTGGGGAGAGCCAAAGTTACTGCTCATTTCAGCTCCCCTTGCTATGATAAAAAGATAACGATAGGCTTTTCATTACTTATATTTAAAAGCTGGGGAATGTAGCATTTAATATCTCAAATGATGTGACACTTAAAATAATGACCAAAAAAATTATATTTTGTAGCAGACGTGGTAAAGGACAAGAACTTATCTTCTATTTTATTAGCTGCAAGACTAATTTTGCTAGAACTGTCTAAAGCAATACAGTAGCATAAATTTGAACAGTAACCTACAAAACACTTCTTCCGTATTTGTAAGCAGCAGTATTTGCATAACTTTTGGTCATGAGTAGAATTTGTGATGTTCCCGCTCATCTTTCCTTATAAAATGAGTCTCACAGCTTTTCACTTCAGTAGATACCTGAAGCAGTGAAGACCTGAAGAGTAAAATGAATAAATGTTCTTTTGTTGGAGACACAAGGTGGCCCACAGCATTAAATTTTTTCCCAAACCCTATACTCACTTTTCTCCAGGACAATTGAAACCTAACCCACTTTCAGAGTCACAGTTGAGATGAAATGTCAACACTTAAACAAATTTGGAAGTAGACAATCTGTAGTAATAATGAAAGTATTTGCCCTCAGAGGAAACTTCCCTTTCATCTTAATACTATGCAAAGGCCAGAGACCTTCAGAATATTTGTTTCTTATATAGTAAACCTGAAAAAAAGGTAATATTTTATTGTAAAAGTACTTTATTTTCACTTAGTCTGTTGAAATGTTTGCCTAATATTAGAAAAAATACGTGTCTCTTTTGACTTAGTTGTTTCAGTACAGCATTTCATCTGTGAATTTCCATTTTCACACCTTTCAAATTGTTGTGATAATTAGGATTTTAAAACCCCAGCATTTAATAAGTTCCTATTTAAGCAACTGCTTCTCTCAAGACATCATGGTAGATTTAAATAAGTGACCTGACAGTCCTGAAATTGTGTGACATAATTTAAATTCTGCAAGGATGCATTTGTTTTAAGGTTATAAACTTGACAGCAGCTTTGCAATAAATCAACAAAATACCATCAGGATATCTTAGTGAATGTCATATTCTAACTAAATATAAAATACACCAATTTAAATAAAAAATAACTCACAACTGTTTTTATATAAAACCCCCTCATATTACCACATTATAAAATAAACAACACCACAGATTTAAGATGATCTACAAACTATCTTTCCACTCACACGCTTTTGAAACTTTATGTTTGACTGAAAGACACCAAAAAGGTCCACAAAGCTCTTAACGCATTTCCACTAAAACAGCCGCATTTTCAGGAAATCAAGAAGTTAACTGAGGCTTATGCTCTACTTTACCTTCAAATCTTAATAAAGTTTGGTTTTCGGGTTTTTTTGGGGGTTTTTTTGGTTGTTGCTGTTTGGTTGTTTGGGTTTTTTTAATTACAATTAGAATTTTATTATAATTAAAACAATTGGGATCTTGTATACCAGACTTATAACAAACCAGTCGGGATGCATGTTCTTTAAGCCCCAGCCTCAGGGCATACATGATTGTTTAAAACCTCAACAAACACAGAGCAAAGGACTGAGCAAAATACAGTTGAGTCCTGACAGGTTTTTCTTCTCTTTTCTTCATGCTTGTTACACCATACCCCTCTCTTCTCTTTTCGAGCTTATTATGAGAGCTGAGAGCTCATTTCAACCATCAATCACATGCTGCAGAATAAATCCATACAGATTTATTGTATCGCTGCACTCCCCAGCTCTTAGTATATGCTCTCATTTAAAAAAAGAATAAGAGTAAATCTTATACTACAAAATCAGACAGAAGTTTGGTAAAGATACTGTGCACAAAAGACAAAGATAAATAGCAACATAGAAAGTCGGGGAAAAGCATCTAGTTGACTATTTTAACCGTTGATTTTAGGTTTGGTCTTAATTAACAGTTTTCATTTGTATTTCAGAAGCAAAATCAAACAACACATTCACTAATCTTAGCAGTGATAGCCAAATTAAGAAAACCTCCCAGGACACGGCCAGGGAAAAACCTGGAGAAAACTGCTGTCAGAGACTCTGTGGAGGAGCGTACCCACACCCTGCGAACAGGGCACTTGCGGTCTCATCATTGTCTAAGAGAACTCGTTCTGAAAGTACTGCTGTTGATCTCTGGAAGGTGTAACTAGTTCCTATTGCTGCTTTCCCAAAAAGGACGAGAAATGCAATTGTTAAATGCCAATATGATTATTAAGTATTAGTGCGTTGAGATACTTGGGTTTGGTACACCGCAACTTGCTAAATAGCAACAATAGTTTATACAAGTGTATTTTCTGGAGCCGCTCTTGGCACTAGTTTTTAAAGCAAATTTTCAAGTATATTACTTTCATAAGTACTAGCTAGCTAAGAGACCCAGAATTATATTTTCACATCTCCTTCCCTCATTGGGTTTCATTCGATGAACACTAATATAACATACGCTGTGCCCTTGACTCTTGCAGTTCTTTCTTATTACAGTTGTAAAGAAAAGCAAAAACAAATGCAATTTTCTCTCCAGAATCTGTTTTCTCTGGTATTTCTAACTGACTATAAAGATTTCGTTCCAACATTGTATGGATTATGTTTGTTCCACATCCTTGTTCTCCTCTTTCGTGTATTTGAAATCCAATTTTACTGTAAGCCTCACACTGCCGTCTTCTAATGGTTTCTCTCCTTCCCTTTTCCCTTTTGAATGTACTTCCACCTTTGGATTATTTCCTCTCCCTCTCCAATTTCAACTTCTTATGAATTGATTAATTCTGTTCCCATCTTTGCTTGCCCATTTCCAACACTTAACCTGTGTCCATTCACTTAATCCTATATCTAACCACTTTGACACCTCTTGAAGGACCTTTATTTAAAGTAAGTGCATCTAAATCTAAATTCCTGTTGCTTCCTCTGAAACCACTGACTCTAGCAGTGGTCTGAAGGGTTCCCTATATCACTGTTAGCACGCTGTGTGTTAAAAAAGCAAGTTCCTTATTTTTGCATCAACCTAGGAGCATGCGAGCTGAAGGTGGCTACAGCACTGAGCTCCCCATGCTGAGCAGCCTTTAGAGCGCTTCTGCTGAGAAGTGGAGGCTGACCCTTTACATTCTGTAGTGATATTTTTATATCACTAGTTTGCTCTCTATATGCGATTCATGATTCTTCACTCCCTTTGCTTTGCAATCCTCAAATGTTCAAAAAACTCCAATTATTTGTCCTATGAGGAAAGAATCATGACTTAAAAAGTACCTTTTGACCAATCTTCTGTGAATCCTATAAATATATGGCATTTATTATGCAATAAAGTTTAAAAGCTAGGTTTAGATTTTACTGATCAAATGCTCTAAAGTAAAAAATAACATTGCAATTGTAACACACTTTTTATTTTAGTATCCTATCAGTTTAATTATGATTTTGTAATGATATATTCTAATGAGATCTTTGCAATCCCTTGCAGTACACAGAAATATCTTTTCATTCACTGTTTTCAACACAGTTACCAAAATGTTCTCAAGATGTAATTAGTTTCTATGTTTTCTTATGATTAAAGCCATTGCAGAGGATGTTTCACACAAATCTGTTATCTGAAAATGAACATGCTTAGTGCTGTGTATCCTATATCTGGATATTCATTGGGGGCACACTGCCAAATCTGGCAGTTGTCTAGAATTTTATTTTCATTGAGCAATCAGTTGAACGTTCATTCAGCATTTTTTCCATATTTTGACAGCAAAGAAGTACAATCAACAGCTGCTTCTCTGACAGGAATCATTCCTCCACTCATACTTGCTCAATTTTAAATCCTAGACACAGTGATACATAAACCATCCCTGCAATATAACGTTGACTCAAAATCTGGCAATCTTTATCAGTCTGTTCTATGTTCAACTCTTTTCTCTTTGTCAATTTTTCTGACATTCTACCTTTCTGCTTGTCCACCTATGTAGATTTCTCAGAAAAACTGTTTTCTTTCAGTTTATTTACTCCAGACTCTTCTTAAATGGCCTCCTGATACACTTGGGCACACTGTTACTGAGCTTCGATGCCAAACAGAATATCCATTGTGTTCTCTTCTTCCAGGAAGCCAGATTAAGCTTTACCCGATTTCCCAAGACTTACACAACTCCCCTTTGCCTCACTGGCCCTTTACCACCTTACTCTCGTCCCACTGTGTGCTTGCTATACTACACACTGGAGCAGCGTGGAGAGATCCTCAGGTTACCACTGGTCAGAGCTGCTCTGGAACTCGAAGAGGTGCAGTTTTTACGTGGTATCGCAACTGGGTTCCCAGTCCTGCTTCTCAGTTCAGCTGCTGGTGGCTACATGGCTTTTGTTTCCTAGTCTGCACGAATTTGGCGCTCATGGGAGAACACAGACCAATATTAGTGCTGTATTGAGCCACACAGGCGTAGCCATCCATAAATCAGTGAACTATTCTTTTAACAAAATCCTGCACTAGTGAAAATGCTCAACAATTTCAGCTTAAGCTTTAACATAATTTCTTACAGGAAAGAGAGCTTCGGCAGAACCCACATTGCAGAAGTGGGCTTCTAGGGTCTCCTGCGTCACACCTAAGCAATGACTTCCTGTTAGGCTTCTCTATGCTGGTCATTAGTGAGGATAACTCGTAACTGCCTGGTAGGCATCTCTAAACCATAACGCTCACCAGTGCATCCAGTCTCGAACAGGGTGTCCATTTTGTGGCAGCTTTTATGAACAGAACCCAAACTTTTGAAATCTCCTGGAAATGACGGCAGCTTTGCATAGAGACGGAGCGAGCTGCTGTTCCACAAGGTTGTCTTCCTTCAGGAGGGCTGTCAGATCGCCCTTCTTTACATGAACAGGGAGGCGCCAGAAATCCACGCACAGGGGTCAGCGGACTCCATCCCGTTAAGACAGTACTCACCGCCACATAGGAAAGGGCACGGCTGGCAGTTGGGCTGATTGATGATAGATCCTCACAAGTGGATTTTGGTGGAGGAGCAAATTAGATTTCTCTAATGGGAGCTCTGCCATTTATGGGAACATGCTGCCAGTTTTCTGCTCATATCAGAGGAAAAGACAGTTGCCAAGAAATGCTTCCTCCATTTAACGGGAAAGAAGCCTGCAAGATACATTTTCCTAACAGCAGAAGTCCAGGCAAGGTTTGGGAGAGATAAAATAACAAAAATAACAAGCCAGACAAGTATTTATCTGTGCAAGTATATAAAGCTCATCCAAACTGTCAGCCTGGACTTTGGACTATTCAGTAACCAGAATATCTTCAACAAATTATGGCTTTTGAGACCCACAGGCACTATCTGGTGCTGAGCACCTTTTAGTACAAAACTGATGCATTTTTGAGACAAGTTTGAGGTATGTTATGTTTAGGCCTGAAGGGTCCTTTTATTGGCCATGCACAAACTGCTGCAGTATTTTTTTGATATTTCAGATTTGACTCTGCGAGACCACGAAGCAGTTACTCAAGCCTATCCTGAAATAACCAAGGGAAAAAAAGTGAAATAGCAGTCATGCGTTTTCAGGTTCAAGGATCAATATTGATGCTTTCAATACTGCCTTTTAAAAAAGCCTTGAGACACTCACATAGTCCTGATACTGAGATTTCTTTTACAAAAATTAAATTCCCAGATAGCCATGAGTCGAGCCTGCCGTAAGTTTCTGCTGGCAGTGATCAGTACGATCTCAATCACATTTTACAGAAACAAACAGGTGCTGAGAACTCATAAGGAGATTTCAGAAAGCTGGTCTTCGTACTTCATGGCAATCACCTTCTCATCCCCTTTGTTATTTATCCCAACCCAGCATCACCCAGGCTGCCTGCTTTCACACTATAATTGTCTGTCTGCATTTTTGGATGCTAAATCAATCGCTGACGAAATTACGGAAAGAATCCTATCCAAAGGCTAACAGATCAAATTTAACGTTGCTGGCCACCTGACCAGCCTTCCTAAACTTTAAAAACAAATTTACAGCTTTGTAACTCCTCTTTCTACAAAATAGCTACAGGCTTAGGCTTGGCTTTCAGTCAGGAAGCCCACGCTGGAGTCTGAAAAACTATCTTTATGCAAGTTTTCTTCACATCCGAGATAACTTTTTTTTTTTTTTTCAGATGAAGGCAAACAGATAAAAAGGGAAAAGGGATTGCTTTTTCTTCCAGACAGATAATTTTCAGTAGCTCTCTGAACCCACTGATTTTCAAGCTATGCATCACACTCATTAATAGGACTATAGTCCCCAGCATTCTCTCCTCAGTGTTAAAGACTACCAGTTTTATTAAGTGCCTCCTACAGCCTAGTATTTCGCTATCCATATATTGCTAAAACGTCTTCCTCCAGAAACGAGAACTTCTTCCTCATAAGCGCTTAAAAGAAGCTCATTATCTCCGGTCCTGCGTCCGGACAGGTGCCTCGCAGTTCGTCCCGCCCGCTGCCGGGCGCTGTGGGCACAGGCACTCAGCACCGGGTCTCTTTCCACTGCGGAGCCGAGCACCGGGGCTGCCTGGGGGCTCCGTGAACAGGCCGGACCAAAAGGTGCCGGGAGGGCTAGCTGCCACGGGGCGCCCAGGGCTGCCGGAGGGAGGGAGGCCTCTGTCATGAAGGGGCTCTGGGAACACGGGGCCGCGGGCAGCCGATAGCCGGGGCAAGCCCGGGGTGGGTCACGTCC
>VWZK01009818.1:43642-155658 GCA_013396935.1 Baryphthengus martii | reverse complement strand
GCTATTTCCTGGTGCGCGGAGGGGCAGCACTGGCGGCTCCCCGGCGGCTGCTGCGCGGCGGGGCCGGCCGGGCTCTGCTCGCCCCGTCCGAGCAGAGGAGAGCTCCTGTTCTTGTCCTCCCAAAGGCCGGCCGTGCCTCGCAGTGTATGCAGCAGGGCGCTGCAGCTACGCCGTGCCTGCTCCCGACACCCGCGGCCATCCGTAGGATATCTTCAGGGATCGGTTAACCTTAGGACGCTAACGACAGCATTTGCATGAGCAGTGAGCACACTTGGGAAGATAATCTTTCCTTTCTGTCTTGTGTTATTTTAAGCAAAATTTTTAATAGAACTTAATTGGAAACTTTAATGATTATAGGTTGCAGAGGTACTACTCTGAGGAGAAACTGCATAGTATAACGAGTTTTAAAAAATTATGATTTGGGTGATTTACGATCATGTTGATATTACAACTGAAGAGATATTCATGCTGAAGTATTTAAGCCCACTTCCCCTTTCTCCTGGTTGCAGTGGAACTTTCTGATTGAAAGGTAAACAAACTGTTTGAAGTTTTACATCTTATCAAGTAAGTGGACATAAATGTCTGTTGTTTTACTGGGTTTTGTTTTGTTTTTTTTTTAATGAATTCAGTCAGCTAGCTTAATGTTGTCTTATACATGGGCAAAGCCTGAGCTTTTTAGTTTGCTGGAGTGATAACAAGTAGGGAATAGTACTGGCGTGATCTGTATTACTCTGGAAGGGAATGTATTACATTTTCATCATGAAGAAAAAACTCTTGGCCCTTGCTGAAGGATAATTGCCACATTCCAAACCTGGTTCGGTAAAGCTGTGTTTTTCTGGAACATTGTGGCTTTTCCAGGATGAAAGAATTCTAGGTTTGTGGAGGAGAAAATTGAGTACTTTGGTATAGTTTTTATTATTCCATTCAACAATTCATCATCCATTAGAACTGAAAATACTGTTTTGTAGGAATTGAACAATATTCCAGGCCCTGGCTGTATCTTTGCAAATACTTTGAATGAATGAAACACACAGTCGTCACCGTGCTCATTCTTCCTATGACTGTGCCAGTAGTCACAGTCCAAGTACCTGCATTTGGTATGTCAGAGCACAGCTATAAATCTTGGTCTACATTTGCCTTGGATGGACCAACTTGTTTTTTCTGACTCTCATTTTTTTTTCCACTGTAAATAGCAGAAGTAGATTCTTCAGCTTTCCTTCAGTAATCTGTAAAACTCACAGAATGTGAATTAGAGCTTGTTCTTTGAAATGGTTTAAATGTTGCTTAGGTAAAATACAATCCTGCCAAACTGGTAAGAGCTGACTGATATAATACTAGTTTTGTTCTTAATTTAACACTTTATTAATGAAATTGACTTGTTACTTTCACTTTAAATTACAGTTGTTATGACTGGCCTGCGTAAGGTTTAGCATAAATGGTAATCAGTAATAGTAAAGTACCCGCAGCAACTAAATTTTGTCTTCAAAACTATGATTTTCAGAGTGTGCCAGACAACATAATACATTTGTTGATTCAATTTAATTCCATTGCTATAGCATTTAGTTCTGTTTTGAGTTCAGCAAAACCTCAAACGTAACAATTTGAGTTCTGTTCGGGTTTCAGAAGAACTAAGCCCTGATGTCTGTTCTGAATCCCCATGGTGGATGTGAAACTGTTACCTGGCACGCTAGTTTTGTAGTTTTAACATTTCCCTTGGTAGTACCTGGGTTCCAAAGCTCAGTTCGTAGAATCACAGAATGGTGGGAGTTGGAAGGGACCTCTGGAGATCGCATCCAACCCCTCTGCTAGAGCAGGATCACCTAGGGCCGGCCACTCAGGAAAATATCCAGGTGGGTTTTGAAAGTCTCTAGAGAAGGAGATTCCACAACATCTCTGGGCAGACTGTTCCAGTGCTCTGTCACTCTCCATCCTAGAACCCTCAGTTGTAGGATTGTCTCTCCTACGTTTATCCCATGTAGAAGAATTAGTGAATAAAGTTCCCAGGCAGGGAGAGGTGTGAAAACCAAGATGCGTCATGCGCTCTAGCATTCCCTGTTGACTTTGCTTGTTAGTTCTCCACTGAGGAAGATTTAGGAGTTCTGGTGAACGTGGTTGTTGTGGTTCTAAGACTTTGTGGACACTGTGACAGGATGTTTCTGTCAGTATCTCACACCAGGTTATGGTCTGATGTTTTGATGTGAGCTTCTCTCTGAGGGCTCTGGAAGTGGTTATAGATACACGTGCCATGGCTGTCTTGCTGGCTGTGGAGATGGATAGGAAAGCAAATTCTGGTGGGAAGGTGAGGCGTATAATCGTCAGCAGCAGGGTTTTGAACTACTACAGGTGAAGATATGGGTGCCCTCTCTGAGCTCTCACTTTCGTACTGTTACCTCATTTCTCTGAAGAGAACCTGGCTGTCTCCACCAACCTAAGAGGCAGGTACCTACCTACATGTTTATTAATGTAATGCTGAAGAGTACTGGTGTCCGTGTCTCTCGCCCTGATTGCTGTCCTGAACGCATGTGAAAGTTAGACTGGTACAAAGATGGACATCGGTGTGAGAATTACGATAAATAGTTGTGAATTCTTGTTACTGTTGACCTTGTTTCAGCGTTTGAGGTCGTAACTGATACAGACCAGTGCTTCGCATCCTGGCTTGGTGAATGATTGATCTTATGCTTTGCGTCTTCTGTCTTGAAATCCTTTTGTTGTTTTTTCATCCTTCAGTCCCTACAGACTACTGAGTGGGACTGGCAGAATATATCCTCTCGCTAACCAAGGTGAAAGAGTTGACGTTTTTGTTGTGTGGGGTTTCCCCTCCTTTTACTCCATATGGAAAAATACCGTCTTGCTAGTGCTTTAATTGTTTTCGTGACAGGATAGACAAGTACCATCTGCATATTGACCAGCAGTTTGTTCATGATGGATATTTGTTTTGCCGGCCTGCTGTTGTATGTCAGGTACCTCTGACAGGCTGTTGGCTCAGAGAGCTTGTAGCCAAAATAAGTATTCTTGTGAAGTACTAACATGTTCAATCTCTCTTTTGGTTAAACTACCAGCATAATTTAGAGTTTCTTGAATTATGAATTATTTAAACTTGCATTCATTTTCCCTCCCAGTAAAAAAGCTTGGAAAATGTGATTTTTTTCTGTTTTTTTTCTTTTTCTTTTTTAATGAAAAGTTTGTTTATATAGCAACCTTCAAATGCTTTATATGAAGGTTCCTAAATAGGATCATATATCCGACAAGTCACAGTTTTGCTGATTTAAATCGGGAGTGACTGAATTTCACTGATTAAATAGACTCAGAAGCCACTTTTTCTTGTCTCTGTGAGCTTGCTACAGTCAGACTGTGTTTCTGAATAGATGCCACTTCTGTATTTTTCTGCCACAACTCAGCAAACACTAAAAGTGTGTCCTTACGTTCTTTAGACGTTCAGGCACCGTGTGTTTTCTGTGTGGCACGACATGTGCTTTTACATTTGTTAAACATCTGCTGATTTTGGCCTATTGTAACATTTCACTAAGCACTTTTTGATGGTGTTCATTCATGGGCTACATCTCTCAAAGTATATGTACAGAAACCTATGTCACTATAGAAGTATGAACATGGCGGTTAAATATTTATGCATTCATTTCTAGCAAAAGCTGTTGGTATGTGAGTAATGCGGTGTCACTGATATTTGTAGAAGTCTGTCGTACAAATTGTCTTCCTCAAAGAACAATACGTGGAATGTTTGTGGCAACAAGCGTATACAACAAAGAGTATACAAGAAAAAAGAATCTGAAAGGGAGGAAGTACGTTTGCCATAGTTTGGGGTCAGGAAGAAGTCAGGTGAGCAAACTGTGTTTACTTCAAGCAGGAAATCAGTGACAGCACTATTCTTGGAAAGAACAAGCAGAGAAATAAGGAACAGAATCAGACCTCACAGAGCTCAACTCACAAGCAGGATAAAAGTTGAAAACGCTAAAGCAGATTGAAATGACATCAGTTCTGTTTTTCATTGGATGCTTTCACTGCTAACTTTTTTTAGTGTATTTTTTCTTAAGAAATTTTGGAATTGGGAATATTTTTGGTTCTAAGAATCTTGGACTTTCTATTTTGCAAGCAGCTTTGTTGGAAACAAGGCACGAAGTCTTTCTTATCAATATTTCTTACTAAAAATAAACTTAAAACATCCTTACTTGTGAATTGTATGGCTTGTATCAGGAAAATTGACAAGATACTTTTTACTATTTTTAGTCTTCAAGTTAAAAGTTACAAATTTGTTACCTTTAATTATGTAATTATACATATATAAGTATGCAGATTGTTTGCTGAATCTCATTTATAATAAAATCACAAACCTGCACACAACACATCCTCAGATTCTTAGAATTAAGAAGAAAGAATCTACAGCATTCGTCAGTTGTGTAGAAAGCCTTGTGCTTGACTTCTGGCGTATTTGAAATAATAAACTAGTTTGTTTTTCAGATCTATCTCTGTGTACTATAAACACAACCCTGTTCACGTGTTACAGCGTCATAAATCTATCCCTGTTACTGATCGTGACATACGTCATTCATTGCCTGTTGCATACAGGCTGTGAAGCTAGATAAGCTTATCACGGAATCATTGGAGTTGGAAGGGACCTCTAGCGATCATCTAGTCCAGCCCCCCCACCGCAGCAGGTTTACTTAGAGCAGATGACACAGGAATGCATCCAGGTGGGTTTTGAAAGTCTCCAGAGAAGGAGCCTGTGCAGCGTGTTCCAGTGCTCTGTCACCCTCATACTTTCTAGCTATAAAATAAAGTGAATTTTCTTTATGCTTTAGATTATTTTGTAAAGTTAATAAGCAAGGTTTCCCTTTAAACTTTGGTATCAGACTGGCTTGCACTTTATCTTTTATCTTCTTTCTGTTTAAACTTACCAGAGGAATGTAGTAATATTTACTCTTTTGCAGGTTTAAAGATTATTAGTCAAAGAAACTGTACTTTCTTTCCAAGCTGTCAATTCAGTTGTCACTTGATGATTTTTCTGCATAATGGTTATATATTTCCTTATAAAAAATATCCATCTAAATAGTGTAATTAAAGCTTCTGTCTTTCAGTAGTAGAAATGTTTGCATATCTAGTACTGTTTGCATATCTAGTACTTCTAAACTTCAGTATATATTGCTTGCCTGACTATTTATATGTGGCCCATCTAACCTTCTATAAATGCATATATATGTATTTTTTTTTAAGATCTTCTGAATTTTCTTGACAAACTTTGAGATTATACCAGTTGTCAGGTAATTCTAGGGCCTATGGTTTCATGCACCTCTGACCTTAAACCCCTCGCCTTAGTCAAATAATTCAGATGAGAATGTGCCACGATGTTGAGGATGTTTGGAGTCCCAAAACAATGAAGCATAGACAGTAGAAAATATACATTTTACTGCTTTACATGTGAAGCAGCACAGAAAAAAATCATATAATGGTTCAGGTCAATCCTAGATCTAGTGACGTAAGTCAAGACTTAGATCTCCCAAATTTGTGGCCGTTCTGTCAGGCTGGACTTCTTTTTCTAATGTAAGGCCTTGTCACTGGGGCAGAAGCCTTGAGCCATCGGGTGTTACCTGCCACTAATTTTACTTGGCTTGTTCTTGAGATATGACCTCTTCCATGGCAAGAACATTGTATGGCTCTGAAATGAATTTGAATGCCAGCTAATGCTACACGTTTGGTCTGAATTTGGATTGGTGACTAGAAGCCCTCACAAAAGGTGTAAAAGCTGCTGAAGGTTAGATGGAAAGATGAATTTTCATGTCTGGTCTGTATGGTCAGCTGTTGGTTTGTCCTTCTCAGGTACGACAGGAGGAAACAAAGACCTATTTGAAAACAAACCAGCAATGCTATCGGCCCGGTAGGGAAAGCCTCTGATGACCTTGGTGCCTGGTTCATGAGCCTCTTTCCCTCGTGTTGTGTTGTATTTAATAGGTCGTTTTGCTTGTTGTAGCAAATTTGAAGGCAGCATATAAGGGATTTAATGATTATGAGATGTTAGTACATGAATTTCTCACTAAATGTGACAAGTAAATGGTAGGAGAAAGGAGTGAACAAAAACTGTTCCATGTAAACCATTGCCAAAAAATGTTTACATAGCATTGGTAAAGGTTCACACTAATTCAGAAATCAATGTACTGCTTTATTTGATGTAACCCTTCAAGTTTACCTGTTGAAGCTACTGAAGGTGATCATTAGACTTGTTTTATTTTGAATGTGTTATTTTGGAAACAGTGCTATTCCATTTTATGTTTCTGTCAGGTTTTTTAGCAGCTTCTCACACATCAGTGTTGTTTTGTCAGTTAAATGCCACATGGAGAGAGGGAGGTAAGAGGGGCATAAAGCCTTCAAGCTGCAAAATAAACAAGAGCAAAACTGGAATTTGGTAATGCTGCTGTATTTGTCTGTGTAATAGGGACTCTTTAAGTAACTTTTATTTTGGCACTGTAGTGAGTGGGGAAGCAACGCCGGCATTGTGAGGATTGTAGCCTGTGGAGCTTATCTGGGCCCTGGGCTAGAGCAGGCTGTGGTGACCCTGTGTCTCTCTTCCTCTGTGACAGGGAGTGGGAGAGCCCTTCTTCACCAAAAATTGTTCCTGTCCCCCAACAGGAGAGTGTTTCTGTGCTTGTGTGGACAAAGAGCTACTGGAAGCTGCTTGGCTTTCCAGCCTCCCATGTGCCTCCTTCAGGATAGAAATATCCCTGGTCCGGGTTCCCAGGGAGGTTTCCCAGGTGAGCAGTTGCCTCCCTGGGAAGATAGACCTGTGAGACGGGAGCAGGACGTGCCAGCCGAGCTGGGCAGAGATTAGACTGTGCTGGCGCCTGGGCTCTGGAGCTGTGTCCTTCCTTGAGGGGGAGGAGTACTGTTGCCTTCCTCTTTCAAATTTTGAAGTGAAAATAAGGAAGGAACGGAGGGTATTTTACTTCAGGAATGGCTGTGAAAAGGGGCAGTTTCTCTTGCCCTGCCACTTAAACCTCTTTGCTTTTCCACGCCGAGGCCGCCATGGCTTAAGGAGACGAGTGCGCTGAGGGGACAGCCAGCCAGAAGAACCGCTGTGTTGTGCTGCTGCTCACCTTCCCTTCCCATCACTGCCATAGCACTGCTATTTGTGGAGCTGTGCTTTGAAACAGGATAAGGAAGTGATCTGATCAAGCTCTGCAAAAATAGATTATTCCAAAATGGTAACTAATTCATTTTAAAATGCTGTCCCGTGAGCACTGTGTTGGCAGTGTTGCGGGGGCAATGTACTCATGCCGCGAAGGTGGGAATGAGCACCTGGGGCAGAAACTTCTGAAGCTTTTGCCGATGTGGAGGACTTCATGTAGCTTCACCGGCAAAGTTGGCTCAAATTCTTGGTAATATTGATGTACTCTTTCAGATGTATCAATCTAGCTGTTTGTGGAGACTTGTTGTATTTAAATAGGTGAAATGTATTGATTTAAGTAAAACAAACAAATAAACAAAACAAAAACTTACAAAGTAACCTCCAAAATACCTGTACAGGTTTGTTTTGGTGGTGGTGGGTTTTTTGCCCTCTATAACTGCCAGCACAATTGCAGAGGGTGGGTGAGAGCAAGTCTCCAAGGGTAGCAGAGGGAAATCCCTTAAAGACTTTGCTGCTGATAATATATTATGTGTTATTTTCTCGTGATGCTTACTGACATTCATTCTGTCCATAGCATATATACCGAGTTCTTTCTTCCCAGTTCATTTAAACTGCTGTCGCAGTTGTCCACCACTGCTGAGCAGCATCTTCCTTACTTGACATTTAATTCTTCAGAAACTTCTTTTGCTGAGCATTTGTTGATCAAAAAGCACACACATCACTCTACATCCTGTGATTAGTACCTTCTTGTGTGAGCAGATAAAGGAAAGCAGGGGGTGATTGAATTTTAATTTTTTGAGAGAGCTTGTTGTATTTAGTGGGGGATTTTTTGTTGCTAGTAGTTGGGTCAGACCTGATTTACACCAGGCTTCGGTGGAAGAAAAGAGAATGGGGTAAGAAGGATAGAGCATTACAATTCAGTGCTTAGCTGGTTTTGGTAATAGTTGAGTAAACTTGAAAGGTTATATATATTTCATCTTAAGTGTTCTTAGATTTGGAGGCGAGCAGGGAATAAGTTGCTGGAGGTGCCACCTGAATTTACAAAGAAAAGTATGGTTCTTCCTCACCTGATCAGTGTGAAGATAAGCAAGCAGCCAGAGCTTAGTCTTGCACCAAACTGACATGTAGATATTTGTTTGCTACAATATGTTTTTGAAAAGCTTTAATTCACATTCTGAAATACTTTCCTGTGACCAAATTAGGTCATTGCTTGTGATGGCCGTCTGCTTAATTGTCTTTCAACTTTATGCTTGTGTCATACAACCATAACTAAATTGCAGTATGTAGTAGAATAATATGAATTTGACCGTGAAATTAATGCATGGTTTGTGTAACAGAAGAGTTGGAGGGAGGATCTTAGAAGACCTATGGTCAGAAGATCGTTAACAAAGAACGTTCTATGACGTTTCTCTGGTGGATATTGAATAAAGGCAGCAGACAGAAATTAGAAGATGAAAACAATAGATTTAGATTATTGTTTTTGCATTCAAAATCAAACAATCAGACTTTTAACCTAAATTTATGTGCTATAATGCTAATCCCGGCTTGTTTTGTTAAAATGGTAGGAACCTGGAAGCCAAGCCACAAGGAAAAAAAAGTGAAATCAAGGTTTACGTGTTTAAAGATATAGTGCTATAAATAGAAAACCAGCCCTAAATCAGCTGACTTAATGTATTAGGTTGTTAACATTACGTGTTGAAAAATAAAATAGGCTTTGATACAGTGCTCCTGAATATTTTGAAAATAACTTACACCTGTGTGAAAGTCCTAGCAGAGTCTCTGTTTTTCCCCATTGACCCATGCAGCCTATCACCGCAGACATTAGTGTAGGGACTACCCTGGAAGTGGTTTTGTGGCCACTGATCCTGGATCAGATTTACTATCAGATTACCTCCTAACGTAACTTTGATCAGGCAGGCAAAATATGACATTTCTTGTTAATAAGAGTACACAATATGTCATTTGCTGCTGCCTTAATGCCTACTGTGGGAGGAAAGACAGTAACTATTTGGCAGAAAGCCATCCAATACAAAATCAGCCTGTCAAATCTAAGCTGTATTTATTGTTTTGTCAGACCTTGACCTCAGAGCAGATACTGGAACAATACGTCAGCTCCAAATTATGCTCTGTTTTATTTACAGAGGACAATAATATGGAACTATTACCTATTAAAAATAATTTACTGAGCATTTTTAGTTAGATTTGTTTTTCATATCTATTGAAACCAAAGCTTTATTTTTTTGACAATGTTTGCTTGGGGTGGGAGGGAAGTCGCAACAACTTTCTCGGACACTCTTCTACTTCATAAAATGTGACAGAGTAATGACATTAGCGGTCATTGCAGACATTTCAATGCCAAATTCATTCATCCATCCCTGTGAGAGTTATTTTTTAATTTAATGGCATGGCTTGGGACACGGAATTCAAAGAGATACTGCTTTCTTCCTTTATCTAAGTAGGGAAATGTTTTAAGTACGTAGACCTTTTTAAGACCCTTAATATTTTATAAAGAACCTATTTAGTGGGGGCAGAATAAAATTATTTTAGTAAGCTTCCCTCTCCTACTTTGTTAATTCTTACCTTGAAAGAAGTACATCCCTCATAAATTCTTGAGATTACAAGACAGTGAATGTATTAAGCTATGCAATTTCTTCCTTAAACCAAAATACTACAGCTTGCAATAGATATTTTTTTCACTTTACTGTAATATCATTGTATACTTTTAATGTGAAGTTCCAGAAGATTTTTAATTATTTAGGGTAAGCACTTCCTTTTTCTTCCCTCCTTGTATTATTCTTCTGAATAGTAGGAAAGGATAGATTGATTGCATTAATTGAATATTATAAGTTATTGAATGCTTTGGATGTATTTCTAGATACATTACTGCTGCTTTAGTTAGAGGTATTTATTTTCTACACGGTTGTTAAGGTAGCATGCTGGTGAATGAACAGCTTAACTGCTGATTTACACTGTCCACTCTCCTTGGATCTTAACATGAGAGTATTGTAGTATTTGGTTAATTTCTTCTGGCTTAATGTAGAAGCACATATCCTGACTCGCCACTGCTTTTCATCAAAATGCTGCATTTTGCTGCTTCTGACTCAAAGGCAGTCAGATTTGTGCCAGTTATTTCATATCCTTTTAATCATAACTTCTAAAATGTGGGTTTTCTTTTGAGGAGAAGTCTTTGTGAGAGGAAAATAAAATGTTGTTTGGCTGGCTTATGTTCTGTTTCCTCTTTCTTCGCAAATTGCTGTTGAAACCATTGTTCAATTCAGCCTAGCGTGGAAGAGGAGAAGGGATCTCAGAGATGATGAAGTTTTTGTTCAGAGTAAATTGGCAACCGAAGAGAGAAGACACTGAAGTCAGTGCCCAAAATGGATGGAAAAATCCAGCAGTCAGCTGGCGTGGGGTCCGTTTTGCAGCAGCTGGCCAGTTGCTGTGGATATGGTGTCATTGCACCTGTGGGATGTGCAAATTTTTGCCTAGTAAAGGGGCCATAAAAAGTAGGGAGTTATCATGGTGGAGGGAAAAGGACCCATCGGTAGGAAAGCAAGCTTTTAACTGTGCTGCTCACAGAACTTTTCACATTAAACTTTTTAATGAGGAAACTGAGAAGTAACGTGTCATTTGTCAGACAGACAAAGACCAATGGTTGGGTAGAAGGGAATAAGCCTAATAAATGTTCAAGATGAATTATTGTATCGTAAATTTGATCTATTAATAGGGGAGAAGAAAAGAAGTAAATGCAACATATTAATGACTTCCATGCTCAGTGGGAATAATCAAGTTGTCAGCTTAAAGTATGTTGGTTTTATCAGTGTGCTGCATAGAGGACCAGATATTGGTGCTAAATTTAAAGCAAAAAGTAGGAAAATTTGAATTTTAATTTTAATGCTTGATTAAGCTGGTTGTTTATCTAACCCATTCAAGTGTCACCGATACCTTGCATTAGCTTTGTTAGAAACAGTGAATCGAACCTTGTAATGGCTGGCTGGGATGTACTCTAGGCTTAGAGAACCAGGCAAGATGACAATTGTAATACTTAAATTTTGTTCTGAGCCTTGGAATTAGGTAATTTTTAAATTATATGTAGGTAACTGTGGTTATTTGCATTCGTATAATTATTTATAGCTGTGAAGCTTTAAAAAGAGTTTATTGAATAAATCCTGATATAAAGCAGCTTATTCTGTTGTCTTTTTCTGAGTGGTGGTAATGTTGCCTTTTTAAAATAGGGATAACGAATCGCATAGGCTGTTATCTCTGTTTAAGGCCTTTTGTTTGTTTTACTTGTTTTACAACAGAATGATTATGCAATCCAAAATTCAATTAGCATTTCTTTTTAATGACAGAAAACCACGGTTTGTGTGTAGTGCTGGGAAGCCCTAGTCTTCAACCAGAACGCTGAGGTACCAGGTTCTGTACAGCTGCAAAAGGATTTCATAGGAGGACAAGGGAGTTACGCTCTCCCTGCAGGGGGTGCAGAGAGAAGTGAAATGATCAAAAATAGCAGGCTGGTTCTTTGCAGCACCGTGCTGAACTCATACAGACAGTGAATTATGCTTTTTTCAGCTTCACAGTAATTAAAGCAAAAGGGAATATTAGTTTGGGCGAGTTTTGGCTGTATAGATAGATAGGACGTATTTCTAATCGCATGCAGAAAAATTTGGCAGGTCATGCGCATGGTCTTGGCACAGTCTATGAGAACCCAGAGAATACTCAAAGAAAAATACTGTCTAGGTTTACAGTCTGTGCTATTGCTCACAAAGTAGATAGATAGTAGGAATAGCCTGGCAGGTCAGGTCAGGTACACTTATTTTCACCACATTGAATTTCAGCTGAACGCTTTGTCCAAGAAACAGCTAAAATTGGAATTGAAGACAGTTCTCAGGTGGGGGGATAAACCTGTGAGTCATCAGCACGGAGATAGATGGTGGCTGAATTTGTCTTGGCAGGTGCTGGATCTCTGAGCGTAAAGGAGAAGAGACTGGGGAAAAAAAGGTCAGAGATGGAGGTGTACAAAGCTCCTACAGCAACTTAGAAGAAAAATATTACTTGAAGACTGTGCTAAATGAGCAGTTAGAAGACAAGTGGAAGAAGCTAAACATTTTGTTGTATTTTCATTTGTAGGATACTGTATTTTTGCTTTTGACTTCCACTGAATATAAAATGTTACATGTAAAGCTAGAACAAATTCAATGACTCAGAATTTTGCATGTTTTCTCTCTCTCTTTTAAAAGGACTAATTTTTATTTTTTTTTTAAAAAAAGACAACTGTATGACACAGGCTGTGTTGCATTGGTAAACAAATGGAAACAATGTCAGGGCAGTTTTGATGTGACATTATGGTATCAAGATTTTAGTGTCGCATTACTGGTAATTTGTGATATCAGAGATGTACATATGACAGGTATAAGTGATTTTTATTTTAAAAAATTCCCGCTAATGTGTATTTTTATGCTCCACTTTCTCTGTTTTCTTCTCTCTGAAGCTAAGGCAAAACCAGTTTAGTTTAATGACTTGCCTGCACAAGCTGTGGAAGATTTTGTGTTTGTATTTCTCTGAAACATACCTACAGAAAAGATGCAAACTTGCTTTGGGAAGGGATAACTAAGCATTCTCTCTTCTTCTTGTCTGAAATCTAATGGTCCCTGCTATCTAAAGGGAGA
Source organism: Baryphthengus martii (assembly GCA_013396935.1). NCBI lineage: Eukaryota > Metazoa > Chordata > Aves > Coraciiformes > Momotidae > Baryphthengus > Baryphthengus martii. Next base: position 142,857 of record VWZK01009818.1, on the reverse strand, counting down.
CTTTAGTTATATTTTAGGGTATTTTTAAAAATACTCTAATGATTTAAGAGTACTAGGTAGATAGATTGATTCTTAACAGACAATTTTAAAGTAGTGATTTAGCAGGAGTTCAAGGAAAATTTCAGAATAATAGGTGGCATTGACCTACCTGTAACTCTTGCTCTTGGAAAGTGGGTTCTTGGTCTTCGGGCTCTCCTCCTTGTCCCCTGAATTTGTCTCCTGAGGAGGAGAGACATGAGATTTACCAGGAGAATTTCATCTGACCTATCCTTGTGAATATTCTCCTCTCTGGTAGCTGTGTAGGACTGTGAGGAAGAATGAGCTGTATTTGATGACTCAGGCCAGAATATTCTCCTACCTCCTCATCGCTACGTTTCTCCTGGTGAGCCAAGAGTCTCTCTGGATATTGAGGAGGCTGGCGGGGGGTGGCTGAGGGTGTACTGGAGTGCTCTGGTAGCTGGATTTTAGGATTCCTCAGTGAAGGCAGATAGTTTGGTTGAACAGGGCAATGTCAGCTTTGCCAGACAATGAGCTTCATGACGAGGTTTGGGTTTTTTTCTTCGTTTTGGAAAAATAGCCATCAGACTCTGCTACACTTGCAGAAGGCTGAAAATTGCAGTGCAGATACCGAAGGCGGACAGGAGAATGCTGGCAGCTGGTACGCGTCTGATGTGATAGGGGCTGTTATTAGGATGCAGAAAAAAAGGATAAAGAGCGTGAGTACTGAAAAGTTCCAGATATATTGCTCTTAGTAAAACATTTTTTTTGTTTGTTTTTTAGTTCAAGCAGTATGTTTCTGACAGCAATAGCGAAGAACTGGAAGACTGGTTAATTAACATACTAAAATGGAGTATTCACCAGTGGAGGTAAGACATTCTTTGAACATGCTGCAGTTTTGTTGCTTATCACTGTCTTGCAGTTTGGGAACCGTACAAGTACTGAGATCAATGGCACTGTTACACAAGCATTTCTTTGAGAACAGAGCTGTCTTTTGATTGCACACTCAGATGCTCTGATTCAACTGCAGTAAAGTGTCACTAAAATGATCAATATAGGAAAAAAAACCCACATTCAGGAAACCTTTTTTGCTTCTGATGATCTTTTAAAATCTGATATCCTGTGACCCATTTTGTATCGTGGCTTCAGAAAAGATTTGTTTGGATAACTAAAGAAGTGGTGAGCTAGTGTGGGGACAGCATGGACTGGCCAGGATATGGAGGAGATTTTCCAACTTAAGAAAATAAATAAACCCCTAGAAGTGTGAAAAAGGTAAAGTTTTGACCCTCAGTATAGGGTCGAGTGGCTTTAACTGACGTTTTAACTATAGGAGATATTTGGTCTCGGTGCTTAAGAATTTTTGAATATCAAAACTCTGTTTTGATAGTAAATGTTAAGTAGCTACCAAAAGTTATGAAATCCTGTTTGTTATTCTCATTTATTGTCAGATCTTCTGATACATGTTTATATGCTGCAGTAATCTCTATTGCTCAATGTAGAGAGCTCCCACTGAAGGATTCTACTGCTTCTGACAGGCAGGCACAACAAATGTGCAGTTCAGTAGCCTGGTTTCTGAATGCTAATTATATGCTTTAAAATACAACAATAAACTCATTAAGTATTAAAATGAGTTGCAGACGTTTAATGTCATTGAATTTACTCAGTGAAGTTCAGCTGTAAATGTGAATGGAATTTGTACAAATAAATACTTCTACATGAGTTTAACTTTTTTTTCATTGATTTTTGTATGATTTAACATACAAAAAATTGAAGCCATTGCCTCCAGTTTGGGCTTCTCCTTTGAACTGTTTAATCACAATGTAACACTTTCTGTTCAGTAGTTCAAAGAACACCCTTTTCCTTTGCACTGACGTGAAAGATTTTTGCAGAACATCAGGGATTTGGTTTACGTCAGCCCAGGGCAATGAATGCTCCCTTCCACCCAGGTGAAGGTGCACGTGGAGCAAACTGATGCTTGGCAAAGAAAAAGCCATCCTCAAAAGTCAGCTGGTAGACTGCAGTCCTGCGTCCGCACGGTGACAGGCAGCATTGCTTTCTGGATGCGCTGCTTTGTGAACTGTGACTCAATACTTCTTCCTGGATTTGCAGTCGATGCTGGAGCAAGGCACGGGTACCACTTTTCCAAGAGCTGTTGGTAGTTTAGCAAGGGCTGTGTTACTGGATTGCAATGCACGGGGCTGTGTCTTGCAGGCCTGTGTTTGCTGAACCCCATGTTTGGGCTGCAGAGATTGCCTTCCGGGGCAATTTTTAGTGGGCTGGCTGGGGATGCTAAGTCAGCTTGACAGAGGAAGGAGGGAGTGGCCCCAGCTAGAGCTGTGTTGGACACAAGAGAAATACCACAAGTTCACTGGACAGCCTTTTTGGCAGTAATGCAAGACGTGTCTCTCCACGCTTTTTTTGTTGAATTAACTCATTCATAAAATGGACCTTTGAACTTGTGTAATTAGACTAGTTCTGAATTGTTCTTGAGTTTTCCTGCTGGGCACTTGAGGGACCCTGAAGCATTTGGGAGTGACAGCCTGGTCCAGCAACTCCTGCAGGAACAGTTTTCATAGATTCACAGAATGGTGAAGGTTGGAAGGGACCTTGAAGATCATCTGATTCCAACCCCCCTGCCACAGGCAGGGCCACCGCCCACTAGACCAGATTGTTCAAGGCCCCGTCCAGCCTGGCATTGAACACTTCCAGGGAGGGGGGCATCCACAACCTCCCTGGGCAACCTGTTCCAGTGTCTCACCACCCTTACTGTGAAGATTTTCTTCCTGATGTAATTCCTTCCCTTCTCTCCGGGGAGGCAAACTATTCAGACACACAGACAGTGCCACGCATTGTGCTGTGGAGTCAGAGGTGTGTGATGTCTTCCTCCCTTGAAATGTAATTTCATCAAAATGCAAGCTGGATGAGACTGCCCCCTGTCATCCTTTTCCTGTTTAAGTCCTTTCACTTTTCTCGGAGTGTTTTAAAGTAGGCTCTTTTCTGAGGTAATTTCATCACAGCTTCTAAGCCCAGCACACAAGGTTTGTTGCCCAGCAGCCGAGGATTGTGACGGGTCTAGGATCTTTGGATCTCTTTGCTCAGTGGCAGGTCAGGTTCTGTTTCAGAAGATGCCCTTGCATTTTGGGAGGTGATGCACATGTGTTAATGCAGTGTGGCAGCAACAGAGAATTAGAGTGCAGAGCTTCTGATTCTGGCTTTAAAGACAACTGATGACATCCCTTCCCAATCCTGCTGACAAAGCAGTGGAAGAGGGAATTGTTGCAAAGTCTTGTAGGTTGTCAGTGAGAGTCCTACTGCTGCGTACTGCAGCAGAACTTGTTGCACCATTCGGTCTAGTCCCTTGATTGAAATTTGATAGATGACAGAATTTTTAGGCAAGCTGGATTAATAGCATCATTGAGGTGCTGTAGTTTTGATCTTGCATTAAGGGCCCTTGATCTGAGTTCTTCATATTGGCATAACTCAGCTTCAGGAGCAAAATTCCATTTGCCCTGTCCCCTGTTACTTCAGTAACATACCGTTTCCTTGTTTTTGTTAAGTGCATGTCCTTGTATTGGCTGTTAAACCAAGGTCAGAATTAGCTTCTTGTTTATAATTAAAATCTACACCTGTGCTATGGTGCTTGAAGCTTTGCAGCTCCTCTAGAGTTCAGAAAGGTAAATCTTATCTTAAGTCATATGCCAAGATAATTTAATTGGTAGGTTAGAGGTAGCCCCTAAAGGTAACTATGCTTTCAGGTGACTGATACCAGCTGTGGCATGACTTCTTTCACCACCTACTCTGTTTCAGTCTCAGTAGCACTGCCTACTTCCTCACAAAACACCCAAAAGCATGTGCAAAATTTTAGAAACAAAAAAACCCACTCTATAATCCGTCCGAGCTCCATCTAAGATGGCTTTTTTATGTTTGCTGCTTCTGCATCAGACCCAGAAGATGGACTCATGTGCGTGAAGGGTAGTCTGGTTTAAGTTTTTTGTTTTGCTTATTCCTCAAACCAGACCCTACTTGCAGAGCTGGGTAGTGTGAAGACAAGTGTTTGCAGAAAGTGTAGCCTGTTTTACTAAATCTAGTTGATACTGTTGAAGGAAAACCAGCAGAGATTGGTAAAGTCTGTAAGGTTTTAATTTAAGTATCAGCAGGCAGTTGTAAATTAGCAGGAGGGTGTCAGTCTGTGGCTGTGAAGAAGACAGTGAGAATTAACACTTTGCTACTAACAAAGATTGACTACAAATGGGCACGTTACCTCATTTACCTCCAGCCTTCCCGCTAGAATCTTTCCAACTGAAGCCTTCCAACATGACCCGATCAAGCACGTCTCCCTGCACTCTTTGACCACACTGTAATTCATCTGTCCCTGTCCTCAGAGTGGAGGCACTGCTGCCTGCACAGTCATTCTGCTTCAGCAAGAGCTGGAAGCAGACCATACTCTTTTTCTCCTTGTTGGCAGTATTTTTCCTTCTGCAGCCAGGTACCAGAGCAGAGCTGCAGTACGAGGTATCAGTAAGGGCCAGGATTGTATTATGCTGATGGTGTGTTATGAAACTTCTCTGATATTGTGATTCCTTCACAATAAAGATAGAACTTATTGTGGGCAGGATTTGGTACATTCTATATTGTTTAGCCCAGGGCTTGCATGTTTAAGGAAGCTGTGCAAAAATGTGTATAGTGTCCTTTTTAGGGACCCAGATAGGCATTATCCCTATTTTGTGTTCTAAAAACTTTGTTTTCTGTTTGTTTTCAGTAACTAAGGTGCTGACAAGTTTTGACTTCTTCATCCTCTTAAACATGAGTGAGATTCAGGCCATGGTAGAATTCTCCGTGGAGCTCCACAAATTCTTCAATGTGGATTTGTTTCAAAGAGGGTAGGTAGTGCATTCTTTCAAACTTTACTGTGGTGGACCGCTGATGTTGGAAAGACCTTAATGGGTACTGTTATGTAGCATTGTTTAATGTATTATTGACTATTTTTATAGCGATTGGAAAAAAATTTTATTCCTTATTGAAAAAGTGTATGCTTTCTAGAAATTAAAATTGAATAGTCAAATAATTTGGCCTGAAACTTAAGTTGTAATAAAATAAATTTTGTCTAGTTGGAGAAGAGAGAAGCTCTGTAGAATTGGAAGGTAGAATATATTCTTTTCCAGGCCTTTATACTTTCATATCTTGATTTCTGTGTTCCCTTTTGTTTGAAATGTGATAGGTGTTTCTCTTGAATCTTTTAAAAATCTTCCTGCCCAAATTAACTTATTTATCAGTTTGGCAGTGGAGAACTTCAGCTTCTCTCCCCACGCTGTGCTGGGCCTCCACAGTTACAGATGACTCCAGGCTGCTTCATTAGACTCTCTGAACTTCCTCTTAGTCCACGTGGTCTCCGTGGAGGCTTTCTCATGTTCCTTTCATTTGATATTACCTAATTGTTCCCAGATTAACTTTCTAAGGTTGTCCTTTTCCATGGCTACGTAGGAAGTAATCCTTTGTATCTTATTTTCAAGTTACTAAAGATTATTTATTGTTGTGGTATATTGCCCTTATGTCAATCTTCTAGCAGACTGCTGTAAAAATACATGTCAGTGTTGTAGTTCTTATGAGATTTGTTTTAAATAAATTTGGTTGAGGCTGTGTCAGTGTTTACAGACAGGAAATAATATATATCAGTGTTGATTTATGATAGCTCATTTTCCCAAAACATCATAGAATAACTTTCCTTAGAAAACTTTTAGTAATAATGAAATGTATTCTTGTTTTTAACCTTGTCTTAATTCAAGGCAGGTGTTACTGGTTTTGGTTTTGGCTTTTTTTTGTCAGTTTCAAGTATTTTTTTGACAGAGCGAATTGATGAAAGTAAAGTAACAGGAAAATTTCGTTGCTTTGGGGTGTATGTAGTTCCTCCACCTTGTATTAACCCTCTGAGGTGGATATTTTGGGGAAAAGCAATGTAAATAAAAGGTAAGATTAGGAAGGAACTCGGGAGAAAGAGCCATAAAATACTGTTATAAAACATACCTTGGCTAGCTAGCCTGTACTTTTGCCATGTTACTGTTAGCTTTAACAGCATATAGTTGAAAAGTAGCTTTTGTCTAAATTTGACCTGAAGCTGGTGCTAACAGAAGTCATTACCGGTTATACTTGCTACCATTTACAATGAAAGAATATGAAACAAACTGTTTATGTCTCCTTTTTAGGAAAAAATTGTAATTTCACTCTTCATTGAAAAAGAAGGATTAAGGAAAGCTTAAGAGGTCTGGAAAAACACTGGGAATATTTTAATTACTTCAACAAAACATCACAGTCTGTTGAACTGTAGCCTTTTTTAATCTCTGAAATTGGTGGGGAAGCAGAGAGTAGAATATGACGGTGTGTTAACTCTAGTGGAGAAGAGTCTGAAGAGAAAAAAATCTTTTGGTTGTCTTGACCTTGCAATTCAAATAATTCCTCAGAAAGTCAGTTGAGAAGGAAAGCACAGCCGTATAATTACCAGTGCTCTACTTGACATGTTTCTTTTTAGCTTAGTCATTAAAAAGCAGTAAATTCACAGGGCAAGTTCAGAGAGGTGGAATGCTGACACAATGAGAAAAGTGACATGAGTAGGTATTACCTCTCTGGTTTCAAGCTGAAGCTCTAATTCTGGACAAGTTCCCTTAGAAAACAATCTTGGAAAGGAGAAGCAGCTTTCAGAATAATTTGAAAGACTTGAGTAATGCAACTGTTGCAATAATTTCTGTCAATTTGCTTAAGTTCTAGTATTTTTGTAGGCTACTGTCTTTATTTATTGGAGATAGGATGTAATATTTACATTGCTGGATTGAAAAGGAAAAGGAAATCTTTAGTTTCATTCTTAGCCTTCTATTTTTGAGCTACCACTGTGTTTAGCAGAGTTTCTCTCACCAAAAGTCAGGTATAGAGTTGATTGTATTCTGGGTTTGTTTGGGATTGTGCACATTCAAGCCTACCCAGCATAGCGTACCTGTCTCATTGTTAGAAGCGTACTGACCTTCTGAATTGTATAAAATAAAATGTTGGCTATTGCAAGTGATCACATCAAGCTCCTTAAAACTTCTTATCTAAACTGCTTGGTTGGAGAGTGAGTCCAGGTTCTCTCTCATATGATTACTGGAGACATCATAATTTCCAGCTTAAATTTCCTTCTTAACAGTTTTTAGTTGTTTTTATTCACAGCTTTGTCCTAAGTTTTGAATGACTTCATCAGTCTGAATGTTCACCATGATGTATTTTTAGATGTCAGTCTTTTGTCTCTTCTATTAAATATGGACTCAAGCAGTTTGGTCATTTGAGTCTGTCACGTTCTCCACCACCAACCCCTTCCTGTAAAGTTCACAAATCCCACTATTCAATCAAAAATTATTGTAATTTCTTGGTTTTACAGCTGTTTGAAGAAATCTGCCAGCTATTGCATCCAACTGTGGCATATTTTCTTGGATCTGTATCTGTATTGACAGCATTGCCAGAAGTACTTATGACTGTATTTACACTATCAATTAATTTGGTACTTTAGGAATGAATTACTAGAAGCAGTGTTGACGTCCTTATTTCTATGTGGTTCCAGGGTTAATTCAGATGAGAGTTAGTCTTGTCCTCTGGAGCAGATGTTTTGCATTGTGACTGTATTTTGAAGTTGTTCATACCGATAATTGGTTCAGACCCTTTTTTGCTCCCAGGAGTTGAAGAGCATTTTGTGATCTGTGGATCAGAGCCTGTGGCTTAGCCTTCTCCAAGAGACATCTAGGTTATCTATGTGAAAAGCTCTCGGTGAAGCGAACCATCATGCAACAAACTGGAATCACTGGGGAAGGTGGCTCAAAACCACTGTGCTGATCTAAACCAATCAGTAGTGCAGACTCAGCCAAAATTTCTCACAATATTTCACTCAAGATCAAATTTACCTGAAGGCCTCTCTAGCAGATTGACTGTTACAGCCATGTTACTCTCCTGACTGACCCTTTAAACCAAACTATTTTCTTTACATTGAGATAATTGTTATTACCCTAAGTGGAGTAGAAATATGCAGAGCAGACACTTAATTCTAATACATGAGACTTGCCTGTATGTGTGGCTTCTTGCTTGTCATAAAATTCAAGAAAGGTTATTCCTGTGTCTGTGGTGATTCTGGTTGTTAGCTTCTTCTCAAAGTTGGCACTGTAGCTTTAAGTCGCAGGAGTATGTAGTATAGTTAAATAATAGTGAAGTAGTATCCTTGTCTAATACAGCTATTTAATTATATATTTTTGTAACTCTGTGCCACTTGCTTAAACCCCAACTTGCTCCAGGTAGTTCTGTTGGTTTATTTTAATTCATTGTTAAATTCAAATAAGGCTTCACATAATTATCCTTTTTGAATTAGTGGGATGTGATGATGGGAATTTTTGCCCAAACAGTGATTGATATGTGAGTATTACGTGACAAAATGAATAAAAGAAATGTATTTGTTTGGGACCTGTGAGAATGATGGTCTGAGATAGCAAGGCTTTAGGCTATTTTGTCATCTTAGCGCATAAAAGATTGTTAGATTTGGACTCTGTAGTGCTGACCTTTTGTAAATACAAAGGGAAACATAGCCTGAGTGAGATGTGGACTGCTGAAGTGGAGAATGAGTTGAGTGCAGAACTATTTGGATGGTTGGGCTCAAAGACTTGTTGTCTATGGTGCAGAGTCCGACTTGCAGCTGATGACTAGTGGCATCCCTCATGGATTGATACTGGGTCAGTAGTGTAGTGTTTTGATAACAACCTAGACAGAGTGCCTTCTCAGCAAGTTTTTGAAGGGTAACGGATTGCAGGGAATGGTTAGATACCCTGGAGAGCAGAGCTGCTCTTTAGAGGGATCTTGCCAAATTGAAGAAATGGGCTGATAGGGATCTCATTGAGTTAAGGGCAAATGCATAGATGGAGTTGAATAACCCCATATGTCAGTGCACGCTGGGGGCCAGCTGGCTAGAAAGCACCTTTTCAAAAGAAACACCTGACTGTCCTGGTGGGCAATGGGTTAAACATGATCTAGGAGGGTGTTGTGGCAGAAGGTGGCCAACTGCATACAAAGCTATAATAGCCAGAGCATAGCAGCAGGCACAGTTTGGAAAAGCAAGATCTCCGTCCTTCCTGTGTTACATTGCCTGACTCTTACTCACAGCTTAGCAGTGCTCTAAGGCACTGTGTATTTCCCACTTACTCAGTTTTCAAACCAGGATACTCATTTTTCCATACTGATTTGCCTCTATGAAAAAATCTGCAGAATGGATGCTCACTACATTTATATTTTTTGCAAAAATATTGTCATACACTTGAGAATGTGCTTCACTATTTATATTTCTACTCACATGTTGTCTCCTATTTGTGTAAGTCCTTTAGCATAAGGACTCTTCTCTGTTTGCACAACAGACAGCTAGTTAATTTATTAGATTTATTACTGAAAGGCTTATTCTGCCTACTTGTAATAATCACTAACAAGAATAACCTTTTACTACTTTGTCAACGAGCTTGTTCTGGGGAACTGAAATCAAAATCAGTTTTGGGTGCAGAACAAATGACAATGTTCTCTTGAAACATTTTCATTTGCACTTAGAGCATTGCGTGATTGTTTCTTTCTAGCGGTGATGTTGTCAGCTCTAGATGGATAGTTAGAGCGTACGATGTCCTGGTAATGTGATTTTGAGCTATCATTTCCTGATGTTTAAAAGTTTGTGCAGGTAGGAATTTGGGGAACAAAAGTGGCAATTCTAGCACTGTTTGTAACAGAAGTTTGGGATGTTTACTTATAACGCTTTCTACTCTACCTCCTGCCACTGCCTCCTCGTAATTATGAATGTTATTTACGGTGGTGTTCTTTAAAGGCTGTAAGAGCTCTTACTGTAAGAGCAAATTGTCTCTTACTCATTTTCCTACCGTGGATGCTTACTCTCCACAGTTATGTACATGTTTTGTATGTCAGCATCCTGAACTGAGATACAAATGGATTGAGCACTGCTGAATTCAAACAACTGGTTATTGAAAGTGCCTCAGTACTTTGTAGCGCTCAGTTTAAGTTGCAATGTTCCACCACCAGATGACGAATCCTGATACCTAACCTTGAATAGTTAAGCTTTTCCAGTGGGTCATTGAGAGAAGTTTCCTGGTAATGCTCAACTGTGAGAAGGTAAAGTTTTCATTCCTTTGCAGCTGTGTATTACTTTTCCACCTGTAAAGTGGCAGATCTATTGAGCTAAAGAGACTCAGTTGATGGTTTGTAATATAGCATAGTGCACCCATTGCTGCGAGATCTGCTTTGAAAACAGCTTCAGTTGTTTTTATTTGCTGTCTTTGTGCATTCTTGTAATCCCAGTGTTAAATTCTTACTTCGTCACTAATCATTTGTTATTTTGTCAGTAATATGCATGCACACAAAACTGGCCAAGGCTATATTTAGACAGTTTTCAATAGTAGTGTCTCTGTATGTGCTGTGTCTTTCTCTTTGTAACAGTTTTCTTTGTGAAATAGAGTATCTACTGTTTCATTTTGCATTTCAGAAACAGAACTTTATAATGGTTATTTCAGCTAAGTGGATTTGTTGTTAACGTAAATAAACTATGAATGGTGCAAGCAACATCAAGTATTACTGCAGCACTTTACTGTAGCTGTGGGTTTACGTTTGTGCTCAGTGTATCTGCTTATCTGTTATTTGACTTTGTTTAGCTGTATGGTGCGGCTGACGTGCTGGAGGGAAGGGATGACATCCAGAGGGACCTTGACAGGCTGGAGAGGTGGGTCGGTGCCAACCTCATGAGATTCAACAAGACCAAGTGCAAGGTCCTGCGTTTGGGTCGAAGCAATTCTGAGCACCGATACAGGCTGAGCAGTGACTGGCTTGAGAGCAGCCCTGAAGAGAAGGTCTTGGGGGTGCTGGTGGACAAGAAGCTGAACATGAGCAGTCAGTGTGTGCTTGCAGCCCAGAAAGCCAACCATATCCTGGGTTGCATCAAGAGAAGCGTGGGCGNTTGGATGGGACTCTTTGCAACCTGATCTAGTGTGAGGTGTGTCTGCCCATGGCAGGAGGGTTGGAACTCGATGATCTTTAAGGTCCCTTCCAACCCTGATGATTCTATGCTTAAAAAAGCACATCAAGAGTTTATAATACAACTGTAAGTCTACCACATTTTAAAAAGTGTTTTTTGGTTAACAGATAGAACAGAAATATTAAATGCCTTCCACAGAAGAGACTTTAACGGATTCTAAGGTAAAACACATTTTTGGAGGTGTAGTATATGTGAAATTAGGTTATTGGTAAGATTTCAGTAGCACTAAGTTGCTTCTGAGCTTAAGTCCCTTTGAAAGTCAAAGGAATTTAAGCTTCAAATACTACTGGAAATTTTGCCCTCTGTTCCATAGATTTGTTTTTTCCATGTGCAAATACTTACTGATGTGTCTGATCAGCACTGACATTTTATGCTTCCATGTGTGGGATTGTGTAATGCAGTAGAAAAGAAAATACACTGATTCTTAGTGTGTTTTAATGAATCTTACTGTGATTACATAGTAATTTAATGAGAAATAATGCAGTATATGAAAAGTTGTACTTTTTTTCTGGGTCCAGTGAATTGTCTACATTAGTTTATAATTATAATTTATTAACAGGAAATTAAAATTTCAAGAGTACGCTTTTAATAGGATCACTTTTTTTGCTCCTGGCTGTGTCAGGGAAAAGACTTTGTCATTAAATAAAGACGGCTCTGCGAATGATTTGCATTGTTAGCATATGGCATATACTCAAACGCCAAATTCTTAATGGGCAAGGGACATTTAGACTCACCTGTTTGGTTTTCTTTTTAATTCATGCGGTCCAGTCATATTTTTACTTTCAAGCTACGCTTCTGTATGACATCGCTTTCTGAAAATAAGTGTTGCGAATTGCCTTTTGACATGTAGCTTATCTTCTGAAGTATTGTACTGTGATCTTTACTTAATGTAATACAGTCTTTACAAAGGGAGAAGCAAGCTGTCAAATTTATCTAACAGTTGCAAGATGAGCTGTGTTCTTCAGCTTATGATTTTGCAGTAGTACAGATAGCAGTGATACGGGTTTAGGATTTGGAGAGCTGGGCTGTAACAAGGGAACAGTCTGTTTAGGAAAAATAAAACAAATGCTTTTATTTTGGTTTTATTTTTATTTTTTAAAAGTGCATCGGTTTCTGATTCTAGTTCTACAGTGGATGCACTGGCACAGGCCTTGATCGCTCTCAGGCGAGAATAAATAAGACTGGGAATGAGCAGTGAGGAAGAAATATTTTAGGTTGGTATTGCTTCAGAAATGAAAAGTTAATATAATCAAATATCCTCTTAGTCCTTCTGATGCAGAATGTCCGAGACACCAATAAAATGGTCTGGTCTCAAAGAGCAATAACAATTTGAAGTACCATATGATGGTACTTCAGAATCTTGTCTTTTAAAATAAAAAATAAATTAAAATAAAAAGGCTTGTATTTGTTGAGAATAGGAGTTGGAAAAGGAAGTAGTAAAATGGCACACTCCTTCTTTTGAGTTAGCTGAGAAATTAAGGATTTTGCAGCATACTCTGCCTCATTTATGTAAGTGGAACTGAAGACATGGGGAGGTTGTACTGCTTGTCTTCAGGTATCTGAGTACAATGCCTGTCTTAGGAGACTTCTAGCCATGCAGGGATGCTTATCTAGGGGTCACCTAGAGCCACTATAAATTTGGCTTCTACTCTTCAACCCAGAGAATCCCCCCTATGTTAATTGCTGGAAGACTAGTCTCCAGCTAAATCAGATCCTAAAGTTACTTGTTTTAGCTACATATTCGGATGTGTAAAGACGACGGTACTGGTGCTTATTTCTTCAATTGTTACTCATTGAGGTAGAGCTAATAGTTGGTAGTTGGTTGTTTGTTGTCCTGAAGGTGTGTTTCATAAAAACTTAGTTGTGTTGAGTTTTTTCCTACATCACTCCGTATTACTTCAAAAAGTAAACAAATTTTGTTAAATGTTGACAGGTACTTCTTTCGCATTCTAGACTTCTCAGATATTTGGTGCAAATTTCAAATCACCTGAATTTTGTTCAGATTTGTTCAGATGAGACCCATGTAGTAATTTTGGAAATTTTAAACATCATAACTTTTGCAATTGAAATAGTTATTTTGCAATTGAAAATATTTTGTCACCTTAGAATTAAAGCTGTCTAATGGCATCGTATACCCTCCAGGCATTGAATTTGATGAAATTCTTTTTTTTTTTTTTTTTTTTTTAAGAACAAACAAAATGAAGAGTTTGGATGTACACTTATGCCATTTTAATGTCGTGCTGGAACCTGACAGCACTGTGATAGGTGCGGATTTTTTGTGTGACAGAAAGGTTGTAAGTAGTTGTGATACAGCTTATGTCATTTGTCCTCCTTTGAGGACCGTATTTCAGGGAGGTCTATATAATTCCTTCTTTCTGTATGTGATCAAAGAAGGATGTGTCTCGTCTGTGTAAGGCCAGGTATCATCTCACATTGCCAAGTAAAGACTGTCTATCAGCACGCCTCGCCGTGAAGACTGTCAGCAGAAACATGATCAAGTGAGTTTAGTTTAGTAAGGAAGTAAATGACAGTGTAAAACAGTATTGAGTACAAAAGGATTCTCTCTGGAGAATCTGTAGAACAATCTAGCTAGGCTTCTGTCTGTAGTATGAAGGTAGAATGGGAGTAGGTGTTAGTTAAAGACATCAGAATAATGGTTTCTTGGGTATGTACCTTCTTTTTCTAAGTCTGAATTGTACTGAGTTTGGTATCCAGGAATGACATGTGACAGCAGTAGCAGTTTTAACTATGTATTAAATGCATACTTAGTCATTAAAGTTGCTTATTTTGATACTCTTTTATGGATTAGCACTCTTTTGTGCATAAGTGTGTAGCTTCTGCATAGACTAATAGTTCAGACCTGCCTCTGTGTGATGGTAGGAAAAAACCCCATCATTCCGAAGTGTCCTGCCCTATTTGTGTGTGCTTGGTTAATACCCATAACAGTTACAGGTGATTGTATTACTTTTTTTCAAGTTGGTTTGCCATTCATAGCTATCTGAAGGAAGGGAGAGAGAAAGATGCTCATTCTGTGTTCTAAAGTCTTGACTGCCTCGTGATACGACACGAATTCCTGGTATGGTGTCTTTTTGTGTCACTTCTGCTGCACATACATCTAATCATATATTTATATATATACCTGTATTGCAAACAGCACTTTACTGGATCATCACATACTTAAGCGAGCACATAGCTTTATCTGAATATGGAAGCTGTCCAGATCCCATCAACAAACTCAGACTTGCTGCCTTCGCTTCAGTCAGGTGCTCTTGCCAAAATATCTTCCTCTTTCACTCCTTAAACCTCCAGTCAATTACTGTGCTCCATATAAAGTAACTTCTCATATTTGGGGATTTAATTTTTTTTCCACTTTATTTCATCTGCCTCCACTTATTCTCCCTTTCCCAGACTCTGCCTTTTATTGGTAGTGGGAAAGGAAGCTCATGACACCTCCAAAGACTTAGAGGCCCTCCAGACCAGACTATCATGTTTGTGTTTATTCATAAATAATGTAATTTGTTTCTTCACAAAGTTTTAAATGTACTTTGAATAGCATACACTAAATCATCAAGACCCCTACTGCTAATCATTGTGTATTTTCATGTCTTTTTAATGCAAGAAGTAACTTCCAGGATATTGGAGATGATCAGACTGAGGAGGGATAAAACCCTGTATTTTTCACCTGCACCAGTTTCTTTGATATGGATGGTTGTGTAACTGCCTGAGCACTGGTTTTGGTGGAGGAAGAGGGTCAGAAAATGCACCCACTGTTAGCACCTTAAACTTCAATCTGTTGTGAAACAGCGATCTCATCTGTGGATTTGCAGTTGGCTTGAGCTAGTACAACTGCATGTATCTGCCAAAAGCTGTGATATGCATCGGCTTCTCCTGTTTTATTTGCTCTTGCAGTCATGCAGTTCTGTGGTCAACGAGACAGGCTTGCTTTTGACAGCATTGTCGTGAGAGGGTGGTTTAAGCTGGCAGAACACAGATGTTATAGGTAGGGAGATCTGTTGGTTAGCAGCTGCCTGAACAGGATGGTCCTGCTTCTGGTGCTCCCTATGAACCAACAGTAATGCTTTTCTACCCTGTGGTTGGTCAGCTCAAAATGGTAAGCCAGCAAAAAAAAATAAACGCCATAGAATATGATTCTAGTTCTTCCAGTTTATCTCCCTGGCCCACATCAGGATCAGACTTTCTGTCAGTGCTGTTGCAGAAGGAGTATAAAACACACAGGAGGAATGGGATCCCTACTTCTGCCACCAACTAGCTTAAGGGTTGGACTGCATCCTGAGAGACGTGTCTATAAAAGTTCCAACCTCCGTGTTAGGAAGACATCTCTTGAACAGGAGAGGCCATTATGTCAGCATGAACTGCTGAGTGAGAACAGCCCAGAGATTAGTGCGATTTGAAACAAAACCTCTGGTTGAACTTGTGCATTCGTCTCGGTTGGCATCCCTGCCCGTAGGATACGGAGTTTTGACAGACGTCAGGTATGTCAATTCTAATTTCCCTAAGCTCTCGTGTAGCAATACAGAGCCTGCCTGGCCATGCCAGTTTGCAGATTTTCCACTTTCCTTGCTGCTGGCTGCTTCGTGCTGCCGCAGTGCCCTGCCCTGTCCGTTGTGTTGCCTAAGCTGCTGGAGCCGCTGCTGAATCGATTTGCAGAATTGCTCTGGCGGTAGTACAGTGGTGGAGTTGAGGAGGGTGGTGGTGTATTGCAGCGGAGGGACAACAGTGAGTGCCTGGCAGGACAGGGCAGAGGAAGAGGGGAAAACAGAACTCCTTAAACTTGATTTCTTGCAAAAACTCTTCTCTCGTAAGAGTGTGGTCTCATTTTCAAGATGTCATTCTTGGTATTTCCTTCTTATGAGTAGGGGCAGGATTTCCCAGATGCAGGTTGTATGTGTGACAAGGAGAAGGACTCTGACAACAGCACAAGACACAGAGACCCACCCCTGATATTTGCCGGAGAAGGGGCTGTAGTCACCCCCAGAGTGCCAAGTCTCTTTCTGTAGTGGTTCAATTTAAAAAATTGAGCTAGAGGAGCTAATGTGAATTCCTTGAATTACATAACTTTCTACAGGGGAAAGGATGAAGACGTTGGTAAGGGATAAGTGTGGTGACCTTTATTTCACGTATCTTACATAAGACACAACAGTTCCCATGAGTTTTTTGGTCGTGATTATTTTTTTTTTTTCTTTGCAACAATGTTCTTTGTGGTACTTGAATTTCCATCTCTGGTTAAACACATGATGTATTTGCAATTAAAACAGAGATTGCCTTTCGTTAAAATAAGCCGCAAAGTGAATCGTAAAGCTTGTACACTTGATTACTGACAGATGAGAGGAACAGAATTGCACAGCTGCAAAACTTGAAAATTTGCAAGACCAGTAAATGCCAGAAAATGAGTTGTCAGACTTGTTTTCTGGTTTCCCATCTGTTGTGTTTGCTAAACCTTGATTTCAAAATTAGCATGTTATGATGTGTCTGAGTGAAAACTGCTGCCTGTTTGCAAGGGGTGGAACTCTGAAAAATTGTTATCCTGGTTACCAGAAAAACCCGATGTCCTGTACATTTTTTTCCCCAAAAAACCGAAACATTCAAGCCACTCAGTGGTTAAAAACTTCTAATTGAGGCTAGTATGCCTAATTAAAAAGCCAAATGAAAAATACTTTCCATCTCAATAAATAGAATTAAAAAGTTGTAATGTAAGAGAATATGGAAAATCATTAACCCTGAAGATGAACTTCATGGCGCTATTATGATTTAGAGATGGAAAGTAATTTAGTGTGATTTCTTCCTTATTCCTTTCAGTAGTAACAGGAACTAAAAGAACTACCATTATAGACTAATATAAGGTATGTTTGATTAAATAAAAGCTAGTCTAGTATTGTATGTTTATATGGCTCTTTAAAAAAAAACAATATTTATTTGAGAGTATTTCCCTTTCAGATTTTTAAATAAATGTTCATAATGACTGCCGGAACTCTGCCTGAGTGTGCCTGTAGTAAGAACATGGAGAAAAGGCTTTTGTAATAATAAGACAAAATCCCCAGCTGCATTTACTTTCCCTTCTCTCCTGTCTTATGTACTTAATCCTGTTTCGTAACAAGCTGCCGTGACTTACTTGAGGTATTAGTCTCCCAAATAATTCTCATCAAACTTCTGGTCTAATAACTGTTTTGTTATACGTGTATATCTTTAATTGTCAGAAGCAGTGTGTGCCATAGCCATGTGCCATAGACATACTTTTTAAAAGTAACTCACTTTTAAGGAAGCTTGTTTTCAAACCTTTTATTTGTTTCCTGTAAATTTATTTGCCCTTTGTTTTATTTATCTTAATAAAAACAGGTTAGCCAGCTGGGAAATACCTGGATTTTTCATAGAAGGGATTGATGAAAGATTTTAGAAAAAGGCTTTTGGGAACAGTAATTTTGCTACTGCTCAAGTATCCGAATTAGAATTTGTTAAATGAGATCAACCCCACAATTATAGCAAAGTCTATATTTGAAGCACTTATTACAAAGTGATTGCAAGATAGGGATCTTTTTGTGCGTTCTATACCTGTATTAAGTAATTGCCTACCTAGATAAGCCCTATAACTAGTTTGGTGACCATTTGGTAGTCTGTGAGCCCCCGAGGGATTTGGTAGAATTAAGTTTTTCAAGATAACTCTGCATTTCTCCTGGTGGGGAAAATTGAGGAACAAGTCTAACCGATTCTCTTTTTACAGTTGTCACTTCAAGAATCAGCGTTTCATTGCCCATGCTTTATTTGATTGGTTTTTTATATTCCCTTGCTCCTGTTCCCTTATACTTTATTTTACTCACTTTCTGCTTTACTGCTTTTAAGATGGATTTTTATAAATCTGTTAAAGAACTAGTAATGTAGGGTCTCTGCAGTAGCAAGGGGCTTAGCTTGTAGGAAAGAGTGATGTTGCACAGAAATAAAAGATTATAGTCTCTCACTGTTGGATTCTTTCAATATTTTGTTGCCTCAACATCTCACCGCAGGAGTTTCTGTTAGTATACATTGGCTTCTGTGGGAAGAAGATCTATAGAAGACACAGCTCTACCAGGATCTGTCTGATACAACCATTACAATGGCATCACTGCCTCGGGAGCTGCGTGTTCCTCAGGAGACTCACTCCTCTGTCCATTTTCCTCACAATTCCTTATTTTGGTGCCACATTCCATATTTATGAAGCGGTGCTGCGTCGCCAGCCCCATTTCCTTGTGCACCAAGTGAAGCGTGCTTGCCTTAGCCACTGCTAACATTGGAGAAAGGAGGAGAGAAGTCTTAATGGTGACCTGTAGTAGAGGGCATATTTTCTATGGGGTCTTGCATTCAGTGGATCCCAAGGGTTCTCTTGAGGTTTTGTTGTATGCAGAGTCACAGCTGTTCCTTCATTTGGTGAACTGATGAATTTAGAAGCTGCCCTGCAGGTGACCCAGCGTGCATGTGAATTTTGCAGTCTGCAGCAGTGTTCAGTGCTTGCTCTTGTTAATGCAACTGCATGTGTTTAAGTGTGCGGGGAGTGCGCTGGGATGCAAGGAAGAGGAAAAGCTGGACTCTGCCGTGCGCATCTCTGCCTTTCATCTGCCTGGCCAGAAGAACTGCCAAAAAGTTTTCACCTCTACAGTGAACTGTATTATGCAGCTTTTTCAGGACATACATTTCCCTTGGAATGTACTTTAGCTGGCAAAGAAGTGTTTTTTCACCTAAGTGCTCATGCAGCTATCTCTATAAAAGCACATACACTTTTTTCATGCATGAAGTTATTTTTTTTTTCAATAATGATTGACCTTCATGTGACTGAATTTGCACACATTACTGCCTATGGTTCCGTGTGAGAGCATTAAGAAGTCAAGTAAGCGTCACTGCCTACATTTCCTTTTTTATTGGTAGCAAGATACACTCTGCTTATTGACAAACCTACTACTTGCTCAAATTATAAATTATGTTTTTCAACAAATGTGATGAAAAAACTTACTTACGACTATCTGGCAAGAGGAACTGCAAAAGCATTTCACCTCAGCCATGAACATCCGCAAGTATGGATGTTTCTTTCTTTCCTGAAGAAAGACTGTAGAGACTGGGGTTAGCACAACTCTCCTGTAACATATAAGCTCTTCACTGGTGACTTTAGCTTTGCTTGTGTATGCTGTCTCAGTAAACATCTCAGCCATTTAGTCTCTCTTGCACATTATGGAGCAAATGCAAAGGTATCTCTTTTGAGAGATGGATGTAGAAATGTTTCAAGACAAAGCTTTTAAGCAAAACAACCAGAGCAAGAGATCTGGGGTCCATCCTCAACCTCATGTCTGTGGCAAAGATAAGGAAATGTAGATGGTGGAAGCATTTAGAGAGAGTGAGTGATGCATTCTCAGAAGTAGTGTTGTAGATTTTTTTTTTTTTTGTCCCCTCAAGTTTGACACTGGAAATTTTATAGGAACAGGAAAGTGCTGCTTTCAGAGAAGCAAGCAAATCAGCTGTTGAGAAATATCTTGCCTGTGCACACACAGGAATGTCTTTCTGAGTTTAGACTCAGGAAAGCCAAGAGCTGGAATATACTCTGTTCACAGTTGTGTCTCTGAGTTGTTTTGTGTACCAACTCCCCACCATATGCACTTCTGGCTGCATTGCCTTTTGGTCACCATGTTTTAAACTGCTGAACCCTGTTTTATAGGTTTCCTTTAACCTCTGGGATCAATGACTGATTCAAGGTGAAGGGCATGCCATATCGTCCACCCTCATGCTGAAAGCAGAGTCAGCTCTCAATCCAAACCATATTGCCTGGAGCTCTGTCCCCTCAGGTGTTGAAAGCTTCCATGAGTGGAGAATCCACAGTTTAGCTGGACATTCTGTTCCAATGCTTAACTATCCTGAAGACTGTTTCAAGTTTCAGTTTACTCAGTCTCTCTTTAGAGACTGTCCTTCAAATCACTCTTAGGTCAGCAACATGAAGGTCAAGCAGTTGCAGCCTGCTCATTCTCTTGACAAAATGATGTTAAAAACTCACTCAAAATCTTTTCTTTGTGTTGTGTCAGACTTTTATCTGAATGTCAGTCTGCTGTTCATCCCAGATCTGTTCCCTGCACTACCCATACTGCGGTGACTCATGTTAAGGCTCTACTTCATTATCTGCCATTGTAGCTTAGGCTTTTAAAATGCCAAACCGTGGGTCTGTCATCAAAGGTGATCCAAATGCATCTTGCTGAATTACCAGGTGTATTATTGTAAACATCATGGCATAATTTATCAGGGTGATTTAGCAACTTTCTGCATATCAGACTCTTTCTTTCTGATCCTTTTTTTTTTCGTTGTATTGTAAATTACAGTTCTTGGTGGCATTTTTGTTGCTTTATTTTCTGTTTCAGCTATCCTTCAGCTACTGGAGCAAAAAGTAACGAAATGTCCTTACACTGATGGATGCTGCTGTTTTTCCCGGGTGATTAATGTGTGTTCTTGCATTATACCACCTTTCTGAATGTCGCTGATTTTTCAGAACAGGGAGAATAGCTTTAAAGCATCTTCATCAAAATAGCGATGACTTCTCTGTTATCTGAAAATTGCAACCCTTAATAATCTGGAAATGGTATTTTCCTCATGTACTGCAGTCAAAAGAGAGATTAAAGGACAGGTTATAACGAGATTTTTTCAAATTATTCTTCAAAGAACTTCACAAAAGCCTCACTACTAGTTTAAGCTTTAAGAACCCCAGCACTTTTCTGGAATCTTAATGCTGATTGCAGTGTTTGATCTATTTTCTTTTTTTTTTTTTAATTATTATTTCTACTCTGGAAAGCGGTTTTATATAAATCTTGACATGAATGTAGACCCCAGTAAGGTGTTTTTCCAACTTGCCATCAGACTCGGGACTTGAGAAGGAGTCAGCCTGGTATAGAGTCAGTTCCAGTATTTCTGTCACATTCCTGGGACTCAGAGGTGCGTGTCAGAGAAGATGCACCGTTCCGAGGCTGGGCACGTGAATCTTACTGACTTTGTTTTAGCACAGCCCATGCTGCTGAAATGTTTGTACCATCTTCTCCATTCCTGTGGTCTTTGGGAAGGCATTTTTGTAGAGACACACTGATGGACCTGAACTGTTATACCCTCTGAAAAGTTGTAGTAAAAAGCCTGCAGCTGCCTGAGTAGGTCTGCATGTGCCAGCTCTTGGAAGATGCTGCTGGGCTGGGGTTTGAAAGCATTGGCTACTTCATCTATTTGGGCACGTTTGCTGTATCATCAGTAGCATGTTCTGTAGCATTGTTATTGTTGGGATTTTCCACTACCCAGGACACCTTAATTCTGTTGTTACATAAGATAATGGAGAGTTCATTGTATTCAGTTCTTATTTATAGAATAATTTAACGGTATTTTGGATAATTGAATGTGTTAGATGAGTAACAAGTCCTTGATACTGAATTCTTACGTGGAGACCCAGGCAGATACAATAGAATAGATCAAGTGACATTGCTTTTAAAATTTGCTGTCAGATGAGGAATGTATATCATGACTTTAGAAAGCGTTTTTAAGATTTTCTGTTACAAATGTAATCTCCTTTCTGAATACAATACCTTGTACTCATAGCTCTTCATTTGCAGATAGATCCTTAATATATACGACATTTAAAGATGAGTGACAGTGAATAATTTGGGTAAATACTGCGTAGGAGGTTGTTTTTCTTATTTAAATACCTTGATGCAGTTAAATAATTGTTTCAAAGATCTAAGCACAAGATTTTGAATTAATGTTTACAGATTTACCCTGAGCTGAACTCCTACAGAATGTTGTTATTCAGATTAACAGGTGAATGTTTTATGTTATAAAATGCTTAAAGGATGAATCTGCTAGAAATCAAAGCCACCTGTCTCAAACAGTACACCTTCATCTCCCCATTAACCCAAATTAAATCAGGCAGGTAAAGAGTACACTGGATAGAGGGTAGAATAGTCTGCTTTTGATTAATTGCTACCAAGTAATAATTGGAAAAGGAAGGAAGTATTAATGGCCTTTTGGTTTTGCAAATTACATTCTAAACATGAACAGTTCTATCGATTGCTGGCCCAGATTGTAAACAGTCATTTAATAGCATCTTTAGGGCAAAGAAGTGATAGGAAGATCACATTGCACCTTTTTTTGTGTTTGGTGCTCCTTTTTTATTTTGCTTTTGCCTTTCATTTTATCTTGTTACAGTCCTAATTCATTAATCTATCCATATTTGGTAACGTTGTTAAGCCTTAGTTAAATTTATGCTCTGTAAAGCTGTTACACAGTTCTGAACATGAACTGAGAATGGTGAAGAATTTGGATCTTTTAAAGTCTAATAAAGCGACCTGGTTTGGTAGGTTAGCGTGAGATGAAGTAAAGTGTCTGGCATGTTTCTGAACTCCTGAGACATATTTAATGTAAACCATAGCAATGATTTTGCATTCTTTTCTTAATACCTGAAGTGACAAGCTGTACACTCTGCAGTGACAGGCTCGTCATTTGGATCATGGGAAGATGCAGCATGTAGTGGTGGGGTGTCGGGCTTTGATAAATGCTCACTGTGCATCCAGAAATGACACAGTGAAACTGAGGCCGGTGGGAAGTGTCTCCTTGCTGAGACTATTATACACTATATGTATCATGTGTCCTCGGTACAGGTGAAATGAGTAACTAATAGAATGATGGAAGTCACATCTGATCCGGAGAAAAGGAGTACATCAGTGTGTGCTAGTTTGTGTCCTCCTCGACTAATGTTGAGAGGGCTCTCTTGATCTTTTCAGTTCCTTACACTCTTGGAGAAGACAACAGTGAAAACTTAATTTACTTTTTTTTGATTCCATGCAAAATCAACTCATTTACTGTTTACAAATCAGTTAAAAAGTGTGTATGGAATCATGTTTGACCTGTGGGTTGCTAAAACCAAAAAATTTAATTATTAGTTTGCAGTAGGTTTATTTGCTTTTTAAAAGGTAAGATTCATTTTGCTATCATATCGTACCTCTACCAATATCACTGGTTCATTAAGTATATTCTGTTGTAAAACATTCTCTGATGCATAGCTTTGGCCAGACTAAAGTTGAATTTTTAATTTTATGGAAGGATTAAAGTAAGAATTTTTTTATTGGTTGATTGTTAAGCAGTACACAGTTGCATCAGTTGCTAGCGAAGTAGCGAATGGTCAGCTTTAGTTGAAAGTGTTAGAAACCAAAATCAAAACAACTCAATAGGTTAGAGTAGTATGGATTTGGGCAGTAGAGATGGTGAAAATGAACGAGAAGACTGTAAGCAGAATACTAAGGGTAAATTGTGTACTCATAAGGGCATTTAGGCCCATGCTTCTGCCTGAGAAGGCATTTTTGTCTTCCTACTTTCTGATTGTGAATGTTCTTGCTCCCTCTCTTTCACTGGTGTTATTATTTGTGGAGCTCTGTGGTAGGTCACGTCAGCTCACTGAGGAGCTGAAGCTAACCCCTTGAAGGAAAAATAAATGATCTGAAATGGAATGAGATGGATAGCACATGTTGTCTAAGTGTCTTTGTGGGTGCTTGGGTTAGGTAAAGACTTCCGTAAAATCAGTTTGAGTGACAGTTATGGATTTCATAGATGAAAATCAAAGTTGGAAGCAGAATGGAGCTGAGTAAGATTAAAACCACTGTAAAGATGGGCGCAGAGACCCAGAAGATTTTTGTGTTGGTCATTTTAATTTTAGGCTTTAAGCTTGCAGTTTTGTTAGCATAAAGTCGGTAGTACTGTGTCTCAACACTGCCAAGTACTGTCAAATTTTGCCTAGTGTGACCATTTATTTGCACTTTTTGATATGAGATGGCCACAAGCAATGTAGAGAGTAAGTGGTATGTTTGCTGGGGATTCTGGAGGGGGAAGTGGGAGTGTGTTGCACTTTCACAAATAACTCCTTCAGTGGCAGAACTGGCTATAGCAGTCCTGTAGATATGCTCCATGGTGGTAGGTCCTTCTGAGATGGTTGCAGTGTAGCTGACAATCCTGATTTTTCATTCATCTCAGTTGTCCAATGTAGTTTACCATCAATCTCCACAAATATTTGTCCCAGCACTATGGAGTGTGGAAAGACTAGCTCTGTGTTGAGGCTTCCTTCTTTTATTCACATTTGGCTCCTGCTCTGGTTAATGATTAAGAAAAGAGAACAAATGGATGAAAAACGAAAATAACAGTTTTAAGCTTCCTAGAAACTTCCTTGCCCTGTTTCTCCTTCACATTCTCTGTTGCTGCCTTGGTTATTGTCTCTGTATAAGGTAAATGAGAAGTACTGTATCACGTGTTGCAAATCACTCTCTTTTGCTTTAGTTTTTACCAGATTCGTGCATCAATGAAAATTCCTCCAAGAATTCCACACAAATTGGAAGCTAGCTTGTTACATGCAACTGGTAAGTGCCAAAACATTTAGTAAATGAGGTCATTATCTTGCCTTCCTAATTAAGGGAGCGTTCTTTTTGTTTTAGATTGTTATAGTGTTAAAAAAATTAAAACCATTTTTATATTAGTTATAACAATGTAAGTTGTTTCATGATTACCTGTTGAAAAACTGGCTTGCTCTTAACAGTGAGATTTAAAGGTAGATTTCAGAATGTGCTGCCGTTTTTCCTCTCTTAATCCCCTTTGCTGGTAGCAAACCATGGTGAATGCTTTATACTAGCGTCTTCCATTTCTTTCAGCTGATCTGCTCAGTGTTCTCGATGTTTCAGGCTAAGATGACCAAAGGCAGATACCATTTAAGTAGATACCTCAAAGCAGTGGAGAAATTCAGATAGAGACTCTCTTAAAGATTGCTAAGTCCTTTTTTTTCCAAAAAGGATCCAGTCTTGCTGTTTTCAAACTTGCTTTCTTTCTGTCTGGTGGCAAAGCTGAAAATTGATTTAGCCTCCTGGACAGCAATACTCACTTTGTCATCGTTTTATTTTTTTAACATGGCACTCAGTTTTGATGTATTTGTCCAGGCAAACTGAACCTAGAGAAACCTCTTAGTGCCCTATGAAGCCTACACCTCAGCATGCTGTAAAAATGTGAAAAGCAAAAAATGAATTAAGTTTTCAAATGTCAGGTAGAATTCTTGGAATAGCAAGGAAGAAAAACCTACTACAGTCTGAGAAAACATGATATGAGATTACTGAAACTTGGTCTTTTGAAGGCATTTTAAAAGTAACTCTGAGTACAGCAGCAATGTAGATACTGAATTTTAGTCAACCTTCCTGAATATTGCTTGAATATGCGTTAAACAAATAATTAATTCTTACTAACCAAAATTTACTCCACATCAAAGGCAAAGTTTAGTATAATTTAAGGGATTTAGCTCTGTGAAACTGATCGTTTAGTAAATCATACTTTTTTTAATATGTTAATGATATGTTTAATACTGCTGAACAAAAAGCTTTGCCACTTCATGGTATATTTTAGAACAGTCTTCAGTTATTTTCTTCAGAAAGCTGCAATCCTGTTAGTAAACTGTGACACAGGTGCTAGCTCTTTTGTCTCCTGTTACTGGGCGTAAAGGATGTAAACATTAAGACTGAACTTTGATGCGAGTTTAGATCAACAGTGCTGTCAAAAAATAATTCAGCCGGTGATTGCCCCTGGCCGCTTCTTCTTACCTTTCTATTGCTCTGTGCTCTGGGAACTCATTCAGCTGACAAGCAGCTCTTGTGCAAAAACACAAGGACTGAGTCATTTCTAGATCATTCTCTGAGTTTGTTTGGTCGGGTAGTTATTGGTAATGTTTGTGCCATACCAAAGCAGAGAGAAGGGTACAAGCTGGTCAATGAAAGGGCATTCTTTTGACCTTCTTGTGGATATGATAGTGCTTGGTCTTGCCAAGGACCTCTGCCTTCCATTCATTTCAACTGCTAACTTAATTTAGCAGAGCTGGGTGCTATAGCTCTAACTCACAGCTTTCCTGCTCGAGGTGGTGGAATAGCTGATGCCAGTTACTGAGACTCACGTTATTTGTAGAAAACAGCTGCTATTAGGCCATGTGTGGACAGCACTAAGAGGGCTGACCCACTATCTGAAAGTTGTTTGTTGGCCATAGAGGAAGCTGGACAGGAGCCCAGAAGAGTCACTCTTGAGAATACCATCTTGTGTTGGTCAGGTACTTCCTCCTAATTTCTGTCTTTTGTTCTGTTTTCCATGTACTTAATCTGTTCTAAATCCTATTCTCTTTGATAGTGTCATGGTTTTCCCATTTCAGTCCCAGGCATTTTGCCTACTTCTGGTTTTCCCTCACCTCTGCACAAGTCACCTGCAGTTTCCTTACCCTAGCTGTGTGTTTTCCCCTGTCCCACAGACTGATCTCTTTCTTCCTTTTGTTTTCCCAAGTCAAATATACAGCCAGTTTTTCCCTTCTTTCTGCTCCTTTGCATCTCCTTCCACCCCTTATCCAGCTCTTCCCCACTCGTCATGAGGTACCCATAATAATTTAAATGAGGTTTACTTCCATTTATGTTTCCCACGTCCTTTAGTAGCTCACTAGAATTGCTCAGGATCCAGATGGAGTGTCATTACAGATGTATTGGGCAAGCAACTTGCTTTAGCTCCAGCCTTGTGAAGGTCTCCTGGCATTCTTACAATTTGAAGGGAAATGTAGTCATCCTGTGGAAAGTGAAAAGAAAGATGTATATAATTCTAGTCTGCATGAAGTTTCAGATTTGAGGCTGTTCTGAATTCTTCCTTCTATCAGAAACTCTTGGCTGGTTTTCAGAAAAACAAACAAACCACCAAAAAAACAGGTTGGGAATGAGATATCCATTTTTACAATGCAAGAATAAATTAATCTCCCACTGTTTTTCCCCTCCATTGCTGAGATATTTTTCTGTGTGAATAGAAGCCTAGAAATAGTCTTGGCCAGTCAGTGCATAGATGACTTAAAAAATAGTGTTTCTGCCTTGTTGAATTCACATTTGTAAGACCTTGTTCTCCACGTAGATGTGACTCAGTCTGTTCCTGGCATCAGCTCTTCATCTTTGACTCCCGTCTCTCGCTTCTGAGGGTGCCGTTTCACATTACACTGAAGTCAGCAGATCCGAGGGCGCTAACGCAGAGCTGGATGCTGCATAGGAAGTGGGACCTCAGCCATGTGTCTCTGTTACTTCTTTTGTATCAGACTGGAGTGGGAGATCCCTTTTGCTGATGCTGTGTGGTTATATCTGATTACGTGCTATATGAAACCATACCTGCCCTGCCCTTCACCTGTGACAGGTGACATGGGTGGATATAAGCTGGAAGTGGCATTTTGTGTAGGGGATTTACGCCTTAATGATTCAGTCTTTGTAAGCATTTTGTCCCAGACACCTAAACAGATTATCTGTATGAAAGCATTTCAGCAAAACCCGGTATTTTCACATGTTTCTTCTTTGTGAAGGAAAGTTGAACTAAGATGTTATGAAGATAATAGAATGGGAATATTCACCAGGCACAGTGATTTTTAGAATCAGAGGTCTTTTCCAGCTGTGACAATTCTATAAGATCACCGCATCCAACCATCAACCCAGAGGAAAAAAACCCAACCAAACAAAAAACCCACTCATGGCAAAGCACAGAAATCCACAGTTCTTTTGTGAAGTCATTTGAAGTAATGTATTAAGAAGAATCAAAAGGATTTAAAAAAATGTTTTGTGTGACCGTTTGCACAGGTTCTAAGACCATGTTCTGGAAGATGTTAATGTTATTGAACCTGCTTGAGAAGGATTGATAAGTAACTGTCAGCATTTCTGTTACATCTGTTCTTCCAAGTTTCATCATCTTTTCTGTGTTATTACACAGGCTAATGCCTATCATTTTATTTCCTGTGTGATAACCATTGCTGTTAGCGTAGAATTGCACAATCAAAAAATACCAGATTGGAAGGGACCTCAAAGATCATCTAGTCCAACCTTTAAATTATGCCTAGTATGCTAAATACTTCCTCAATAACTGTTTTAAACCATTCCATTTCTCATTTCTTCTTCAAGTCTTTTAACCTCCCATGGAGTGGTATTTCTCATTTAGCCTTTTTGCCTCTTCTATGGGTGATTAAGAGTTCTCAGTGCGGTTAAACCTTGCAAATCAATAGGAATGCTGGACATGAAACAAGACAGATTTCAGGATTTTTACTAGAATTTTTGATGCCTGGCATGTCTTACTCCAATTTGAAACCAAGCAAAAATTGTTCAGTCCAGAACTTAGATTAAAAGCAAATTACATTAAAAATACTGATACACTATTTCTTTGAAACAAAATGCACTCCTTTAATCTCCAGCAGTTTCTGACTGAAATGGAAACTGCTGATACTGTTGGTGTTACAGTTTTAATAGTGGTCATGAAACTGATAGGAATGATAGTTGCAATTATTAACTGCTCTGGGGTTTTCATATTCTAGGCCAGTTATATTAATACTTATTTCTCTTTTCAGGTGCAGATCTTGCCTTTCCCGCTTCAATCCATGACAACATAGTTTGCAGTAAAACATTTCAGATTCTTTACAAAAATGAGGAAGTTTCTGTGAATGATGTGATGATTTTCAAAATAAAAATGCTGTTAGATGAGAGGAAGGTAATCTGCCATTCAGCTTTACTATATTCAGATAATAAGTCTTCATTATGTACAATTTGGATTAGTATAAATAAGGGACTTGAAAAGATCTCATGCTTCTCCAATTTCTTTTTAGATTGAGGAGTCTCTTAATGAAATGAATTTTCTGCTAACATTAGATCTACACTTCACAGATACAGACTATTCGTAAGTTTGAATATAGAAGATTTTATTAAATGAAACAATATATCTTTTTTAACTCAATGAATCTGTATATTATATAAACATAGGATGCTCATATTAGACGTTTAAGAGGATAGAAAAGAAATCCAACACTGAAGTTGCTTAAGATTTCTTAACTGGTTTGTCTCATTTTGATTTTTTTTTTTCATATTTTTTTTTCCTGAGGGAGGTGTTGTTGCATTCCAAAGTATAGACATATACTAAAGAGCTATCTGCATCACTTATTGATAACTTGCACTTCAAATATGATCATTCTAATTTTATGTTGTTTTGTTTCAATTTTGATTTAGACCAGATGACTTGAGCACACTACAGCCAATTAGTAGCCGAACTTTAAAGCTGCACTTTAACTTACATCGGGGCCTTCATCATTACGTCAATGTTATGTTTGATTACTTCCACCTTTCTGTCATATCGGTTATAGTCCATGCTTCCCTGGTTGCTCTGCATCAGCCATTGATAAGGTAATCTCTTGTAAATAAAATGTGAATAAATTATTGAGTGTCCAAATGGAAATGTTATAGAAACACAACGCTTAGGAAGGAGTTAAATCTATGGCCAATGTCATTTTCTTTTTGATGATTTTGGAATTCAGGGCCCAGAGGAATGAGAATGTCTTGGTTTCAAATTTACCTGGAGCAGATTTTGGGTTTGTTTTTGTTAGAAATAACAGTATGTAGTGTAGAAGAGAGGTAACACCCGAGACCAGAGGAGAAATATATAAATATCTGTATTTATACCTGTACATTAATAAATATACATTTTCCTAATCAGGTCTATCATCTGCTCACTCTAGTTAGTGACTTAAGTAGGTGCTGTTAATACAAATAGGATGTCTTCTGTTAGCTATCTTCATAGCTTCCAGTTACTACTATAATGATGTCTGCAAATGATGCATTTTCTAAAGTAAATGAAATTGGAGAATTTAATTTTCTCTTTAAAAAAGCTTTTGCCTGATTTTTGCTGAAGCCCTTTTATTTCATTGACTTGTGTCACCCTTTGCAATCTCTGTTTACCTCACTTTCCTATCTCAAAATCAAAAGAAACTGTGAAAAAGGGCCATACAGTCAGTTACAGGTATGAAGTGTTCTTTGCACAGCTTTTTTTTTAGCCTTCTTTCTTTTCTTTGCCTTCTTTCATGGCCTTCAAGTAGTCCATGCTACTTCTCCCAAGTTTCTTCATATTCAAATTCACACTATGTCATAAATGTCCAGACCTTTAGCTTAAGGTATTCCCACTGCTTGTCCCTGTCTTCACAGCCTGGAAAGCTGTGTCTCTGTGTATCTTGGACAGCTGTTCTGTGCAGTAGGACTATGCTGGTTTGGAAGATTCAACTGGCGCTTTTTTATTGTCTTTTCCCCTCCACGTTGGATTGTTTTGGTGATGTGTTTTAGGCATAGTTTTGTAGTAACTGAACCAGCACATCTGAAAGGATGGTGCAGCATTATTTGAGAAAGGAACAAGTACTGAGGAGGTGGGAATTGTCTTCAGCTAGTACTGAAGACTTCATTGATAAAATAATGCACTTAAAGTAGCAGCATGTATGTGAAGTGTACGTTGTCACACCATACCACAAGGGAAATTCAGGCATTTCACCTGTTTTCATCCCATAACTGAAGAGTCAGACTTCACTTCATTGTCAGAAAATGAAAAAACAGGTTTTGTTCCTAATTTTCAGTCAGAAATGTATTTGTCCCTGATGACTTTTTAAAGGATTTCAGAAAATATTAGGTTTTTCATACATTTTTTTTCCTCTGTTTCTGGCTTTTCAAGTGATAATGCAAAAATGCTATTTAATTTTAAACCTCACCTGGATATAGCTTGTGTAAGGAGATACTGAAGCAAAATGGCAACTTCCATGCTGCTTCTCTTTAGAGTAGAATGTTACTGGTGCCCACAAAATTATTTTAAGGATCCAAGTTGTCCTTTAAATTGATTTGCAATAGAGAGAGGGAGAAACCTTCAAATTTACAGTGTTTTATTTCAGCTGGGTTGCCCCATATTGTAATATTTAGGAAATACTTTATAGTTGCCCTATTCTATTACCTGGCTTGCTTTTCTGGCGCACCTCTTTCTGAAAAACCTGAAGATTGCAGACTTCACTCTCCTTTGTCCTTTGGGCTTTCCTGGGTGACACTTTACTCTTCTGTTTGGGTCACGCTCACTCCTTCCTTTCCTAGGAGGTCACTTTTTGAGTGTTTTCAGTTTCAGAGTAGCATCCAGTTCACCTTCTCTTGGGAACAACCAGTACTCTCTTGGAAGAGAGCAGATAATTCCACTTGGTTACAGCCCTGGAGTCTTGTACAATCTATTCTTTATTAACCTGTGGTTGCGTACTTCTACCTGTTATCTAAAAGTCTGTACTTTCAGGGTTCGTTCATCTTTCTTTCATTTTCCCTAGTCCTTTGTTCTCACAAGGCTACTGTTGCCGGATGCTCTGTCCTCCCATGGGTTCAGGATGGGCTCTCCTCCTCAGTAGGCAGAGGTCAGGCATCCCTTAGGAACAATGGCAGTTTGTGTGACAACTTTCCAACTGCTTTCTACTGCTTCATTTCTCGGAGCTAAAGTCCCCACAGCAAAGTTGGCAGAAAATGAATGCTTCTTACTTGTTACAGTTCAAAATTTGTCTCTACAGCTTAAACTTTCAGGAATATTACTTAGATTAGTTGAGATTTGCATTGGAAATAAATAATGAGGAAGAGCTTCCACAGTCTCCTGGCGCAGAGTCTGCTGACCTTTATGGTGAGAGATGGCAAAAGAGCAGTTGAGGGTAATAATTTCTTAAATTTCTCCAGCAAGCTGGAGATGTGCTTTGAAGAGAACTTTTTTAGAAGCACCACTCTCCTAGCGCAGCACCAAAGACTTGACTGAGGTACCTGAGCGGTTCTGAGGGGTTTTAAAAGGGCAGCTCACTGTCCTAGAAACTTCTAGGATCCCATTGAGGATCCTTGTTTCTACTGCATTTCATGAAAAAGCAAGAATTTGTTTTAACTGTGATAGTTTTGTGACTCTCAATATGTTCAAGGTATCAGCTCATTTGTACTTTTTGCAGTTTTCCTCGCCCAGTGAAGAATACGTGGTTGAACAGGAATGCACCAGCACAAAACAGGGACTCTGTGGTTCCTTCTCTTGAAAGCGTGGTCTTTGGCAATAACTACACAAAACAGTTGTCAGCCGATGTAAGAATATATCAGTTCAATATTTTATTTGTGTTTTATTAGGTGGTGTGAATTTTATCTTTTTTTTTCAGAAATCTTATTTGATAAAGAATGAACTTTGTTAAATAGTTACTCTGGTGTGCCACATGATGTGAGAAGTAAGAAACAATGTTCCAAAAGTCTGTTACATGCTTCAGGAACATGCAGATGTAATATTTACAATATTAAATATTCAACCTTTTTTAATATATTGAGATTGGTTGAAAATTGCAAAAAATATGGACAGGGTTTGTGAAAAGAGCAGTTTTCTCAACTGTCTTTTTAGTTATTCTCTTAACACTTTAGTTTATTACAATATATTACAAGATTATTAGGGGTCTCATCTTTTTTTCTTTTTTTTTTTTTTTTTTTTTTTTTTTCTTTTCCCCTAGGGTTGCAGTTTTGTTGTTTCAGAGTCTTTCCTCAGCCATGCCTATAATTTCCACTATACGCTTTGTGCCAGTCTGCTGCTTGCTTTCAAAGGGTTACACAGCTATTTCATCATGATAACAAAAGAGCTCCCCTCTTCTCAACGAATTGAACTGGGTATGTTGAATTTACTAAAACGTGTCACTTTCCTGTCAATATTTATTAAGAATACCTCTTTTCTAGACTAAATTGGCATTGATTTAGTACATCTTACAGATCTGAAATCTTTTTGCTCAAACTGAGCTGGAATTTAGTAAGTCAAGCAAAAAATAAAAATTAAACAAGTACTGTCACATTATTAATAAAATGAGGAGGTAATAACCTGAATTAATGCAAATACATTTTTTTCTTGTTGGTCTTGGATTTCAAATCACCATTTTTTGTGGTGAGAAAGTTAATCCAAGCAGCTTGCTGCACGTTTCTGTTTGTTGTAAGGATACCTTGTGTATTTATATAAACAGTGGAACTCTATGAGCTTTGATTTGAAAGGAGTATTGCAATGGAAACTTATCTGAAAAAAGACCTACAAGAAGAAGTTGCTACTGACTCAGTTTGTAGTGTAACTTTTTAAGCAGACTTAGTTACCTAAGAACTAGGAAAAGATCTGAACAGACAACAACTGTTTTTATAAAGGTTAGTAATTACAATATGCTTTCAGAGAGGCTATTTCTTTAATAAAGTTAAAACCAAACTCTTATAGAACAACCTTATAGAAAGAAATTTAAGTTCTATGGCAATGAAGACCTCTGGTAACTACATTTGTTAAAAGTGATTGCGGAAAGGTTAGATTTAATGTAATGTAGTGTAAATGAAGTGTACATTATACTGTAAAGGGCAGGTTTATTAGAGAGCCGAGACTCAACTCGTGAATGAGGAGAGCGGTGGAAAAAAAGTAAATGCATTTGCATTATAAAAGATGATTTAGACTTTTCTGTCATCGAGCACATACTTTTTTAGTCATGTAAAGTTCTGTTTAATCTGAAAAATAGATCTTTGGGAGTTTACATTCATCATAGACAGCATTTATTGTTTTTTATATTGGTTAATTTTACCAGTGTCAGAACTAAGCATCATGAAGTAGTAAGGTTGGAAATTGAGATATGAAAGCAAATTTTAAGAAGTGATGTGGTCAATTAGGGATTCAAATGAAGAATGCTTCTCTTGTATATTAGAGTGCATTACAAATCTATGTATAGAAAAATACCAGAAACTGAGGCTTTCTTTATAGAAGCAAAAACACCTCCACAGTTATGCTGCAAAGAATATTTCTGAGTCAGTTACCTTTAGTATGGAGGGGAACACTCTTTTAAAGGAATAACTCAACTCCTAGTCTTCCTTTTAAGGACAAAATGTGCTTTTTGCCAACTAGATAGGCTTAGACTAAATCTTTGTTACTTAAATGTTTCAGATAGGACCTTCAGTTCCCCTAAAACGTTCCTGCAAAATATATATGTAATAGAAAAAGGCTGGCTATTGAGTTGCATAGTTCAGTTTTATTTTTCAAACATTGTTGAAGTCACCAAAAACATTTTCATAAGCTTCAGTGGAACCTGAGTAAGACCTTTTGTCATTTCTGTGGGTAATTGAGCTTACCTTTAGAAATGCAA
Source organism: Baryphthengus martii (assembly GCA_013396935.1). NCBI lineage: Eukaryota > Metazoa > Chordata > Aves > Coraciiformes > Momotidae > Baryphthengus > Baryphthengus martii. The sequence goes on along the minus strand of VWZK01009818.1, from coordinate 108,769 downwards.
GCTTCAACAGAAATGCTCAAAAGAAATATATGAAGAGAAAATTATTACTTACATTTATTCATTGTACATTCTCTGCTGATGGTTTGTTTCCTGTGGATTTTTTTTGTTGTTGTTTTTTTAAGTCTCTGCTAGAATGACTTTGTTTTCTTTTTTGTAAATAGTTTTTTCATTTATTTCTGTTATTTTGTATATACATTGGTTGGGACGATTGATATAACAAAACAGACTACTAATGTAAATATTAATCATGCTGCTATTACTTACCTTTTGCTCATGAAAAAAATAACTAATGCCTACTGCTAATGCTAACTTTTCTAAAATCCATCGACAATAAAAAAAAGAGCTGTATTTCTGTGATGTCTATAAAGAAATTGAAGCTCTCTGGATTTCACAAAGTACACAATTGCCATTTGCATTTATTTTTATTTTTTCAAAGTAAATGAACTGTTTTATAGTGGATATTTTATGTGTGAAGTTTAAATGGGCATTGCAGAAGAGAATCTCACATCCTGTTTAAATCCCGGAATCATCCCTTTTTTTTGTTTTAAATTAAATTATTATCTCTTTAATTTTGTTTCTTCTGTTTGCTTTGCTGTTGCTCATATAATTTTACACAAGACAGTGATTCTTGCAGAAGCATGTACCCTCAACTGTTGGACTCAATAACTGTAATGGAGCATTTAAGTATTACTGGTTTCAGGAAATAAAGAAATACTAGCTTAATGTGTATCACGAGCAATATCTAATCTAGAAACTACACTAAAATTATATGCTTTCATTTACTGATCTAACTGCACTAATTGCTAGGCTAGCAATAAGCTTTCTGACTAACTTTAAGGCAAATAATAAATCAGAGATTTAAAAAGGAGTGTAGTAACTAGTCCTGTGTGTGCAATCCCTATAACTAGCCAAGGCCAGCATGCAGGTCCTTTATGAACGCCTTCTCAGAAGAAAATATCCACGAACCCAGAGAGACGCCTACCTAGGTATGTTTTCAAAGCAGGTGATATAACCCCTCAGATTTTTATTAATAATATCAAATATTATATTCCTATCAATCATACTAAATATTATAGTCTTTTGTAAACAAGAGCAGTATTTCACCGTTCAGCCATAGTGAACGTATGTCGAGCTCTAATGAAGTCTGCAGAATTGAGCTGTTCGTTCCGAAGCTGAATACCGATAACAAAATGAGAAATTATTACTGTGTTTTGGTTTAGTGTTGTTCTACTTTACTAAACAAAAACAATGGAAGAGTTCAGTCAGTTGTCACCGTTTAAATAAAACAGCTAAATATGATAATTTCATCTAATTCATCAGAGATTCGGTTTTTTTAGATAACTAGAGACTAATACCGTTTCTTCCTGAGAAATCTTTCAGGTCGCTCTGGTGTCTCAAGGCTTGATTCTTCCAAACACTACACAAGACATTCTCAAGTTTAAGGTGTATTAGTCCATATCTAATGGCCAGTTCTGCCTTTAGAGACTGTCGGTGTTGGCCTGATGCTGGAAAAGAGAAAACAGTGCTGTTTAAGCACAAGGAAGTTTGTGATGGGAATAAATAAAATGGCAGTTCAGTCTCATAGCAGGTCACCAGCATAATCATCTGTAACTGCATTTTGATTTTGTTTTAAAAAGAAAAAGTATTTTTTAGCCGAGCTAGCAAAAATGCATCAGATGCTTGCTGAGTGAACATTACTGTTGTAGGATGATAATATTTAATTTCCTTTTGTCTTGTATTGTCTCTATTCTGGCTTTTTTTTTTTTTAATATAACATTGTAGTTTGGGATTTTCTTTAATGACTTTAAACTTCAGAGTTCTAAATGCTGTTCAAAGCCTATTCTCAATTTCAGTGTGGCACACAGGATAAAAAATCAGTATTGCACCTCATAAATAAACAGTTTAAGTTTTTCACTAATGACAAAATTTGTGTGTAGTGTCATATCTTAAACTGTTTTCTTGTTTTCAGAATAATTATCAAGTACTGTTTAGCTTTTACAGATGTATGTAGCTTCTGTCAAAAGCATTTCTAAGCTTCTTTCTGAGAACTTCATGCATTTCTGCAATCTGCTTATTTTCTCAGAACTTCCGAGTTGTATGAGTTGCTTTGTTTGGCAATAAGTTCAAGCCTAAGTATAATGGATGCAATTAGGTGACAATCAATACTTACCAAATTTAGGTGGTATCATTTGAAGACAAGTTGAGTAAACATCCTGTTGCCATTCTGTAAATCTATATTCTAAATTTGTTATGATGGGTTTCAAGGTGTGTTTTTTTTGGTGTAATCTCTTTACTGTGAGGGTGGTGAGACACTGGAATGGATTGCCCAGAGAAATTGTGGACACCTCATCTCTGGGAATATTTAAGACCAGACTGGATGAGGCTCTGAGCAACCTGGTCTAGTGGGAGGTGTCCCTGCCATGGCAGGGGCGTTGGAACTAGATGATCTTTAAGGTCCCTTCCAACTCAAGCCATTCTATGGTTCTATGTTTTCAAGAAACATTGTCGTTTTTTTCCTTAATACTGTGTTTCAAAAATGAATATAAACACTTGTCACAGACAATTTTAGGCTTTATAAGTTGTTCCCTTGTTACTGGTACCTCAGATGTAAAAGTAAATCAAAACACAGTACCAAATTATTATTTAATTGCTCAGATTCCCTTAAGGAGACTAGGAGTGATTAACAAGGAAGAACATCTTGCATGAAGGAGTAAATCTGTTTTCTTTATAAATGAGTTATTCAAGGTTCAGATCGAGTTTAAGCTGCCATACCATGGAAAATTGATTTGCTCTTAACATTGAGCTATTGAGAGAAAGATCAATTAATGAACAGTTTTATTTGACTAAAATATGATTCCTCAGATAACTAAACAATTGTATGTCTATTCATGTAACTTGCAAATCAGATAAATAGTATACCTGTAGAGGCACCTCTGGAAAATCTGATGTAGAAGAAGAATTTTATTACCCTGGTTGTGAAGGACAGTGCCATTGCTGCTGAACAGTTGAGCAGCTCTCAATAGATAATCTGCAAACTGTATCATCTAAACTACAGCATTTTCAAGTATAATTTTGAATGGAAAATTGATACCCTTGATAAGGTATCATGATACTCAAATGCAAACCTTTTTTTTAATTAATCATGTCCCGTCCTCAATGTCAGAAATTACTAAGAAATTATTTTAATTGGAGTTTATAATTTCCTTCATTTAAAGTTGACTGTCACTCTTAATATAGCTTCAAGTTTTATTTGCTCAGGTTTTTATCATGTTTTAAAATTGTTTTGTGAAATAACTGGTTTTACTCTGCAACTTGGAAAGTACATTTTTCATGGATATGTCCTCTCATCTTTCCAGAAAACATAGATGTAGAAGTTCGTCTCACAGAATTGTGTGAAGAAGTAAAGGTACTATTTTTTTTAATGTATTAAATAAGTGAAATAATTCATACAATTAGAATATGCTTATTTCATATGCTACTTGGGAATAAACTGATTGTTTCAGTGATAACATCATGTTTGGTTTTTGCCAACACTTACTTCTACTCTTCCTTATTCGAGGAGAACTGCTCAAGTGACTCCCAAACTAAACTATTGATCTGGTGACTTGCCATATCAGTACTAGCACTGGTATCTTTTCTATATCATGAAAATGAAGATTATAGAAAGGTGGATTACTTGTATTAAAATCACATTTTGCATTTATCATTTAAATTCTCTCTTTTTCATAGAATCAGGTAACAATGTTAGAAGATGGAGTAGTGGTAGTAGTTATACAAAAGCAGATTCTTCATCATCCTTCTCATCTGAAAGGACTTGTCCTGATGCTGTCTCCTTCTCCTCTTCTCTTACATTCTCAAGGAAATACTGTCTGCTTCAGATTACTTAGATTTGTCTCCCCAACTCTCTCCTTAGTCAGAACTAGCCCCAGCTGAATAGCTTATTTCCTTGTCGCAGAGAAGTTTAAAGCACAGGTTTTAAAACTCTTTTGAAAGGTTGTCAATGCTTTGCTGCTGAGTGAGCCATCTGCCCAGCCTTTGAAGGACAGTAGGCTTGCCTTTCATTACTGTAGTAGCAGTGTAACTGCAAGGAACTGGCTTTAAAGGGATATCATTTGTGTAAGTGGAGACAGAGCCAGCACAATTAGCTCTCTGTCTTTATATATGAATTCCTTAGCTTCTCCCTTAGCTTGCTAAAGTATGTTTATATTTTTTCTGTCTCCATGATTCTGGGTTTTTGTGCAGTTCTCATCGAAATTCCCCTTATTTCCACTCTTGCCTGCTAAGTTGATCTTTGAATATTTGCAATCCTTTTTTTATTGTTTGCTGTTTAATGTTGCTAGAGATAGGCCTTGACTGTTTTTACTTTTTTAAACTCTTTGCCTCAGTGTCTTATGTGCCTTTAATGAAAAAAAAATTAAAAACTCTGGGTTTTTTTCTTAACTAACAGGAAACATAAGGCTATCAGTCTACAATTGACTAGCGTGGGACTATATCACAGGGCTACCATATATTAAGAAAGAAAAACTTGTTTCACAAGGAATTTGTCTCTTGGTGTGATCTGGTTCTAGGATGCCTGTGCTATAACAGTGCTTCCTGGTTATGTTAAAGTGTATGCAGATCTATAGCACCATATACCTGTTATTGTGAGCTGTGACTATTCTGAAATGGAGATGTCTTTATTAAATTTTTACGATTGTATCAAATTTAGACTAACATAGTATCGATTTTCTGTTTTCTGATTCCTAATTCCTATTCCTTTCAGGCACACTGTATTTTTTGCATGTTGTGAAAACGGTTTTACAACAGTTGCAACTCAGTTATTCTTGCCATAAATGGAATGCTTTAATTTAAGGTCAGGAGTCCTAGTTCTAAAAGACAGAGAGATAATATTTAAAGCAACATAAAATAATCTATTGGTGTTGTAACATAGATTAACTTGGTTCTGATGCTTGGACAAAAGAGTTCTCACTTAGAAGTTACTTTTTAAATTAGAATTCTCCCTAAGATGAAGCACCCTGTTCTGATTCTTGTCTGTGCATTATGGTCTTTCTGTTAACCATGTAAATATTTTTTCCTGACTTCAGAAAATGGAAAATCCTGATGAACTGGCAGAACTTATAAATATGAATCTTGCTCAGCTTTGCTCACTTCTAATGGCTCTCTGGGGGCAATTTCTGGAGGTCATTACCTTACAAGAGGAGGTCACAGCGTTGTTAGCACAAGAGCATCACACATTAAGGGTAAGTATTGACTCTGGCTTTAGGAACTCTGACACATTCATGCTCTTCCTGGGACACGTTGATATGGAAATGTGTATCAAAATGAGACTCCGGTTTCTAATTTTTCGGGTTTTATTTGGGAAAGTTGGACTCATAAAGGGAGCTGTTGTATTGCATTTATTAGCTTAGGTATCATGTTGTTAGAGCTTATTCTTGGAGTACAGTACATAAAGTACATTATTTATGTTTACAATCCAACTAATTCGTTCATCTTTTGAATAAGGAATGCAGTTCAGAAGGCAAATTGCAGTCTGTAGAGTAAGATGGGTTTGTGCAGAATGATGTATTTTTGTGCAGGAGGCATGCCTGGTGCCCACCCTGCGTTTTACTTTCCTGCTGCATTTAGGCTGCCTGCTTGTCATAAAACAAAGTGAACTTTCCTCCTGAATTAGAAATTTATAACATTCTTAAGCTTTGAAAAGTCTCTTAAGTAAGATTTTTAAAAAAGAAGACATATATCAGAAATGATCTGGCATGTGTGTATATGTGTAAAAATATATACAGTGAGTACCTACACACACTGTTGATCTGTGTATGTATATATACAGTTGCTGTGGGCGCCCTACACAGAAAACTACAGCAATGCTGGTTTCCATAGTGAAATATTTTCAAGTATGAAAGCATTACGCTTACTTTTCTAATAAATAAATATATTTTTCCTGCCCATCTTTTGTGGCCAAGGATTTGAAGAAACCTAACATTTTGAAGTTTTCGGAGAGTAAGACTCATTAAAACAAAACCAGAGAAACAATAATATCTTCCCCCACCCCTATTCATCGAACACACAGCTTGATCTTCAACTGACGTGGCATCTTTACTGTCTGACATCGCAACCTGTGCATTTATCTGACACGCATTATAGAATAGGTGATTTTAAGAGATTATCTGGAGGTCTTTTACAGAGAGCTTGTTAGAAGATCTGGTTAATGAGAATACACATTATCAGTGCTTTGCAATAGTCACAATTCCAAACAGTCTATTTTAAGACTTTAGTTCTCAGAGATTTGATTTGCCTCTCCTGTGAAGGATACTTGGACTGTGGTCTTATGTACAGACTTGATGAATCACATTGTTTAATTAGGGAATGATGCCTCTGGAACTGGCCTATTTTGGAGAATAAATGGGATCTTTCAGAAAGAGCACAAGGCTTATTTGGTAGACGTGCTAGGTGTAGGAAAGTGTCATCATTTTACTGGCTATGTATGAATCTTACTTACTTTTCTGTGCTTTTCATATAAATTCTGGAATCCTTCAAGGTGATGGGTGAAAAGTATGAAACAAGAATACTGTTTCACTTAATCTCCACTGGTATTCAACTGCTGGTGTATTAGTGTTTGTACAAGTATATATTGGATAAAACCAAAAGAAGTATTAATGTTTTTATTTTTACTGTGACAGTGTTTAAAAAAAGAAACAAAAATATGCTAATGATTATGTATTGAGATTCTTAAATGTGGTTCTTTTTAAGTCTGTGATATAAGCCGTTCTAGCTCTCACATACCTTAATCACTAAATAGTACTGCAGTTACTTTAGGGAGTATAAGTCAAATTAGTTAATTATACTATGCAAATAGAGATAGTGCACATATTAAAGGTACCTCTGTGATGCTTTTCAGTTGGCACAAAATTCAAATAGAAGTTCCTTTCTTCCCTTCTTTAAAAAAAAAAAAAAAAAAGCATCATTTGATTTCATGTCTGCATTTTTTTCCTTTTTTTAGTTGTTGCTGTGCCCACATCTTTTGTTATCTGTCACTATACATAATTCTAAATTGAGCTCAGAGGTGACCCTTCTTATATTTGAAAAAGTTGAGCATATTTTATTGTGGAAAGAAGTGGTTAAATGCCATTTGATAACTGGATACTTCATTATCTACTCAAACATCAAAGACTGTAAAGGAGATGCAGGACATGGGTAATCTTAAACTTACCTATTTATTTAGAGCCTGATAGCAGAGAGCAAGCAGGCTGATTCGTTAAGAATTGAATAATATGGCATTGAGAAGGAAATTTTACCTCAGCCAACTTTAAAAGACAGCCATCAACGTGATGTTACTTAATTTTACAAACACGAACTTGCAAATGTGACATTTGTTTTCTGTACTCCAGGACGTGAAGAACTTGTGTGAATGCTTTGCTAATGTATGTAATTAAAACACGTGAGAAACCTTGGCTCCACTGGGCTTCCTACATGGCGGTAGAGCAGGAGCCAGCGATCCATAAATTCAGTAAATCTTTAAATTAAAAAGAGATCGTAAATTTGAGCCTTCACTTTTCTAGGAGAGTGTTTGTTGATTTTTGGATCCTGTTTTACAGTGTTTAGTATAATAATTTGTGATTTCTATTAATAAACTCCTGAGAATTTATATTCTGGGCATTTGTATAAACTTCTTTTGGAAAACCTACAGTGATTATGTTTCACTAAAGGCGTTATCTGTACGTATCAAATGATGCAGGCTTTCTGATTACTGAATTTAGTCAAGATTGAGAGATAACCTACTAATTCTTTTGAGAAGACATCTGTCCTTTCTGGAATAAGATTTTTGCACTGTGCAAAATACTATTCTAAATAATCCTTTTTATTTTGGAAGTCGACTTTCACCCTCTTTACATAAATGCTTATAAAACAAGTATTTCTGCTGAAGTATTGTTAGAAAATAAAGTTATAGTGCAGTAATATATTTTAAATATTTGAAATTACTATTTTAATCATGTTACTTATTTTTCCTTAGTTTACTTAAGTATTTAAATATTTAACTATTTTCAGATATTTGAATATTAAGCACTACATTTTAAAGTCAGGAGCACTTTAGTTCTGCCAGAACATCCATCAGCTACATCATCACACCGATAAGGTTTACAACTGCATTTTATTGAGAAAAAAAATGCCAAGAGTATGTTACTTTATATTACAAAAAAGTTTGCGCACTAAACTAGTTCACCTCTTTGTTCCATAGTGACATCTTCTGGTAGGTCTGAACATGCTCCTCCAAAATTACTGTCTTCAATTTGATTAGTCCCGAAATACAAGAACTGAGAACTAAGTTGTCAGACTGCTACTTGTAAATGTGCAGGGACTTCTTGCACAGCAGTTCGTATATTTGATTTTTTTCTTCCTTTCTGTTTACATTGGGAGGACCAAAAACCCCCATACTTTTGGGATGTCTGTAGGGACTAGAAGTGGTGAATACCATTTCTTTCTGCAAAGTCATTGTGATGTCGGCCCAAGTCGGTAGCACCTGAGTCACTAGCACCAGCTGGTAGTCATTCTGGTTCTGCAGAGCTTGTTTTAACAGCATCCTAGCAAATGCCTCAATCCTTCCATAATTTAAACACTAATTAAGCATAATAAACTCCTGTTGGTTTGGGGTTTTTTTTCCTCTCCTGTATGTGGACTTCTGGAGCTTTATTTTGACTAGCTTTATACCATTGCTATTATGCCAAGAGCTGTCTGGAGCTGGTAATCAGATTTTCTTCAAAAGCAATGGAATTATTAAACAATTATGAACAGGATTTATTGCAAACAACAGAAAAAGAAGCTTTCCTTTTCTGTTTGAGGGAGTGACAGATTTCTGAAGATCTGATATTCACATAACTCCAGTTACTTTATGTGGTAAAGGGAGCGCTCATGTCAAAACTACCTTACTTGCCTCCTGGGAGAGAGATTTATGTTCTTTTCTTGACTTAAACCACAGACGTATAGTAATTGGGCATTATTCCTCTTACTATTTTATTTCCTATTACCTGATAGATTAGGATCTTTAATTCATTTTTAAATTGCTTAGTTTAGAATGAGAACCAGTCTTTTCTTCATGACTAGTTGTTCTAAAATCTTGGTTATAACCTGCAAAATTGCCTCTATTGTATAATAGTCTTCTCCCTTTCTGGGGGAAAGGTTGGGGATTAGCTCTGACAAAATCATGTATTTGGAACATAGGCATCTGTTTAGAAAAGCCATCTATGAGAACACAGAGGAGTACTTAGGAAGATGAATTCTAATCCCACATGTGTGTGCATAAACTCCTCACGTAATTTCTGAAGGGAATTTTCGTGTACATGTCTGGTCACTGCTGAGAGTGGAAGTTGCGTTTACAAGTATTGAATTGAGTGTTTTCTTTTTACTTCAAACATTCTTCATGACTATTCACAGATGATGTTATGACTGAGGCTAGTTTCATATACTACAGTAAATTGATTTTTTGGAGGTTGGGACAGGACTTTAAGCTTCTAGTGCAGATCAGAGGTTAAGGATTTAACGTTTGTGGTTTGGAGTTGTGGGTTTTTTTCTTAAGCACCTTGGAGCAATTTTTTTTTCCCCAGTTTTTTTCTTTAATAATAGAAAAAAAAAGAGGAGAAAGTAGAAGCTCCATAACTTAAAACTCCATCCAAACAATACTCTCTAACAGTATACTGGGCGATGTATCAGAAGGGAAAACAAAGGTTAATGTGGTCCTGAAACTGGTGTTTGGTCATTAATGCACAAGATTTTCCTAGTGCAGTGTCTGTGTTCGGGCTGGACACTGATGCCAGCCCCAGAGCAGAGGGAACTGAACTAGGTTTGATGCCTGCTCCAGAGACACTGCAAACTCTGTCAGTCTGTTTGGGAAATTAGATAACTTAAGAGGAACACCCAGAGTATATTGAAGAAATAAAGGAGTAGGGGGCCAGGAGGTAACTGGTAAATAAATGATTGATTAAGTAGAGTAGCTACATGTGTGCTTCTCTAAGTGAGATACAAATTTTAATTGATATAAACAAATCAACGTATGTATGCTTTTATGTAATATTGGAAACATGGGAAATGTCATCTTGTAAAACCTTAACTTTGAGGTTTCTAGATACTGCATTTTCAATACATTGGTTTTTATTTATCGTAAATTGCTGTATAATTCATGCTCTCCACCCTGTGTATTTGATGATAAAAAAATATGCTGCCCTGTGTTATGAAATAGCATTTCAGTTTTGTATGATTTATTGACTTCAGACATACAATTAAGTCTTCTTAAGTGCTGCTAATTAGCATACACTTTGTTATTGTCTTTGTCATTTGCAGCCAAAATCTTTACAAATAAATGAATTTATTTATTTATTTTTTGCACAGTAGTTTAATGTGGGCTAGAGAGTATTCATGGAAAGTCTGAAACACACACTTCTCTGTATTTTGAGACTGCTTAATATCTAATGGGTTTCTGCTGCTGAAGGTGACCCTCAAGTACATTCAGAAGTGTCCATCAAACAGTCATTTCCTTTCTTCTCATTGAAATGTCTCATAATATTTTTGGATGTTACTGTTTCGTGTGAGCTTGATTTGGATGATTGATTGATTTCTTGCTAATCAAGTTTTTAGCAGGCAGTTGAATTTAATGCAATTCCCCTCAGTCATCCAGTGCACAAATTAAAACTCTCATTTCAGTCACTAGTCTCGTCAGTGGCATCTTCTTCCCTCCCATTCAGACGGAACATTTTTTTAAAAGTAACTGTCTATATACTGCTTGAAAGTTGATAACATTCCTGTGAGGGAATTATGATGGATTTTTCAAAATCGTATGTAACATAAAACAAGCTCTGACTTTATTTGGATCTTGCAGGTACGCAGATTTGCAGAAGCATTCTTCTGTCTTGAGCATCCTAGGCAAGCTGCCCTTGCCTATCAAGAACTACAGTAAGTAGCCCTTGGAAGTGCACAGTATGTAGCATATAGTAGTAGTAGTATTCTGTAGCTTATGTTGCATAGAAGTACTGTCTTACAAAAGTACTTACAAGTTCAAGAGAAACTTACATTCTACACAGAGATTTGAAGGTTTTTAATCAATTATATAAGAAGCTATTGAATAACTATTAAAGCTGTTAAAAACTAATTAGTAAAAAAGCTTCTAAAGTGAATTAAATACTGCTAATTGATGTTAATGTAAAAATAAATAGTTCTATTTTCATGTAGGACTGCTTCCTTTTTTTCAGTGCTCAAAGTCATCTACAGATGTGTGCAGCTATTAAAAACACTTCCTTCTGCAGTTCTCTTCCACCCCTCCCTATCGAATGCAGTGAACTAGATGGAGATATGAACTCCTTGCCTATAATCTTTGAAGATCGATATTTAGATTCAATTACTGAAGGTAAACACACTTCACAGTGCAGTTTTCTTTCAGATGAAAAAAAAAATTGAGCTCTTCTTCAACAAAAAATTACAGAAAACCAGAGTATTTTTCTCTACATTGCTGTCTGGCTTTTGTTAGGAAACGTTTCTTTACTTTGAGTTTTAAGGATGTGTAAAGTTTTATAATTTCGAGTGCTTTATAGCTTCTGTTACCTGCATAAAGTTGTTGTAAACAATCCTTTTTCTTATTCTTTTTTTGCCCCCTTGCCTGCTTTGCTGAAAGATCTGGATGTACCCTGGTTGGTAGTTCAGAGTCTTCCAAGGTCAGAGTCCAATAAACTGGATAAATTTGAAGCTGAAGAAGGTTTTGTAGCTGGTTTTACTAGCCCAGAACTGAAAATAAGACCTGCAGGTGCTTCCAACCTTTGGCATTCGGAAAGTGAAAAGATGCTATCAAAAACTTTGAAAGGGAAAAATGAGGATGCAAATAAATCCAAAGTCAAAGTTACTAAGCTCATGAAAACAATGAAACCTGAAAACACAAAAAAAGTTGTGAAACAGAACTCTAAGGACTCTGTGGTCTTAGTAGGCTACAAATGTTTAAAAAGTACAACACTGGAAGATGCCTCTAGAAGCTCAGAAGGCAGGCCTTCATACAATGCTAATGAAGGGCTGGACCCTACATTAGGTGGATTTGCTTGTGATACAAAGGCCTGCACAAGGCAAATAAGTCAAAGAGAACTTTCATTTTTGCCATCTGGAACTGAGGAAAAGACTGCCAAGATTGAAGGTGTCCAACCAGATCCAGGTAGCCCCGTGCACTGTGAAAATGTGGCTGGTTTTGATAGACTTGCTGTCTCCCAGACAGATTCTGGAACTGTACAAGCAGATGGTGCTCTACAACCCAGAGTTACACATGAAGGTTGTCATGGAGGTCAACCAGCTTCCTCAGGTGTCAGGACAATTGAGGTCAAACCAAGTAATAAGAATCCCTATGAAGGGGAGAAAGTAACTGTTCACATTGGGTCATGGGCTGAGTTTCCTCAAGATGGAGTGCAAGGAGAGAATTTACAGATACCTAATGTTCAGTCTTCAGAATGTGGAAGGAAATTGAATTCAGGAGAACAGGAACCAGTGCTTGAAAAGGAAGATGTCCAAGAAAGAAACTTCCAACGTACCGGTGACATCTCGACAAAAATGAAAAGCAATCAGCCTACCCTTTCTACAAAAGAAAGTCAAGTTTCTGTAAGTGGAGACATGACTAAATTACCAGATGTTAGCGTGACATATGCCTCTTCTAGGTTTTCAGATTCAGGTGTAGAAAGTGAACCAAGTTCTTTTGCAACTCACCCCAACCCTGATCAGGTTTTTGAAAGCGTTCAAGGGCAAAGTGCATCTAATGGTGAGAGAGTATTGCCTCAGCTTTTACTAAAACCAGACTGTGCTATAAAAAACACAGTAGAAAGTCATTGCACTGAGAGTACCAGCGCTGTAAGTGAAATACAGTCATCCCTAACGTCCATAAATTCTCTGCCTTCAGATGATGATGAGCTGTCACCTGATGAGAATTCAAAGATATCTGTTATACCTGAATGCCAGCTGAGTGACAGTAAAACGGTATTGGATCTTGGAGCAATTGACTTGACAAAATGCGATGGCAGTAAAAAATCAAACACCAATTTACAGCAACAGGGTGTTGTATTTTCAGGGCATTCAGATAACAAAACTCTGTCTCTACATTCCTCACTCTCAGGAACAAAAGATCTTTTACACTTGGTTGTTTCAGATAAACATAAGTCTACTGATGTGAAAAGTCACAGCCCACAAGGAGACCTTGACACAACCTTCAAGGACTCTCAGGATCTTGAAAGGCATCTTAACGCTCCGGAAGAAAGAGTTAAATTGTGTTTGGAAAGTACGTGTAAGGGTGAGACATCTGTTATTTCAGGTTCTTCATCTGTAAATGCAGTGTACGAGATTGAAAAAACAAATGAAGGAGAACATAACGAGCCTTTAGAACTAAAGGACACAACTGAAGACCTGTCAGTAGCTAAAAGTGAAACTGGTACAGATAATCCTTCTCCAACCGGTAGTACTGACATAGTAAAGCAAGGGCTTGTCGAAAACTATTTTGGCTCTCGAAGCAGCACAGATATTTCAGATATTTGGCCGATGGACAACAGCAATCCTGTTAGCCCTGAGAAGGAAACATATGAAAAACAAATTTGCTCTTCCCAACAAGATGAAGAAGAGGAGGAGGAGGATCAAGAAATGATTGAAAACGGGTATTATGAAGAAACGGACTATAGCATATTAGATGGAGCTTCCAGTGCTGACCAGGATCATGGCTCTGCAGAAGAGAGCGCCCTGAGATCTGAGAGGATTGACAGTGGGCATCTACGAGATGGAATGACTGTGCCTCCTGTCTGTACTCCTGGTTGTTTGTCTTTCCCTTCTTCTCTGAGAGACTCTCCATGCAATGTTATCTGTTCTTCAAGGAATAAGTCTGATGCAATTACACAACAGCCAGGCAGCACATCCTACAGCTCAGCTTCGTCTGTTTCCTGGTATGAAAGCTCTCCCAAACCTCAAATGTTAGCGTAAGTCGTTGATTTAAAACAATTTTTTTACTTCTAGTAATGATGTAAATATAGTATAGAAGGGGGAAAGGAGCATGAGTTAGGCTCTAGAGTGCTCCCAGGACTATGGCTTGTGGATTCTGCACGCTGAAGTAACAGAACATTTTAGATGTTCGGATAGTAATTGTGTTAGCACTGAATTCCTTCTATCAGTTATCTGGTCATTTCACGTGGTTTGACAAATTTCAAGTAAAACACTTTTCTTTTTTTTCCATTTCTCTAATATGTTCCTTTTATATTTAACTGAAGAGTGATGTCATGATGAGCATTAAAATGGTGGTTTATGAAATGGAAGCCGTTAAAATAGCAAGCAGAGGAAAATATGCTTTGAGTTTAAAAACATGAAACCAGAAACATTCTGTAACTGGTTGTGAAAGCAAATATGCAATGCGAGCCAAGATGATGGCCTTATTTTTCAATCTTCACTTCAAATATGCGGAATGTAACACCTCTGAATTACACGGCAATTTGAATACCAGGAAAGCCAAATTTAGAGGAACGTCAGGGATCCCAGATCGCACCCCCTTTTGCTGTAAACATGGGCCTTTCTCTGCTAACCCCCCTCTGCTGCTAACCGAACATGGGAAGCAGCAGCTTAATATATTGCACTGGAAGTAAAACCTTGCTATTGGAAAAAAGAAGGTTTCAAAGGGAGATAGAAACAAGGAGAATGTTAAGCACGGCAAAGAGATAAGAGACCAGATCGTTTGTAGCAGCTGAGAACAGGAAGAAGAATTGAGCAGTGGTGGAGGAAAACAGTTTAGAAGTGGACAGAAATGGAGCTTCTGAAATACTGAGTGTTCTGTAACGATAAAAGAAAGGGGGAACTCAGAGTAAAATCAAGGACTTGGCCTTGGGGAAAGCACAATCTCCCAGAGCGTGGGGTAAGTGGGATTCCAGAGGGCACAATCTGCTCCATAGGGAACTAATGTTGGGGCGTTCAGTTCAGAAAACATGCCCGGAGTACAAACTCAGTAACTTCTGCTGCAGAGCGATAAGACCAACTGCCTGCAGTGATATCTGTTTAGACTTCACTGAGGCTTGCTCTTGCCAATTAGTGTGGAATAAAGCTGGGAAAACAGAGAACAGAAAGTAGAATGAGAGGAAACCAGTGAGCAGGTGGAAGAGGACGGGGTAGAGCATGATGCTGTGGGGGAATACGCAGAACAGACGGATTAAGGATAGGAAGAAGCATATAAGGAAACGTAAAGCTTGAAGTGCTGGAGGGAAATCAATACACAGTTAATTGGGTAGGAAGGTCACGCACAAAAAAAACTGAGGGAAGGGGAAGACAGGGAAGAGCACAGGAAACTCCTGGCATGTGGGGAGCTCAGCTAATAGACACTGTATAGTGTATGCCTTCATATAATATGTGAAAGATCAGAGATCTGCATCTGGGTTCTTCTGAAGCAAGGATCAGGTATTCAGCCTATCAGAGGGACTTTCTGGTGAGTAATTACGACACTGGCTCCAGCTCTCTGCTGACCTAGGAAGTAAGTTTTTAAGTTTGACAAGAATTACCAAAAGTCAGTGGAAATCTTTACCTTGACTTCTGATTGGCTATAATTCACATAATTTTGTTGTTGCATTTAAATAAATCTGTTGCTTGCTCAAGACCAGAAATAACCCAGAATTTTCAGTGGTTTCAGCACTACTTCAGTTTGAAGAGATGTTTAAAGGGAGATCAGAGCTTGGATATGGATTTTGTTACAAAGGAAAAGGGGCTATAGGAAGCTGTAATAAAAAATATTTTGAGAAACTGGCTTGTTTTGTGATGATAGTAGTTCAATAAGTATATTTTCCTTTGTATTAATTACATAGAATACAAAGTAAAAAGACAGTAGAGAACTGTATCCTGGGAGACCCTACATTTGTCTGGCAATAGTAATATTTTTTTTTTATCGTAAATATGATTTCGTTCCAGTTTCCTACAGGCTAAAGAAGAACTGAAGCAACTTAAACTTCCCGGATTTATGTATAGTGATGTCTTCAAACTGGCGTCTTCAATACCTTACTTCAGTATGGAAGAGGATGACTGTTCTGAAGAAGGAATACATCTTATAGTCTGCGTCCATGGCCTAGATGGTATGCTGGGAAATGGGGTACTGAATGAGACATCAGTTCAAACTACCAGTCAGGTTTAGCTTTTGTCATTTGAACTATGAACTGAACGCTTCTGAAATAGGTTCACTGAAGGAAAATAGGAATGTGACGTCGTGCTGCTATGTTTGTCAGTGTGTTCCACAGAATCAGTAAAATTCTCATGCATATAAACCCATTTAATGCCATAGTTCACGTTACATACATCTTCTGGGATTTTTATGTCATGTAGGTATTTGTCTGTATTGTGGTAATGTAGTGAAGTTACTAAAAAAACCAGGTTTGCTTATAAATTTTAATGTTACCTTGTTAAGGAAAGTAAAATATATGTATCTTGTTAGAAAAAAACAGTGTGTATAAAATGTAGTCCAGTGTTAATGAGGTTTTAAAGGGTTAGATTATTGAATCACAGAATGGTTGAGGTTGGAAGGGTTCTCTGGAGACGACTAGTCCAACTCGCCTGCTCAAAGCAGTGTCACCTACAGCAGGTGGCCCAGGACCAAACCCAGCTGGGTTTTCAAATATTTCCAAGGGCAGAGACTACTGTAGTAGAAATGAAACAATCTCTTGTGAGTTGAAAGGATTGGAAACTTTAAGTCACTTGGATATATTCGTCTGGTTTTAGTTCAAAACGTATGTGCACGTTAAGAAGTAACATCCCCTCTAGTTAAGATACTTGTAGCTTTCTGCCATCAACATTTTTTGTCTTTTTTGGGAAGTTTTTTAAAGTAACAATGTAAAGAAACACAAGAGGGCAATAGGATAGAATACTGGACTAGACTGACACTGCATAGCTTTCTTGTTCGTTTTTTGAATTGCTAAGGTTCTTTTAAAAAAAGAAAAATTTTTATTTCTTCCTCTGGGCAGAAAGAGGCCTTTGTTAAACACCTTTATGACAGAACTCAGAAGTATTCCTTCTTACTGGCGTAGCTGTTCAAGTGCTATTGTGTGCCTAGAATTGATGCGGAAGTTAACTTGGCCAAAAAAAATGTTGTTAAAAGAACATGTCTTTGAAGCCTTGGAAAAATCGATACAGTTAGATTTTTATTTTTTTTTTTATGAAATGGCGAGTTCATACAAGGTCTTTCCTATTAATAACAGATTTAAATAAAGATGCATACAGAAGGGTGCTTTCTTCAAAAGCACATGTGATCTTTGATGTAGAGAAATCTTCAAGATGCTAAACTAGCATTTGTTGTCTTGGGTACCAGTCTAAATTTATCTTTATCTTCTAACAGTCCACTCTGCCTTTTTATTCCATGAAAATGTTTGGGACTTACTCTTATTCCTTGCTCCTTCTCTGAATTCTTTATGCTGGCTCTGAGTTCTATAGTTGACTTTTATCAAAATTCCATTCTTGAAAATCTAATTAATGTTCACGATGCTATATAATCTGTTGGATGCTAAAACAAACTCAAACACGGCTTCCTAAATCCTTGCTTTTTTAAAACAGTGTCTGCATTGAATGTCATTTTTATAGACTGTTTTGTCACTGTATTTAGCTTTGCAGTTTACTGTCCCAAGTCTTACTGAATTTTAATTAGAGCTGAGAATATCATTAGCTGTGCTTAAATAGAAAGTTGTGCCGTAGGTTCATTTCAGTATTCCAAGTGCTTTTACTGCAAGTTGACTTCATGGTATTTAACTCTTGATTTTCTTTTCTTTTTTTTTTTTTTTTTTTTTTTTTTTTTTTCTTTGCTTTTAAGGCAACAGCGCAGATCTAAGATTAGTGAAGACTTACATTGAGCTTGGGCTGCCTGGAGGGAGAATAGATTTTCTTATGTCTGAAAGGAATCAGGTATTTGCCAACAAAAAATATTTTCTGTAAAGCAATAAACAGTGTACATCTCCAGACATGTTTATTTAATGGCGCTATCATGTTGCAGTTTACCACATTCTGTATGTTTTTGTTGTATTCTCATGGATTCCGTGATTGATCTGTGGCTTGTGTTAAAGTATTTACAAAATCCAGTGTGATATTGAAGGTCGATATTTAAGGAGTGACATTTGTTGCTGCCATTTTGTTGTGTGTATTGATATCTCCTAAGTTCTCAACATAATCAGTTAGGACTGTAGAAAAAATGCCTTTTATTACTAATAGTAAAAATGGTGATAGTGAGAACTGGTGTGGCAAGAAGCAAGATGCATTATTTCACAGGATCTGAGAAATACAAAGTACCTGTCTCTCGTTCTTCTGCCAGTGACACTGAGTCAATGTCAAAGTACTTCTTGTGCTAAAGTTTTGTGAATTTAATTATTTTCAGATGAAGTAAACTTGACAAAGCCTAGACCAATTTTTACTTTTTTTGTGTGTGTATTACTGCATTGGACGTGCTTCAGGGGTGAATTAGAACAAGGAGTCTCTTCAATGACTCAAGTGAAAGGTTCATTTAGTGCAGTGGTATTTTTCTGGTGATAGCTGCTGGGATGCTTTGCTAAGCAGGCTGGACAGGCACCAAGCCATGCCTTCTCTTCTCTAGCCCTGTGGTGTTTGGCAGTCAGCAGTTCTGAAACTTTTTGATTTGGGAGTTCCATTGAGGCTACTAAGCCTAATAGCTACTGACTTTTCTCTTTAATGTTGGCTAATTCTTTTTGAATGTTTTCACTTCCAGTTTCCACAGCATACAGTTGAGATTAATTCCACAGTTCATATATGTTATTAATTTGGTTGCAAACAAGGAAATTTAAACAAATCTGCCTACAGCTTGTTTTGGAAAAAAATAGTCAATAATCATTTTCCATTTTCTGCTTCAGTTAATTAAATATTTTATAAACAAGTATAATTTCTCCCTCAAGAAGCAACTGAAGAGACTTAGTCCATTCAGTATTTCTCAGGATCACATGTGAAACAGTTTCTGAATGTCCATAATCTTATTCCCTGCCCACTTTCAGTCTTCTTGTCATGTGAAATAGGTTGATCAGAACTAGACGGAGCATTTAAGATACTTGTGCACTATGTACTTACAAAATGCTGTATTGCTGTTTTGTGTTCTTTCCTTGCTTTCCTAACATAACTGGTTATATAGAACACAGATGTACAGGTGATTGTTTGCATATAGATTTAGGGCTCTTTTTCCCGATGTAACATAGTTTTGCATTTCTTGCCATTTTATGACCCAGGCATGCAGTACTATAAGATTCTTCTGAAATTCTAGACTTGGTTCTAGACTTGACTATCCTGGATATTTGGTTTTGTCCACAAACTCTTGACGTCTCATCTCCTTCCCTTTCCTAAATCATTTATCAATATGTTGATTTTAGCACAGATCCTTTGGAACTTGTATTGAAATGCTTTAGGCAGCCTTTGCCTACCTTTTTTTTTAATTTCTTACTGCTTATCATTGTGGAGAATTAGCTATGAACTGGGAGTAAGAATTTAAGGATTTGATTTGTTTTGTTTTGAATAAACAGAACTAATGTAGACGCTTTCTGCTGTGGCAGTAATTGTCTCATTTGTCTTTCACGGGTAGTGTGTTTTAGTTCTGAATATGCAATTTGGTCTTCTGTTTCACTACAGATAAGATTATAGGGGAAGGCTTAGAAATGAGGCTGGCTGTGTAATAGTAAGATATGTTTTGGTGTATTAGAAGTAGTCTTAGAGTAAAATGTGTATCACTTTATCCCATGTTACATGAGGGAAAAAAAAACACCTGAAATAATTATAATAACTAGCTGTAGTGTTTGTATTCAAAGTTAATATGGATGCTTTTATTTGTGTGTTCTTGATCAAAACGCTGGGGAATAAGAATTCAGACTGAATGCAGAATGTATATTGCTGCATTAGAAAATACAGTTATTATTTTTTATTTCTTTTATTTTACAGAATGATACCTTTGCTGATTTTGATTCCATGACAGATCGCCTTTTAGATGAAATTATACAGTATATACAAATTTATAATCTAACCCTTTCAAAAATCAGGTAATATCTGTTCTATACTATTTGTAGAAATAAACTTAACCATAGAGCCCTGTGTTGTTCTGAACTGTGATGCTCAGGAGCAGGCCAAAAGAGAAATTCAGGGAGGGGGAGGAGTAGGGAAAGGAGGGCAGAGGAGAGAGAGGGAGTTAAAAGAAGACTGAGCAGTATGTAAGCTCACCTAGTCTTGGTGGTCATTTTAGGGCAAAGTTAAGCATTGCATTTAAGGAACTGGTGTGCTGTGCTTCCTCAGATGCTGCCTGGCAGGGTTCTGCAGAAAAACAGATAATATTTTGAGAAGGTAAAGGGAAGCTGTAATAGTGCCACGTTGAGGTAAAGTTAGCTTTCTTCTGATTTTATAGTCTCTTCACCAAGTATGACATAGCAGACCTCCTACCTTGTCATTCCTACAGGGAAATTTCATCTCAGGTGTGACACTGGGGGGCAACTGCATGAAAAAAAGATTTCATCATTTTGACATTTTCTGATTGTTTCATCTGCTAAAAAGCATGGTTTACATCTTAATAGAAGGCTCACCCCTGTCTGTGCATTCCTGTTTCCTTTTTCCTTTAGTTCCAGGGAATACCTGCTCCATTTATTTTCCTAAAGCACTGTCTGGTCAGACTACCAGACTACCAGCTGTGTTGCTGGACTAAACTCATCAATAGATGAAAGGAGCAAGTTCAAGCTTGATTTAATCCATTCGTTTAGGCATTGTTGAATTATACATCTGGAAGGGTTTTTTACTTGCTAGTCACATGTGTTTCCTACAAGTTTCTGCATACTCCTGTGTTTGGTTGGCCTTACTCAGCTGGCGAAAACAGCTAACATGTTTCGGCATAACCTCACTTGTGAAACAAATGTTTCTGTTTTGAGATAGGTGAGATTTGACGTGGTTGACTTTATCTAAATCAATGATCATAAAAAAACCCCAACAAAGCACTGTGAGACTGTATTTGTGTTACACAGACTGCACGTTAGCACCCTCGGTATGGGAGAAGAGAGTTCTGTAACCCAGCGGCACACGCCGATAATCTCCTCTCCCGTGCTGTGGTCGGAAGGCTCTAATGAGCAAACTCACCCACTTACCTTCTCATTTTTCATATGTGAGAACTGAATTCTCATTTCCTTTTGGCTTGCTTCTCTCATCAGGCTTTCAATTTGTAATTTATTTTTTTTCAGTTTTCTTTATTACTTGTCACTTGAAATAAAAAAGAAGTTACCGGTTTTTATTTACGTTTCATTTTCAAGACGCCTACTTGTCCTTGGCTCTGCCAAAGCAGAAGTCTCCATCTCTCAACTTCAGCTTTTGTTATGAGATAGTTAAACCTGTGAGCAAATCCTGCAGCTGTTTCCTGGTAGCTACAGGAGAGAGCTCTCAGAAAGAGATGTGCGTATATGCAAGTCCTTGAAGGGATAACCCAGAAAAGTATTACTGAGAAATCCTCTGTAGCTACTTCATTTTGGCTGTCCCACTGTAAAGAAAGTGGACTTTGTGCTAGTTAGCCGTGCTCTCCTGAATGGTGCTAGTTTCTCCTCATAAAATCTTCCTGTCTGCTAAAAGAAGTGTTCTGTGTACAAGTGCTACTCAATAGCTGAGTCTCCAAATCTACTATGCTTTTACATGACAGAAAAAGCCAACAACGTTGTGTCTCCAAAATACTTGTTCAGTCCTTTCTTTATATTCGAAGTCTTGTTACAGGCAAAAGGGAACACACTTGACATACAGAGCTAACGATTTATTGTTAGTCCAGTTAGTGTTTTAATAATCTCATTAAAAATGCACCAAAAAATACGATTAGTCTAGTTACAATACTGCTAAAATTCATAATGTAAATTAATGCGGAAAAGTCCCATTGTTAATTTGGCTGAAGTTGTTATACAGAAGCTTCCTAGTATCTTTTCTCAGGTGGTAGGCTCCCCTTCTAGCAGCTAAGTCCTAAGATTGGTGATTTCTGTGTTCTTTAAGCAGTAGAAGGGACATCAGCATCCTGGAGCTCCAGTGTAAGGAGAAAGATGTTGATGGTGGGGGTTTCTGCCTCCTTGGCCTTTGGTCTGCCTGGATAAATTTGCATACTTTCATATTTTCAGTCTTCCCACATGCTCTTTCTTTTCCCATTTACTCTGTTGTGGGTTTTTTCCTCTGTCCTGTGTTATTCCTAATACAGGCTTTCTTTCCTGAGCTGTAAATTCTGCTTCTACAGTGGCCATTAATAGACCGTTGGTGACCTCTGACACGATACCTGTGTCTTCACTCTTCCACACCATGCTTCATTGTAGTGAAAAACAGTTCAAGCCACACAGAGTAACTATGTATTATTAATAGCAACCATAGTGAAACTAAAGCAACTTTAGGCCTGATTGTTGTCACAGGTCAAATAAACTCAAATGACCTCAGGCCAAGACAAGTCGAGAGAGAATCGGAGATTTTGCACTGTCAGGTCAATGCAAAGCTTTGTCCTTCAAGTAATGGCAAAATCCTATTTATCGTGCTACGTTCTTGTACTGAGGTAAGAAAAGGCACTCCCTGTCCCATCAGAACCCAGAGCCATATGATAGAATCGTTGAGGCTGGAATAGACCTCTGAGATCATCAAGTCCAGCCTATGACCCNCTGTAGCGCTGCCTGGGGTTATTGCAGCCATAGTGTCAACTTCAGTGAACCAGTATTTTCGGTACTGCCAAAGCTAATAACAGTTGTTCCACTAGTACACTGCCCAATAGGTGCGTTGATCTCCTCTGAACAAGACCTTAGTATTCACTACAAGTGTGTGGCAAGCATGAACTGGAAGCTTGATTCGAACCAACAGCTTTTTGTCTTACAAAACAACTACTTGGTAAAGAATCACAGAATATTTTAGGTTAAGGGGACCTCTGGAGGTGGTAAGGACCAGTTACCCACTCATAGCAGTGCCACGTTCAAAGTTAATGCAACTTTCACACAAGTCAAATTGCTCAGTCATATCCATTCAAGTTCTGAGTATCTGTGAGGATGGAAGCCTTCCCAGGTCATGGCATAGCTAGCAAATAAACCACATGCTCTTAGAGTGTAGTTTCAGAAACTGCTTTCCTCATGTCAGGTCTTGTATAAATTTTTCATGACCTGTACTGAACTTTAAACTCAGTTGGATTATTCAGCTTGTCATCCTCTTCCCTAAGCAACATTGACTCACAAAAAGAGAAAGCAATTTTTAGTGCTATACATATATTAAAACATCTGTTCATTGTTTTAGCCCCTTTTTGATTATGGCTTTTGATGGATTTTCTTGAATTTTTGTAGTTGGACAGAATTTTTCATTTATTAGCGCAGAATAACGAGGTTTTACTGTGTCTAATTTTCCAGTATGATCTGAATTGGTAGACTTGTGCCATCCAACACCTACAAATACACACTTCAGTGTGTTAATGATACCTTGTATTGAAAAGATGGTAATATTGCCACCTACTGTTCAGCAATCGGTTGTTTTTTCAGAGCGTGCCACAGTTGCAGGTATCTGAAACAATGCGTAGCATGGGTTAGAGTTTTGTCTTACACTTTCAAAACCCTTTCTGAAGGGTTTTCCTTTTCCTCTCCTTCTCTTTTTTATTTGAGCAAATCCTTAAACTTTTCTTTGTTAGAAAGTAATGTTAAAGGCTTATTACGTGTTCACCTAAACGTCTGAATTTGAACACAGTGTATTACTGTAACCTTTCTTATTTTTCTAAGTCTTTCCAAATTAAGGATAAGTCTCTAATCTTTGAGGTACATTGACATAGCTAATTGTGAGCACCTTTTTTCCCCTCAAATGGATCATTCATGTTTCTGAAGTTTTGGTTCAGGTATGCCCATATTCCTGAGAATGACAGGATTGACTGATGGATCACTCCTTTTTTCCAGTATTGAAATTGGCCTTTGTTATGGTACAATATAAGAGTTTTTCATCCCTTTATGACATTTAGTAAATAGTGGGTGAACTGTCAGAGAACTGTCATGAGAACGTCTTTGCTAATGGTAGTTAGAAAATAATCTTTCATGGAAGAGCAGTTACATCATGCAGATCATCTTCAGAATAAACTCACTCAATTTCTCTGGACATTTTCTTGTTCCTAAAGCAGTCTACGGCTTTGTTTTTCTTGTGTGTACTTTATGATGTACTCTGAGAGAATGGTTTTAAATTATGGTATTCATGAGAGTCAGCAGCTCAGTATTCTGTTTTGCAAATGCAGTGCTGTTGTGGTGACAGCACAGGGGATGCATGTCTTTGACTTCTAAATTAGCTAGGTGAACATAGCAAGCTGCGGCAAAGAATTTCTGATGTTGCCGCAATTTTGCGAATCCGTTAGTAAAAACGAAGGGGAAGAATATACATATATGCTTAAACTGTGCATTGGTCAAGAATAAATAGCCTATTCTGTCATAGAAATGTATAATTATGTAAGATTTTAGGAATTCAGAGGTGGCCCTGCCATTCTATAATGTTTTTATTTTTTCTTTGAGCTTTACATTGGAATTTTCAAAGTCAATAATTGTTGGTTGGGAAGCAATTAAACACTCAAGTAATTTTTTTTTATTTTTTTTTTTTAGCAGCGCATTTTGCAGAGATGTTACCGGTAGCCTTATTTTAACTATCTTTATTGAGGAATGTGGTGATAGAGAGCGAACAGGAGTGATGATCTTATGGATATCTTGTGGCAGATAAATGATTCAGCCACAATAGTTCTACTATATATTTTTGAATGGTTGTTCTCTCCAGTTCCTGAGATTACATTTGTAAAACGGGAAGGCATTTTTTCCTACAAATTTTGTGAGTCTCGTCTCTGCCATATCCTCTTTAAGTCAGTGCCTGGGATGGTGTGGCCTTCACCTCAGCAGGGATCTGTAGCCATACCTGCATAATAACTAGAATTGCTATACCTCGTGGTCTCCCTTCTAAAGAATTGCCTTATACAGACTTGTGGATACAACGATAGTCACCTCAGATTAAGTAATAATTATTCTTAGATATCTGAAGCTAGAGAGTCCCATCTGTCTTTCCCCTAACTCACTTAACCAGGGAAACAACTAAGTATAATGTTCTCCTGATGTTCTTCATTGCCTTGCTCAAGCTGATAGTCACTTACGCTGGTCCAACTGCTAAGCAGATTTGAGATGTTGCTTCTATTTTAAAACAATCAGTCGGTTAAATAGTGGGTTTTCCACTTACAGGAGTACTTTTGGGATCCATGTCAACTAGGTTGTTTCAGTAACTCTCGCACATTTATCATATTGAATGCCATCGTGTGCCAAAGTAGTCATTTATTCAGTCATGCACAGCTCATAAATTATTTTCTGAATACTTGGTGCTAAGAGAAATACATTCAAATGATCTTTGGTTGAGTGGGAGATGCTGATGGAAGAATAGTTTGTTTTCATTAGCTTTTCAAAAGCAATGTATAGAATTAATTCTGAAGTTGCTCAGAATATGTCTGTAACAAATTTGTGCAGCTTGAGAAATATGATCAAGCTGTATTTTCTCTGTGACATAAAATACAGGTTTCTGAATGGAAGCTTTTCATTAATTTTTTTTCCTATGCTCTTCCAGCGTGTATGACACGAGTTTTATTTTTCTCTGTTTAAAAGAAAGATTGTCATGAAACTCTATGTTACACTGTTTTTTTTTCTTTTTAAACAGCTTTATTGGACACTCACTGGGTAATTTAATAATCCGTTCAGTGCTCACAAGACCTCGATTTAAATATTACCTCAACAAACTTCATACCTTCCTGTCACTGTCTGGCCCACATCTTGGTACGCTCTACAACAGCAGTGCACTTGTTAACACAGGTAAAATATTATTTTCAGTAGTAGAAGTTTAGGGGACATTTTGTCTTTGAAATGCGTTTAGCAGTTTCATGTGGAATGCACATTCCTGCCTTACTTTGGTGATCAGAAAGTGCACGTTTCACTGTCATGAGAGAAGGGTTATAAAAATAAAGTGTCAACAGAAGCATGTGTAAGAGATGGTTGACGTAAGTTTTTCCACTATGTTTGATTCAGGTTTTCTATTACACCATAAATAAACTCCAGTTTTAACATATTGAGCTCAATTTGGTATGAACTGAATTTTAATATACTTAATCTGCAAAACAAGTAGGTAAGATGCATTAAGATGATTCTGAACTAGCAGTGTCTTTTCTCTCTCAAAAATGTCTTCCAGTCTTATAACCTTCAACGTGTTTCTGCACCTCATGGATATCTGCTTTTCTTAAGATTAATGTAGCTCTAGAAGAACTTGTAGAAAGTGCTGAATTTTGAAATAAATGTTAGAAAATATTTTCAAGTAGCATCAAATTTTTACATGAAAACTTGTTGCTAAGATTACCGCCTACCTTGGAGAGCCCAGATCCAAAATGAATAACACTTACTTTCACTAAATAGGAATATGCTGAAAACACTAAAAATAATTAATTAGTTCGTTTAGTGTCAGTTTATTTATTGATTGTTGTACTATTTTGTTTCATAGAAAAATACGGAGGAAAAAAATTAACTTGCTTTGAGCTTGAGAGAAGCAGACAGGAATTGGTCACTAACTGGAGTTATTGTTGGAATTAATGGAAGCACGGGGAACATGAGAGCTCTTTGAATTTGGTTGAAATGGTACGGTTCATAGCCCTCAATACACTGCCAGTGAGGTTCACTGCAGGATTGACACCTACAGTGTAATTCACTACGAGC
Organism: Baryphthengus martii; assembly: GCA_013396935.1. Classification (NCBI taxonomy): domain Eukaryota; kingdom Metazoa; phylum Chordata; class Aves; order Coraciiformes; family Momotidae; genus Baryphthengus; species Baryphthengus martii. Next base: position 82,049 of record VWZK01009818.1, on the reverse strand, counting down.
ACCTACTGGCCGTTAGTGTATCTGTGGATGGCTTCCTTTCAAATATTTTAACCTATAGCTGAATCTCCCCCGAGTCACCCAAAAGCATTAGCGTTACTTTGCTTCTAGAATGGAAGTTTTCCAGGATACGAACAAACAGCCCTGCCTCAATCACCAGCAATGACTTTCAGTTAACTAAGCTTAAAGCTGTCAAAGTATAAACCAGAATGTACTCACTGAAAGAAATAAGGATTTCTGGTATTTCAGACTCTTTAAGATCTTGAAAAATATCAAGATAGTAAGTAATGGGTATTGAAGTCTAAATGAATATATTGTATGAATACATTAATATCTGCCAATAAATTAATATTTAATTTATTTTTTTTTTCTGAGGGTCAAATCAACACATAAAGACACTCTTTAGTCTTACAAGGGCTTGGTTGCCTGCTTTTCTTCAGCTTGGTGAGGGAAAAAAGATTTTCAGAAAAAACAGTTAGCCAATTGGCTCATCGACCAGCGTCATAGAAAATCTTATGCTATGGTATTCCTCCATGAAAATTTTGCTTCCTTTTTCTCAACTTCTATTTAATGAATTCAGTGGTTCTATAAAGTTCTTTTTATGAGTCTGAGAAGTAATGCTTGTTGTTCACATATGTAACACTAAACATCAAAATGGTCTAATATTCTGAAAATTATTGAAATAGAGTCCGTACATTGCCATATGGCTAACATATTCATTTATTTTCACTTTCTACAAGTCTGGTTATTTTTTGTAGGCAGGCGTGTACATTAGTGGAAATGACAGCCTTCAGGCTTTTTTATGTAGAGAGGAAAGAATAATGAACAAAAAATTTTAAAATGTTTCTGGGCTTGCCAATGCTGACATGAAGAATAAAATTAACATCTGAGAGGCTGAAAGTGTATGAACTTTACATATTTTACTTATGTTTAAATACTTTTCATATTTTTTTGTGGATCTGTACTCATATTGTACCTAACAATGCAGGACTGTGGTTTATGCAGAAATGGAAGAAGTCTGGTTCTTTGTTGCAGTTGACATGTCGAGACCATTCAGATCCAAGACAAACGTTCTTATACAAACTTAGTAAAAAAGCAGGTAAGCTTTATTAATACTTACTATCTTCTAAAGGTCACTGCATATAAATGTGAATAGGAAGCCTAAAAATAATTAATTTTTACAATGAGCTCCTGTTTCAGTTTATTTAAGAGTTACTTTGGCTTCAGTCCCGCATTCAGTAAAGGAAACAGTGAACGATTTTTATTGTAGAGGCGGAACATTATTTTGAGACTTTCCTTCCTCACAAAGGAGCAGACTTTCTGAGTGCAGCCACTATACTGATAGGTATGGTGGTTATAGGTATAGATATATCTGTTTTCTCTTGAGCCCCTGAAGCTAGTGATTTCAGTGTGATGAGTCAAGTATATATACATTCATTTAGGATTATCTGTGTCTGTCTTAAGTATTCTATACAGGTAAAGTTCTGCTTTAAAGTTTCTGTTAACTAGTCTTTTGTCACCTCATGGTGATGGTTGTGGAAAACAACACCTCATTTTGATAAAGAGAGAAGTTGTATTTAGCATAATATGTAAAAAAACCCCAGATTAGATTATAGATATGATATCACAGAATCATAGAAATTGGAACGTGCTTAAAGATCACCTAGTTCCAACCCCCCTTGCATAGGCAGGGAAAACTCTCGCTAGACCAGGTTGCTCAAAGCCTCATCCAGTTCGGTCTTAAATACTTCCAGGGATGAGGCGTCAACAACTTCTTTGAGCAACATGTTCCCGTGTCTCATCACCCTCATAGTAAAGAACTTCTTCCTAATGTGTAATCTAAATTTATTCTGCTCTAGTTTAAAATTGTTATCAAAAATATAATTAATGCAATTTTCCCTGGTTTGAATATTCTTATTTCAGCCATCGGCTGAGAGTTTTGCCAGTGGATAATGTGCCAGTTGTGGGGTAGTTTCCATTAAGCATTATAGTTTATTGAGGATTCATCTGTCAGGTATTTATACATCTGTGTCAGCCAAACAGTGGTGGAGCCAGAGATGCTCGTGGCGTTTTGTGCAAAATTTGGGCATGTGTTTCCATTAAAATATTTGTTGTCACAGCTAAATTTTTCATTGATAGCAAAGCAGTATAAAGATATGGGCAGGAGAAGGCTGACATCTTGCTCTTGAGATGTTTGAATACGAATCTTACAGGACTTGGAAGAAGCAGGAAAGAGTAAGCAAGAAGAAAAATCATGGATAAGATATGAATGTTGATCAAAAGCTGATTTTAGAAAAACTTGGGATTTCACACCCCATCCCCTCTGTTCAAAATCTATTATTACAAAGTGATTTTATTGCTGTTAAGGTAGTATTTAAGGCTGAACTCGTATTTAAGGGTGAACTGCAAAGTTAAAAATTATTGGAACCACAGGACCACCATCAACTTAAGTGCTCTCAATCTAGCTTTGTAGTCTTTTGAAAGTACATGCTTGATTCTAAAGAGAAGTTACAAGCTTCTGAGAAGTTACACAGTGGGTGCTGGATAAAATTTTGGGACCTGTGTTGTAATCAGATTAATTAATCAGTTGGTTTTAAAGAATTTCGTTTTATGGGTATGTATCTCAACATGACTAGAGACACTGTTATTTGAGTACCGTTTTCTGTTCTAGGTATACGACATTTTCTTACTACAGACCTCTGTATGACAGTTTTGTTTTTTTTAAAGACCTGGGTAGGATTGTCTTAAGAGTCATGACATGCATTTCAGACTTTAAAAGGAGCTTAAAAGTCTTAGGACTCAGCTTTCTCTTTCTACCTTCTTACTGAAGAGGAGGAAGGAGCTGTGTCTTGGACCACAGTCTCATACACCATCTTGTTTCCAGGTTGTTCAGAGAGCTTGGTGTGAGAGAAAAGGCAAAGTTAGAGGAGAAGGAAGAGATGTGAAAGTTTGATTATTTAAGAAGAAAAGAAGGCAAACATTATACTTCCCTAAAAGAGAAAGAAGAAAGTTTTCCTTTGAGGGATGAATTAATGTACTCTAGGTACACTGTAGTTGTTGGTGTCTAACACTCGATACCTGTCCAAGGCATGCTTCTCTCCTGCCATCTTTTTGTTTGTCCAGTTGACATACAGTATTGGCTGTGCTTGACTTTCAAACACCAGATGAGAAGAGTTTGGGATTCCCCTGCCGGTACAGTTTCTCTTTTCAGATTTTTGTTCCAGAGAATTTGCACCGTTTCCGATAGGGATTCTAAACACTGGTGTTTCCAGAAATAACTTGACCCTAGGCAACACTATTAAGAAGTATAATCCTGATTCTGCAACTTCTGTTGATTTTTTTTTTACTTTGTTTTTGGTTGGTTTTTTTATCCTATAGGAAAATAGAGGAGTCTAAGATGTGGAAACATCTGTTGCTGCTTAATGTGGTGTCTACCTCAGATGTTGGCTTTGCAGCTAGGAAAATCCCTAAAGCAGCAAAACTTGCTGCTATTTCAACTTTGCTATAGTCTAGTAGGTTTTCAGATCATCCCTAAAAATGGCTGTGGATCCAGCAGGTGATGTGTTGAAGGTCTAGGTCTCAGCCACATTGTTATATGGTGGGTTGTGGCTCTAATTCTCAAATTTGCTAGAGAACGTACCTGTTAAACACGTCATCTTGTTGCTTAAACCCAAAATGGATGAAGTTCCTACTTCCTGTCAATCATGGCAGGTGAAAGTGCAGTTGAGCATCTCTTTTTCCGCCCTTTAAAAGAAGCTCCAGTAAATACAGGTGCTTAGCACCATTCAGAAACAAGAGATTTTTTGCTCAGATCTGTTCTCTGTTCTGAATCCTGGAGCAGTAACCAGTCAACATCAGAAATTTTGCCTTCACGAATACATTTCTGATAATTCCTTTTCAGTGCTGCTTCTATCACAACACCACATCTAGGAGGATCTGTGACAAACATTTTTACCAATCTTACTCTTTCCTCCACCTTTGGGGGCAGGTTCGGCTTCATGGCTGGACATCCCCTCAGACCCTTGGTTCTCATAGTCAGAAGCAGCACCAGTTTGCTTCTCTGCTGCTCCCATAACTCTTAAGACTCTTCCTCTCCCAGAGATCTTGCTCAAAAGAATCTGTTCTAGAAGGAGTTTTTATGCTTTAATGCTCAGGGCTGACTACTCGTATCAGGAGAAACAGATTTTGTATGTGACAGTGCAAAAAGCATTGCGAGTCTTATGAGCATATGCAAAATTCTCACCTGATAGTTCAAGACTTTAAAATGACCTTCACAACTGAAAAACAAAGCTGAAAAAATGATAAACATGTCACAAAAAATCCCTTCCATCTACATCATGCAGCACTTGCTTTGTACAATGTAAATCAGTCTGTTATTACTTCTTGAAAGAGTAGTTACCCAGCACTTGCTTGTTTCGGTTTCTTTAAATTCTCTACTTCAGTTTTCCTCTACTGTAAAAAAAATTTGATAGGATTTTTTTTTAAGCAGCCATTAAGAAAAAAACCAGATTTTCCTAACAGTTGTTACCGTGCTGCTATTGTAGCTCATGCTTTGATAGGAGTGAATGATAGTCATCCAGTTCTGAGATAAATGCTGAAAGTGTGATGCATACGTGGTTTGTACTCAAGCAGAAGATGCTTGCTACCATTAGTCACAATCTGATTAATTTTTGTTTGTTTTGTCGGAAATCTCAGTGTAAATTGGTTAACTTGTTGTACTTGAGAAATATAACTAAGTAGTGATTAGTCTGAGTGGAAAAAAGCTTACATTACAAAGTTGTCATTAATGTTGTCAGTATCCTTAAAGGGGAATACGTCCACTGCAGCATAGGTGACTGTGATTTAGAACGGGTTTATTGGATTGTTCTTTCAGAAATATATCCAGGTAAGAGCTTTGTTTGCAAAACTTCCTCAGATCTATTGGCGATGCAGTTAGCTCGCATTTAGCAAGTAATGGGAACGTTTCAGTTTCCTATTAATTTGTCAAGGCAGAATGACAGATAACTTATTTGAACAATTCTCTTTATCTATTTCCAACATATAAATAGGAACTGATTCTAGAAGTTGCAAATACCTTTTGAAATTACTGATTCAAGAAACTGCAGCAAATGACAAGTGGTGATGACAGTCAACTAAATGTCTGCTTTTCTTAGTCTCTGTTTTTCTACAGCGTTGCACGTGGTTTGTCTGTCAACTAGTTTTGGGTTTATGCACTTAATGGAGTGTTACAGTTGCACTTAAAAAAAAATAAATCTACGACTCTTTCATTGCCCAGCTGTCCAGTTTGTTAAAGCAGAAAAATTGACCTTAAAAAGTTAACTTTTTAAAGCAGCCTTAAAATGTCCACTTATATATTATCTTCAGTTTTAAGAATTGTGAATTTTTCAGGCCATGTAATAAGTTACCTTATGAAAATAAATCTTTATTTCAGAGAATAATAGCCAGTAGTGGGAAGAAAATGGGACTTAAATATTTGCCAGTACTGATTGGATGGGGTTTTTTTAAAAAAAAAAAAAAATCAGGACATTTTCTTTCTTGAGTTGACCATTCAGAATTCTAGTAAGTTAGAGCTATTTTCTCTCTTCTTTCTTAAAATATTAGCATCATTGCTAATTGCTAATAAGAAGCAAAATCTGACCATATTTGCTTATAAGGAACAAAAGGTAATAGGATTATGTATTCAAAATGAAGAGACTTGAAGTTCATGCTGTTTCTTTAATTTTAAATTACTTTAAGCACTGATCACTATATGTTGGCATTTGAGTTATTTATGCTGTCTTTAACCCAGTAAAAATTTTAGTTTTCTGATGTTGTTTCCTCAAAGTGATAATGTTTAGAATTATGTTCTTTGGCAGTAATCTCCTTGAAACCTATTTGTCATGTCTTCGACAGCCACAATCTGTATGGTAATTTCTGGGGGTCTTAGAAATGATTGCTGATTTCATATGGTGACAAGAAATTACACCGAGTTGCCAGCTTTGAGGACATGTGATCGATACAAACACATGGATTAAAAATGTCTGCAATAGATTACAATTTCTGCAGTATGTATAAATAGGGTTTCATGCTGTAGTATTATGGATTCAACAAAAATAAGAGGTTTTTTTTAATATATTTGATAAGAAGATGATTTTTAGACACANCCTTCCAATCCCTAACATTCTGTGATTCTGTGATTCTGTGATTCTCATTGCTTGGCTTTTAGACGTTGGTATGGTCTGTCCACTTAGAAATTAGTACTTTTTGTGGATAAACAGTCGACATTTGCTATAAAACTTAGGAAACAGTAATTATGTAGACCTATCTGGGCCTGGGATAAGTGGAAATGAGTTAAGTATTATTTGAAACCGGTGCACTGTGCAGCATTGCACAATGTAGGGATTCAGTGACAAGTTCAGGAATTTGCACAGCTCCTGATTTCTGTTTCCACTTCATCTATTGAGTATGCTTAAATATTTTCTACAAGGGATAACTGCACTTTCATGTTCACTTTCTAACATCCAGCGTAAAAATCAGCCAGCTTAGGAAATGCCGGCTGATTTCTTGGCATATCACCAAAATAATAATAATTTAATTTTTTTTTAAGAGGTTAAAGAACGATATGCATTTGATCAATGTATTAAAATATGTAACAGATGACAGTTGGAGCACATGGTAATTTTTGTCTACGGAAGCAGAAAGGCAGTAGCTCCAGTGAAACTGAAGATGCTTTCAGGTGTAACCTGAACGTTGTCCCAAGCACTTCTCCCAGCTTTTCTAATTCTGTTTGATTTGTGCAAGGTAAACAAGAGAAGCTCTTCTCGGTTTTTGTTGTTGTTGTTTTACTCTTCAATTAGAATATTCTGTTTATTTTTTTACATTTTTCCTAAAAATAAAAAGATGCTAGGGAGTCCAGTAAAATACACTGTATTTGTAGCCATTGCTTGTTCATGGCACTTCAAATGATCATTTTTTATGGGTTTGGAGACCCTGCCTTATATTGATGGTAACATCACCTAAGGAAAATCTCAGTAATATTTGGCTTTAGCTTGGCTTCAGACAAGACTTTTGGGTGTGAATACCTTGTTTAGAACACCAATACAGTGGTGAGTACAAGGATTAAAAACAAAGAGTCAGTTCCATTAGTTGTTCTTCGCCTGCCAAAAAGTGATCCTGTCAGTCACCTGAAACAACCCTGGAAGTAGATCTCAATTTGCTATAGATTGTGATTAACCATTTGCAGTTAAGGATTTGGTGAGCAGACTAACTCCAAAACTTTGGACAGAATATATTTTCCTATAACAAATACTGATGTGTGTCAGAACCATGGCCTGCTGAGACTGGCTTCTGTAAAGCAAACCTCAAAATGCTGCTTTCTGTCCCAGTTATGAATTTTTCACTCACTGACAGGACTGCTTCCTGCAACAAACTTCAGACCTCCAAGTTTTTCTACCTCAGCTTTAGTTCTGAACTTTTTTTAAGTCCCATTTCTCAGCCGTAGAATATGTCCACATTAGCTACTCAGGAATGCATTCAGAAGCAAATCTCTTCATGATCCCTCTTTACTTCAGAACACAATGAATCATCAGTTTTAGCAGCCAATGCACGTTGCATCCCCCGGAACAAACTAGAGCTAGTCCAAAATAAACTGTGCTGCAAATGGGCATTATGATGGATGAAGGATTCTTAATACCAACGGGTTTAATTTACAGTTCTATTCCTTTTATTCCACAGAGTTCACAAATGTGACTGTATAGCTGTAATCTCTTCCGGGATGTTTTTGTAGTTACATAGGTAGGCTTAGAGTCATAGGTCTTAGGCCCTCCACAGGTCTTGATTAGTGGAATTCTGATGTGCTTGTTTAATTGCCTTATCTTCCCCCCTCTAAAAGCATACATTTTTCTAATCTCTGAAAGGAGGAAAAGACTGCTTTGGTTTTTGTTTATATCCATGTTAACAACAGATCAGCAATGGATAGATGCGCATGGTGGGCATGTTTTCTTCTTTTGAGATGTCTATTATGTACAGGATGTCAGCCTAGTTTACTTGTTGCTGTTTAGCTTTATGGAGAGAAAAAGCATTTCAGCTCTTGACTTGAAGGAATGCCTATTTGTAACTCTTGATGAGGATCAGACTCGAATTGAAATAGCTTCCCTATTGGTAGCGTAGCATGGCATGGAGGCAAACCTAATCGGTTCTGCTAAGAGGAAGGACTTCCCAGCCCTCAGTAGCTCTGTTCCAACAATGCTGGAAGAATCTGCTAGGTTTTATGGCATCTGGAGCCAGGTTCTTTAAAGTAGAATCTTCAAGGAAGAGTTTGAGCTGAAATGAAAGTCCCGAATTCATGTAAACCTACCTCCCTAGTCAGTTGTCTTGTGGGACTGCAGCTGAAGGTCTGAGCTTCCTTGCACCTGTAGTGTGGCATCTTGATCTGAGACCCCAGCTGACTCGGGATCTCATTGCTTGAATTTTTGGGGCACGATTCTAGCTATGTGTGTGATGTATCAACTTCACAAAGCAGTGCAGAACACAAACTGCAGGAGATGGCTGCCTTCCAGGGCATAATTTTTAAAGTCCCTATTTCCAGATGGCATTTTTGCCAAAGCTTCCAGATCCCTATTTCCAAACAAGTATGTAAATGGACAGAATTGTAGAAAGCATTGGGAGTGGTGTGACTTGACAAAACCGAGACCTTTCCTTCAAGTCAAAGCAACCAGGTATGACTCTGAGACACCAATCTAACATCGAAGTTGGCCCTGCTTTGAGCTAGGGTGGGATTAGATGATCTCCAGACATCCCTTCCAACAGAAATGACTCTATTGTAGGATTTTATGATTAGTGTATTCCTAAGGAAAATGGCAGGTTACTTAGTAGAATCAGATTGTACTGTTTGATTTGATTTGATTATGCTTATCCTAAGGGATTTTGATTTGGTTATGCTCAAGAACTCTGTGGTATCCACAGTGAATATTAAACATCGCAAATAACTGAAGTTGTGTTTTGAATTAGTTAAAGGGCAGTGGTATGGAATTTTGTCATCCAAGTCTCAGAGAATATCAGCAGCCCATTGTACCAGTGGCTCCATCTCCCATTCCTTGCTTGGATGTTGGCTATAGCTAGAGGGCAGACTTAACATCTGATTCTAGTGCCTGAACATATATAAAATTCTATTCCTCCATGGGTGCTGTTAATTATAAGTTACCAGGTCTCTATACCTGCTGTTTCAGACACTTTGGGGTTTTTTTCACTTGATATATTATTTGGAAAAGTTATCAGTGAATGTATAGATACTGTTAATTCAATAATAACTAATTCACTGATGGACATGAATGGCATGATGGTTAAAGGATAGAAATTGTGTCTTCTCTGTGTATGCTTAAATTCACTGGGAATGAGACTGAAGTTCCATTAGGTTATAAGGATCGTCATAAAAATTTGGAAAGCCCATTAAAAGTTCATTACTACTGTTATATGGGACAGAGCTTGTTATCTCAGCAGTGATCTTTCACTTGGACTGGGTTTTTTCCAAGCTATCTCAAATCCTGTTGAAAGATTTAGTCAGAATTTTCTAGTTAATGACAGCGTTTTTTATAGTACTCTGCAAAAATGTATGATTGGTTTGGTAGGTGGTGTGATGAATTCAAGTGCATTTTGTTCTGATCGAATCAGATTTTAATCTTCCAGCATTTTTGCCTACTACAGTAATCTGGAAATGTTGGCCTAATTAGATTTTGGGGTTGATTTCTTAATTCAACAGCTGAATATTTTGCTGCACAAGAAAAAAAAAATGTTTTCTTAATTGCTTAGAATAATTTTCAGGTAGGGTTTGTTTTGGGTTTTTTTTAATATTTACAGTATATATTACAGATCTTGTATTATGGGTGGTGTGGGAAAATAAAGGTGTGGATCATATGCACTAACTGGGCTGTATTGTTCACAATTTATTCCTGAAGTAAGTGGAAGAACAACATGTAAAGATGACTGGTGGGCCAGTTTTTACTGCAGCATAAATGAAAGATTGTGATAAGTGGCTTCTTTGTCCACAAGTACACTTAATGTAGGCAGTTTAACACTGCACACTTCCCCGTTAGAGATCATTCTGTGCCTGTCCTGAGTAGCCCCATTGCCTGTCTGGAGAGCAGAAAGGGTGTAGTTGAACACCATGCAGTTCCTTCTGACTGACAGATGGTTTGAGTTATTTCACACTGTAGAAATCCAGGGGGTTGTCAAGCTCTGTACACTTATAGGCGGCATTTTGACTCCTCTCTTTCCCATCCCTGTAGTCCTATGCAATCTATATATATATCACGTGAACCATGTCAGAATAAACAGCTTCAAGATGTAAGACTTGACCTTTTCTTCTTCAAAATAGGCACAAAGAACTGTCCAAAGAAAAACCACCCAAGAACAGTTAAAGAGTAAAACTTATGCTTATGAAATACCGTGTATGCCTTCCTGGCTCCTACTGAAGTGCTCCCTCAAACACTTTTTGGTAATGCAAGATTGCTGATATTTATCATCTCTAAAATGAAGGGAAGCCCAAGACATTAGTTTTATGAACCAGAATATAAAACATAAAAATGAGTCACTGTGACCAAAAGGGAGCACCTAATTTATTAGACTGTGATGTCGTAAGCCTGTTTTTTGGCTTTGGCGTTTTTGGGTTTTTTTTGCTTGTATTATATCACATGTGAGGATGAAGAGAGTGCATTTAAATGTTGATTGATGTAGACTGATATTCCTCTAAAGATTCCCCGGGATATCTCTACTTTCTTCAGGTTGATGAAACAATCTAGGCAGTCTGCTTCGTTGTACCTTTTACACGAATGCCAACAGATATTTCTCTAGGGATAGTGCATATCAAAAAAACTTAATCGAGATAGATAGACTCCTGAGGAATTTTCAAAACTATTACAGATTAGCCTGCAGAGAATTCCTATCCTTAATTTATTCCATAGGCATTCTTTTCAACTGAGAGCAAAGTTTTGGAACTGGCAGCTGCATGCTCATTTAAGATTTGCTGCAGTCATTTTTCATTAGATGTCAAATAAAAGACTCCAGTGATTTAGTTGATCTTTAGAGACAAGAGATTTTTTCCAGTGGGCACAGGTAAAAAAAATAATCCAAAAATATTTCCTATTTGAAGAGGACTGGAACCAGGATCTAGTTTGGTTTTCTGTATGTTTTTATAGATTTACAGATATTATAATTTTGTTTTTCAATTTTCTGTGAAATCTGGGAGAGTACATTTACTTTTTCTCATGCCCAAGTTGTTCAGCATTGTTTCTGTAACTGACTTGGTTTGGAGATGTAGACATGGAGTGTACAAAATAGTGAAAATTAGGAAACAACCGCTGAAAGAAAGGAAATATTTTTTACTTTGGACTCCACTGGACAGCTTCGGAAACAATTATGTATTAATACTTAGGACGTATTCAGCCTGAACAGAACAGGGAATTGAGAATCCAGAACTTTGTCCTGACAGTATAGCTTCTGAAAAGCAGGTAGCAAATCATTTCACATCTACATAATCAGATCTCCTTTTTTAATGAAAGAAAAGTTTTTTTATCTGTGGAGGTTGACACAGAAAATGTTTGCTGTAGATTCCAAGAAGCACTTTGGAAAAATTAGTTCATTTGCAGTATTTCAGTAATTCTCAGAATAGACTCGATACATTTTGTAAATTAAAAACTAACAGTTACAGGATCTGACCATTATTCTCCGGAAATTAAAAGTCAGCCTAATAGCATTTGTGTAAAACTCATTAGCACCAGTGCAGATAGAGCTGGATCAGATCTACCAGTAGTAATATGTAAGCACCTAACACGTAAGAGTTTTCCAGAGAGCCTTTCACACTGCTTATCAGCCTAGCTTATCTTTACGTGTGCCCAAACTGTTAGAGCATTTTCTAGTTTTGCCTAACAGTAGCCTATGTATTTAACTGTAGATGGCTAAAGTATTCAGAAGGGGCTGTTCTAAGGCAAGGGCAACCTGTTTTCCTAAAATGCTCCGTTGGATTTAGCCTAAAGCAGATGGAAAGCACTAGAAACCTGCTGAAGCTTTTTAGAGAAAAACTGGACAATTAAATGTCTTGAGGACTGTAACTCCATCATTACTGGGAATTCCTACCTTTGCATCATCTTACTATTAGAGCGCATCTTCAAGAAGTAGGAATTCTGGGTTTAATTGTAAAGGTTTAATTATATTGGGGAAGTTGCATTGGGTGAAGCCCACACCTGTGCTTGAGCTGGCCAGAGCCTCCAGTGAGGCAGTGCCTAACAGAGGCTCCCGCACTAGGTGGGCGATGCCGTGTACTTGGTGATGCCAGGTGTTCATCCTGATGCTGCTGCACTCTCAACTGAAACATCAGTGAAGACAAGGCACCATCCGTCTTTAGGTTTCTTTAAGCAATGCAGAAGCTTCACTCCCTTCTGGCCGCCAGAAGCCAACCGCTTTATTCCTAAGAAGCAAGACAAAGATTTAGATGGGAAGCATCCCAACTGGGTCGCTTCCATACGTATTAAAATACATAGAGAGGAAAGGCCAGTACCCAACGTCTCATTCTGTAGCTCTACCCATTATAATTGATTTTTCTGTGGGTTTGTGCAAGATCCTGTAATAAACTGGTGCTGAATTTCGGGTGTAAAATGTTTAATTATGCTATAGTAATTGTCAGCAGATTGGTTATAATAGATAGATACCTTTTTCTCTTTTCCTGTAGGTCTTCATTACTTCAAAAACATTGTGTTAGTAGGATCTCTGCAGGATCGCTACGTTCCTTATCACTCTGCTCGCATTGAGATGTGTAAAACAGCTTTAAAGGATAAACAATCAGGTAATAAATATTCTGCAAAATAAACAGACTGCTCAGGTTAAACCTCATAGGTCTCAGACTCATCCCATGTAATTTTGGATGCTTAACTGAGGCGCCGCTGTTATGTGTTCAGGCGCTCTGTAGTAATGGAGAGAGAAAATCAAAGTGGGAGCTGAATTGCTTTCGGGATCTGTCCTGTTCTGTTGCATGCAGAAGGAGATGAGACTGAATAAATTTCTAGCATATAGACTTTCCTGAAAGTTAAGTAAGTGGGATGAAGACCTCATGAACTGGGAGGACAAACAGCTTTGCTTTTTGAGGACGTGAAGTTGCAGGATGGAGCACGTGGGCGGGCTGTAGTTAGTTGAGTTTTAACACCAGCGCTGAAAGAAAAGGTTGTTTTCCCATTTCTAGTGATGGTTCGTTGTTGCATTTACAGTTGAGACATCCTTGCACAATTGCATGCCAGCATCAGATATTGACAAATAAATACCTTTTACATACTGTAATAAATAAATACTGATGAGCACACTCTCGGTATAAATGTACAAATGCACACATAGCTTAAAATTTTTTTTCCAACATTTCTGACAAAATTAAACTCCCTATGTATTCTGTTTTAACAGACCAAGAGCATAACTCGTACCATTTTCTCTCTTATTCTGGACTGTATGTATACTTTCTGAGTTCAAGGTCAAAGAGCTGTATTTGTTTCTGGTGATTCACACGGTACTACTTTTCTTTTCCTCTGCAGGACCAATTTATGCTGAAATGATCCAGAACCTGCTTCTGCCAGTTCTTCAAAATAAAGAATGTAATTTGGTTCGTTATAACGTGATTAATGCATTACCCAATACAGCGGATTCTCTCATAGGGAGAGCTGCACACATTGCTGTTCTTGATTCCGAAATATTTTTAGAAAAATTCTTTCTTGTTGCTGCCCTAAAATATTTTCAGTAGAGAAAAGCATTGTGAGAGACTTGGTTATTACCTCATTAACAGATGAATCAAATAATGTGTGGTATTGAAGTATAGCTGCAGCTGTATTTTAAGAGATATTTATACTTTTTATATGGAAGATAATTTATATCATCCACACTTAGGGCTTTTTAACATCAACTTTACTTTCTAGGTAATGTGGCTGTGCAATATTTTTTTATTTTGTTCTTTTTACTTTTCTATTACTTGTTCTTAATTTTGGGTACCTAATTATTTGGAGATTAAAGCACAGTGCATACTTTTGGTTGGTTTATTATTGGCTTTTAGACTGCAGAAGTCAATGTTACTTGGCGACATTTTACAGGGGGCTTTAGATGCCAAAATAAATTGGATTTTAAAATTTACAAAGGTCTTACATGTTCAGTTGTCGTATTTTAGCACTGTAGGAAGTTTAACTGGAAACCCAATGAGCTGCTAAAATACTGGATATTTGAAAAATTACTCCATCTGTGGGTATCACAAAGATCATTACCGAGTTGTCTGTTCAGGTATCACTACAGCTTAACAGTTTTCTACAGAACCATTATCATCATTGTTAAATAAGTTACGCCTGTGGGAATCTTTTCTACTGATCTCAAAAACATGTCAGTTTACATACTCAATTTTATTACTGGAACTTTAGTTTTCAGAAGCAAATGGCAACTAAGGATTTTTGAATGTTTAATGATAGCTGCCTTCAAATAATGGGGTTTTGCAAACTGTGTTAAAATTGCTCCTTACTCTGTCAGTTCTTCAGATGAACATGGACAGTTTTACACGGACTTCCTTGTATGTACGTAAAAGAAGTAAATGTTATAAATTTCTGCAATACTTTTATGAATTTGAACAATTTTTAAATACTGTTAAAATGTTTTATTGACTACAAAGTATTGTAAATATAAATCATTACATCTTCAAATGGGACAATATTGTAAACTATACCTGTTTAGTGATACAGATTAAATGTTTTTGATATACAGGAATGTTAAAGGTCTATTGACTTTCTACTGGTGCTGAATAGCATTAAGTCTGGTTTCTCCTTCCCTTTTCTGTTTCAAACAATAATTCACTAAAGGTGTAGGAGGAGGGAGAGTTACATGTGCATTCACTAATTGTAATGAACATTTTTTGAAAAATATAAATTTGTTGTATAATGCATGTTTATTTTTAGCATTGTGTTATTGCATCTGGTGTTAATAAAATGAACAAATTACTCTAATGGAAGCAATTAAAGAAACTGAAATGTTCTGCTAATTACAAAAATTCTGGGGAGGCTTTTTTGTACATAATTAATAATTTTGTATTATTTGAAATTAATATAGCAATAATAGTTTATAATTAAGTGATTTTGCATTTGATATGGTTTGTTGTATAATACAGTCTTTTTAATATATTTTTTTTTCCCCTCTGTAGCTTACAAGATGCTCAAATGAGCATCTGCAGTTTGGCAATGCACACACTTAAAAAGAGTACTTTGTATTAGTGTTAGGCAAGTCCTTATGGCATAAAGGTATCTTAAATACATTCCTGCCATAACAACATCTACTTTTATTAATATTTTTTCATTATGGTGGTGCTACGAAGTTCCGAATATTTAAATTATGTTCTGACATCTCAACTGTCTCTTATTTAACAGTATTATAGTAGTTGGCTCGTGGCTAAATTTTGAGTATCAGGTTAGGGAGCTAGATATACGAAATTTTCCTTGGTTCACAGTGAGGAAGTTAAACTCCTATCAGTACATAAGTATTTAGATGTTTCTGTCACTATTAAGAAGTCTGTCTTGCTGTGTCTCTTTGGAAATCCAAAAATGTAAGACATGCTTTTGTAATTAGCGAAGCAGAAATATCCTGGCAGAAATACCCACTTTCATTTTGTATTTTCTTTTTTTTTTTTTTTTACTAGTAGATCCCATCCATTTACGGAGGCTTGAATTTGGTTTGTTAGTTGAGGAAAATGGATTGTGCAGGAAATCATGTGACATTTGCATGTAAGTTATCAAGGAACAGAGTAAATTAAGAGAACATTAAATTCATTTTCTCTGCCCTAATTTGTCTTGCACAGTGGCCCGGCAGCCTTCTCAGTACTGTAGCTTTTGTGGGGGCTGTCTGACGTCTCAAAGTCCCAAAGGAACGTGCCAAAAGACAGCAGTGAGTTGTGTGGTGACTCCAACTTCTCCTTGAAGCATCCAAAGTTCATATTTGCATCTACAGACTACATGGTACTCTTGCAGTTGGGCTCTGAACAAAACATACGCAGTTGGGGATGTTTTGGACAACTGTGCATGCGTTGCATGGCACCTTCCCCCTACTCCTGCGTATTTCTGCCTTCAGTTTACCTGGTAGAAATACATGCATAATTCAATACCTTCTGATGCAGTAGCAGTGATGAAGTGCTCCATCGCTCCCCTCTTCTGCTTGAATCAGGGCTTCATCTTCCCGTAGTGACGGCGACCTCTCCTTTAGGCAGGTATCCTACAGCTGCTTGAAAGAGGATTACGCTGCTTACAGAAGGAGAGAGAAAAATTAAGGTCTTAACATTCCTTTAGAAAGCTGCCAGTCTCTTGTTCCCTGAAGGCAGTAGGCTGCTACTGTTACTTCACAAAGCTGTCAGTGATACTACCAGGAGGTCACTGCATAAAATGAGAGAGCATCTGATCTTCTGTTTGCATGTAGCATATATAAGTTAATTCCTTTGGTTTGTGTTTGAATCTTCCATCAAAATTAAACTTTCCAATGCTAAAGATCTAGAAATTGCTACTAATTTGGAAAAAAAAGAACTCGCATTCTACTGTGGAAATCACCAAGCTTTACAGAGAGACAAGATTTCACATAGATGGAAAACTTACTGTGTAACCACAGAACACCCTTCGTTCCAAGCTGCTCTTATTTGCATGGCCCGGACCAGGTCTGGTGTTCAGATAACCAAACTTCTTGACATGGTCAGAGAGGACTGAGAGGGCTGTGAGGGACAATCAGCATGCTTGCTGCCTGGGGCACTGCTGATTGTGGTACTTTCCAGATAGTCCCCATGACCAGCTTACCTTCAGCTGATCTAAATTGACCTATGCCAGCATTTGTGCTGGCTCCAAGTCTTTTCTTCCTTTTTTTTTTTTTTCAGAACGGCATAGCAAAATACAGTATCGTTTAGAGTCCTCCTTGCAAGGCAAGCTGCAGTGTAAAAGGGAAATCATAAGTAAACAGAGGGAGAAAAAGAAAGAAAACATTGCATTTAATCACAAAGTAGAAAATTCTGTGACATCTACTATATCTGTATTTACCAGTGTTCAGATTTATTACCTCCTGAGACACAAGACCTAGAAATACATAATTCAGGAGTTAGAAGTAAATTTTGCATTTTCACAGCAATGCAGTAAATGGAGACTAGGAGAAAAAAAGTGTTTTGAGTATCTCATCTTATTTTTCAGTGGAAGAGCAGTCTTGCATTGCTGTTTCACCCTTACCATTTGAGATTGCACATAAGCATGTTTTTTCATGGATTGTATTGTTTTAGGAATGGAGTATATCATTACTGGTATCTGCTGACACCTTGGTATGAGTATTTTTGTGGTAAGGATTTCATGGTGTTTTTTGCTGTATTGAGCACATGAGAAGTTCCTTGAACTTGACATAGATGTGTGGGGTTTTTTCCTGCTGCTTTTGGGCTCTTTTTTCCTTGAGCCACCACTACTTCTCTTCATGCTCCCTGGTCTAGAGGACCAGCATTTTGCTGTTAGAATAAACAAAAGCATTTCCCATTATTTTTGATCTCTAATGTCCAATTAACCATGTTATAAAAAGCTAATTGAGAAAATGTCACACAAGTCTGTTAAATTTAATCACTTTCAGTGTGTAGGCATTGCCAAATGTAGTGCAATGAACTCAACGGAGCACTGCTGCTAATTCATCAAGGAGATTTACTTTCTTAAACTCTTCAGAGGCAAACACAAAATGCTATTGTAGACTCCAATCTCCAAGAACGGCTGAGTGAAAGTTGTCTTCTGCCGTTCAGTATCTGCGGACAGAGTGTTTTGACATTTGTTTTGTGGAGGAACAAGATTCGCTGGGCGAGTTTGAAGAGTGACAAAAAGCAAATGCTGTTGTCGTATTCAAAACATTAACTGGAGCTCCCCGCCATGAGCCCAGATGTCACTTATCCCAGGGTTATGTTTATACTGAGAGCAAGCAAAGAGTGTGAAAAGCACTTTTCACTGGATAAGCTGGGGAAACTGAAACAGTGTGATCCGAAGTCTCTAGTTCAGCACTTTCGTTGCTCTATTTCTTCCTAGGAGGGTGAATAATTCCTATTTGAGGGCAGAAAAGGCACCAGCTGGGGTATAGGACTGAGAGAAATAAAGTTGATTAATAAATTAATAAAAATAATTAAAATAGTTACATAATTTTCTGGTAGCTATGAAATTACCCAGCCTTTTGTTCTTACAAACTGACAGTGGGGCTGTACATCTCTGTGTCATCCACCTACATTCTTTCATGTCCTAAGTAGCTTTTATGTATTATTTGAACAGTTTTAATTATTTTTATTATTAAAAAAAACAAACTAATAATAATTTAGTGAGGCTGCACTACTCCTTGGAGGGGAAAAATAAATGAGTCCTTTCTGCGGTAAACTCTTCATTCCAGGGAAGAGAAAGGGGGGTGTGGGGGGAAGAGGTGAATTCTAGCTTATTTCTCGAGCACCNCCCGCCCCTCCGCCTTTTGCGCCTGCGCGGCCACCGCCTCCTCCTGTGGTTGGGCGCGGCCATGGCGTTGCGGTTGTTACGGGGAGCGTCCGGGGCAGCGAGTAAGAGGCAGACGGAAGGCGGGAGGGCCCTGGTTTTGCGGCTGTGGGGTTCCCCCCCCAGCCTCTCCCTCCCCTTCCTCACGCAGGGGGAGTTACTGAGCGAGGGAGAGAGGGGCGGTTACCGGGCGGGACTGTTGGCGCTGGGGTTGTTGAAAGGCTCCCAAGATGGCGGTGGGTGGTGGGGCAATGTGCGACCCGTGGTGTGACCCCCTCTTCTTCAGACCACGGCATCTGTTAGGGGCGGTGGGGTAATGCAGCTTTTACCCCTCCTTCCCTTCCTCCCCCTCCCGCTTCTCTCCAGGTTTCCTGCTTTTTTTTTCCCTCTTTAGATGATAATATTCTCCCTGTGTTGCAGACCTACTGCTATCAGGCTTCGCTATCGATTCTAGAGTTTTCTTTCCCTATTGTTCCTGCGAACTTCTAAAAGGTAGTCAAATATTAAGCCGTGGTTTAATATTTGTAGAGTAGCTGGAGGGAACGTGCTGTGGCCTTGGAAGTTACTGATCTGTGCCTTTCCTGTGAGGAAATTCAGGTGATTTGTTCATGGAGTAACCTAGGTAGGGCAACAAATAAAATAGCTTCAGTCCCCATCCCTGGAAAGGTTTCAAAGCCATGGAGATGTGGTGCTGAGAGACATGGTTTAGTGGTGACCTGGCAGTGCTGTCTTACTGATGGGACCTGATGATCTCAAAGATGTTTTCCAACCAAAACCATCCTATATGATTCTATAACAGTGTCTGTCCCACATGCACATTCCACTTACGTTGTTCTGTAGGGATGCAGGTCAGGCCACTTCCTTCTCCATCAAAAGTTGGGATTTCACTGATGGTATTGATACAATATTCCTGAAAGAGACTGGTATATTATATGTTAATAGACAAGCTGAAAAAAAAAGTTGACAGATGTTTGTGGGCTCTCCTGGGCTCTAACGGGTTATTAGATTCATGGCAAGATTTGGCGGCTCTTTCTGTCCCCCAAGCATCCCGATGAGTGCCCAGCTCCCACTGCATGAATGGGTTTGTTATGATAAATCACGGTCTGTGGGCCACTTTGAAAGACTGGATATTGCGGTTGTTGTCTGTACAACAACTTTTAAAGACTAGGGATTTTCAACTTTTGAAATTTAGCTCCATAATTAATACATTGGGTGGCTCTTTGATGGTGCATAAAGGATGAGGGAGTCAGAGATTTGTTTGTAGACAAAATGTGGTTTACTGATAAAGTTTGATTGTTGTCTTTTTCAGAGGTACTTAATGTTGAAGCTTCTGTCATCTCATGTCAAGAAGAATTTATTTTGGTCAACAATATCAAGTATTGCAAATAGGAAAATGGATTTTGCCTTTGCTGACTGAGATAATAACTTTCATATCAGTACCTTAATCTGACTTTTACTTGAACTCGGGCTAGAATATCAGCTTTAATTTAATTTTCTAGCTAGTTTCTCTTGTCATTGCTGAAGAATGACAAGATGCTTGCCAGGAGTAGAAAGATCCAGTTTGTGCGGAAGGATTAGATTCTTCACTGTTTATAGTCTATTATGACATGATTAAAGCAAAAAGGAAAAAAAAAATATTCCTTTCAGGCATTGGCAACAGTTGGCAGGCTTAATACAGTTTATGTGACTGTAGGGTTTAACATTAGGGTTGTGGTATTTTAGGAGGAATGAATCTGCTGATTCTAGGAATACAGGTGGATTGTTGGTGTGTATATAATAGGTGAGTCAAATCGACGCTACTTGAAGAGGGTTCTTGATGTGATCTCTCTAGCAGGGTAGAATAATAGTTCTTTCGAGTGCTTGCACCCAGGCTGGCACAGGAAGGATTTCTCTTAGAATCTCTCTTCTTAAGAAAAGTCAGGTGCATTAGGCACGTGTCCATAGCTAAAATATTTTTAGAGGGTACTTTATGTTTACTGTGGGCATTGGGCTTTTCACCAAAATCTAGAAATACCAGTAATTTTGAGAGATCTTCATAATTTTTGACTCCTTTATGACTTGAATTATTTATTACTTATGATATCTGTGTACCTCTGTTTTTATGCTACCTGAAGGAACTTTTAGATATAGATATTAATAGGCTTTCCTAAATGTAGCCTATATTTATGTTTAAAAAAGAGTTATTAGGACTTTTAATTAAAGCATAAACTTTTTTTCTTTTAAACATTTGCATGCAGTTATATAATTGAACTTAAGGGTGCTCAAAGTTTGTCCTGCTTTTGTTTTGTCATCATAAGGGAAGCCCAACTATTCTCTACCAGCATTCTGGAAAACCTGTTACTAAGGGAACAGTTTTAAAAAATAAACTTTCCTTTGGGAAAGCAGAAGCTTTTTCTAACTCAAAAGCTGCTGGAAATGAGCCAAGACCTGGAAATCAGCAGGCTTCTTGGGGGAGGTTAGGACTTCTCCAGAAAAACAGAATGTACTGGGGCATAATTACAATTTAGAGTCTAAAATACAAGAAGATAACGGTGAAGCTAAGTTCAAGCAGTTTAAAATACACTGCTTATGTGAACTGAGTTATACAACTAACACAGTTTTGCCTGCATATGTTTCTAGGGCCAAAAATAATTATCTCCGCTGATTTCTGAGGTGTTCATGAGTTGAATGTTAAACTGATATTTGGAGTTTGTTTTCCCGTCCTCTGCTCCCTAATTTCTGAAGTGAGGGTTTTTCAAAGGTGCTCTGAACAGTCATAGAGCTACTCAGTATTAAACTCTCACATTTGTGCTACGTGTGTCCATTTGTTTGACAGAGGCATCACTGCTTTGCAGCTCTCTGAGGAGCACCAGCTCTAAGACAGGAGAAAGATCAGAACCTGCTAAGCAGTCACTTAAGAAACCGAAGTTTCCGGTAGGTCGATTCGATGAACCAGAAGAGTCCAGTATAGAGAAGGAACCTCTAGAAAGTAAGTCCTGTTTTACAAAATTGAAAGCCGTGTTTTAAAGGCAAGACCCTGAGATGCAGTGCTGATGTCAGTTTAAGAAGAGGGGTGGGCATTCAGAACTCTTCAGGATCACTTTCTACGCATAACGGTTCTGAAAAAAAATGGAGAGGCAGGACAGTGGGCACAGGTCGCAGCAAGCGGTGTTTAAGGGAGAAACTCTTTATAAGCAGAGTGATCAAATATTGTAACAAGTCATCCAGAGAATGTGTGATTCCTCTCCTCTTGGAGATACTCACATTTATCTGGGTGTGCAGACTTAATACCAGGCTTGCTTGGAGCAGGGCTGGGTCCAGATGTCTGCCCAAGCTGCTTTTCACCATAAACCACGGCATGATTCTGAGAAACGTAGCTGATATTGGCCTGTTACAGTACAGCTGTAAACAGTAGTAGTAAACTCGTGAGGGCACCAGCAACTTTCTAACTTTTTTTAATCCAAAAAGCCCATCCTATTTCTTAGTCCACCAAAGATTTCTGATTCATGCTGTATTTCATGGTCAGTCTTTCTCTTATAGTCTCGCAGGTGTTTTGAAAAGCAACCACAGGTACTGAGTTTACTGAGCCACTCGGTGCGGGTGGGGTTCAGGGAGGCCGCATGAACTGCTCTTTGTGTTGAGTTCCAGTGACCTTAGTGGGGCTGCATTTAGAGAACCTGGCAGGCTTAAGGCACACATGCAGCGCTGCTGAAAGTCACTAGAACCATACCTTTTTTTTTTTTTTCCGTACAGGAGAAAGACAGGATCTCTTTGTTCCTTCTTTTTGATTAGCCATCTTCCCCTAACTAAAAGTGCTAGTCATGCTTTATCTTATTCACCATAGTGTGATGTTCTGCTACTGTTTACCAGTAGTGATAACCCATGTTTATCTATTTTGAGGTCTCTAGGACAAGCTTTTTTAATATATTAATAGATTACTATAAATATTCAGATTACAAAATGATTGAAAAATTATAGTATCGTCTCTGAAATGTTCGCAAGCAATTTCAGATTGTGACTCATCCGAGAACTGACTCAGAGTTTGAGTTACTGTGTAAGCAGCTATTTAATTCTTGTCCTGTTATTCCCAAGAAAATAAATGCCATCACTGCTTCATTTAAACCAAATATATAATTAGAATCTTCTGCTTTTTGGTTAGGTGTCTAGTATTAGAGCAAGACTCAAGGTTTCTTTTGGCTTTAAATTTTAGTTGTACTTTTATATTTTTTTTCTGTTTAAAGCTAGCAGTAATTTGCTAGAATGCTGACTGCCCATTGTGTTACTAGGAAAAAACATGAAGAGTTTAAGCTGGCTATTTGAATTCCCACTGCTGTTTTGCTATCATGGAGAAATCTTTTGAGCTTCTGCAACCACTATGAGCACATCAGGCGGGGGTGCTTGGGTATTGGGGTGGTGACATCTACAAAATAATGCTAAATGTGACAGGACAAGAGGAAATGACTTCACGTTGTGCCAGGGGAGTTTTAGGTTGGACATTAGGAAAAATTTCTTCACCGAAAGGGTTATTAAGCAGTGGAGCAGGCTGCCCAGGTTGGTGGTGAAGTCACCATCCCCAGAGGTATTTAAAAGACATGTAGATGAGGTGCTTAGGGACATGGTTTAGTGGTGGGCTTGGCAGTGTTAGATTAATGGTTAGACTCAATGTTCTCAAAGGTCTTTTCAGTTGACCAATACTATGATTCTATGCATTTTTGCTCCTTGTACTGCCAGAGGTACTCAAATACTGGCACGTCTTATCCTGGTCTGCATGAATTTTTAAATAGGCATCCCAATATATCATTCTTTATAGCCTGTAGCTACATGAGTCTCCGTCCATCACTGCCTTTTTTGTCTCTACTCTCCAGGAATTCTTTTGTTGTCTGTCTTCGTTTTTAGCCCTGCTCCTCAATAGTTGTGTTGCCCAGCAGGGCAGAATTAGGGATATAACTGAACGAGCCTTCAGTTAGATGTACATATGGGAGGCTCTGGAGAATCATCGTGGCGAGAAGGTGTGTGGGGTACGGTGAGCTTCAGGGAGCCCTGCAGTCTAGTGCAGGATGAGATGATGCTCAACCTGGGATGGTGCTGTGCAGCATAGGTGGCCTGGATTACTACTCTTAAGAGATGGCCCTGAGTAAGGGAACACTGAGTAGCATAGGCATGTTGACTGTGAGGTGCAGAAAGCTCCATGGTGTTTGAGTAGGTGGCATAAGCTAGCAGGGTGGTGGGCATAGAAGAGGAAGCACTGCTAATGTGTAAGCTTAGTACGTCACTTACCAGAGAGATCTGAAAGTCCCACTCATACCCCAATTAAGAAGAGTCTCTCTCTCTCCTGAAAGGGCATCACAGTGACTTAGCAAGCTTAGCCAAAGTTTTAGAAGGTAATAAAATCTAATTGTAGCTATTTAGGATTTTGTAGTACCTGCTGTGACTGATGGTGACGAATATCAGTATTTCTGGAGAAACCTACCAGCATCCATTAAAACGTGGTGTTTTAAATGCAAGAATAATAGAATCTTTGCTAAAATTCAAGCTAAAATGATGCAGGTTCTCACTATGAATTCATGAGAAACTGGTGCTTTAGTGCCTTTGGACATGGAGTTGCTTTTTTTATTTGCATATCTGAATATGATCACGTACATTTCTGACTGTAGTCAGAAAACTCTGAAATTAGTTTTGTATGACTCTGGGAAATGTTTAACTCAAGGTTGCCTTTAAAAACAAAACGATTTTGTATTTGAAAACGAAATTGAGAGAAACTGTAGATGCTGTCATCTTTATATTCATCAACATTATAGGCATTTTAATGAACCTTCCCTGTCATTTTAGAATTCCCTGATGGAATCAATCCTGTTACAAAAGAGAGGGGTGGACCTAAAGGCCCCGAACCTACACGTTTCGGAGACTGGGAAAGAAAAGGACGTTGTATAGATTTTTAATGTATAAATGTGTCTATTGCTAATAAAATATTTGTAAAAAATATAATGTACAGTAAAATCTCGCCTGGATTTGTAGTGAAGCTTCTTGTTTCTGTCGTGTTTGTGCTAAACTATCTGAGAGATATTATGTAAATAAACATGATGCTGCAAGTCAAGTTTTGGAGCTGTTCTTTGCTCACTGTACGCCTCATCTTTAATGCTATTTACAGTATGCAAGTCTAAGTGCGAGTATAGGGGTGTGAAACGGGTAGTCAGGGTCTTACTGAGATGTATGAGGGCTTGGATTTCTTTATGTATATAAACATTTAGGTAGTGTCCTGAAAGACCTTTTCGGTTTATGAGCCTAAATAACAATCATCCGAAGTACAGCCACCTCCGAGGAGATCAGTACTTGGGTGATCTCATCGGTTAGCACGGTGGTTCTTTGGGAAAAGCACCCCTAAGCGGGAACCATCCCCTCTGTCTCCATTAGAGTGGGTTGGGGTCTCTTTACTGTTTGTGGAGAAGGGATGGAAACTGTTTCATCTCATCTCACACTGATGACTGTGAATGGCATGATGGAAACAGGTATAATTTTAGGAGGGTCAGCTCATGATTGCAAGTTGTGTAGAGGTGCTCTACGTGCAGTTTCAGAATACTGTTCTTTATAACCTAGCTCATTGCGTGCTACTTGCCTTGTCTTTTCCTTAATAAATGGAGATGGCTGTTTGAAAACTGTCTAAATGCTGCTTGGGGAAAAATAACATTATGACACCTTATGGTCAAAGGGGTCTAATTACATTAGATGATCTAATATTACAGGTCTTAAAACTAAGTTACCTGACATTGAAGTAAATATCTTTCAAACTGAGCTCCATTCTTCATTCACTCACCTAGTTGTAAACATTGTAGTAGAGTGCAGATCTGCCACTTGTGTGGGTGCTTATTAATAAGAATAAGCTGTCATTATTAAAATGTGTGAACATATGCTCTGTATTTCTATGCAAGTTCTTTTTGATAGCCTAAACAAATGGATCTTCTCTAGTCTTCAACTGCAAATGTTTTCTTCATCCCTTTGTGTTTCCTTCTTGGTGTTTTGCTGATTTTTTTTTTTTCAACCTCTTCTCTTTGACTCTTAAACGCTCCCATTTATATATTCACAATTCCTATTAGCTGCTCTTGCCACAGCACCAGAGCGGGCGTTAAAATGGAATCAAAGTTTGCTGGAAAGCCCAGGACAGTCTCCCATTCTATGGCCTCATTTCTTTTTCCTATATGGATAATTTTTTTTGTTTTCTGTTATGCCCGAGCAAGCAGTAACTGAATGAAAGTCAGCTCTACTTCATGGTTTCTGTTGTTGTGCACGACTCTGGCTCCATGTAAGAATGTGTGGCTTTGCCCAGCTGATAAAACTCACCCAACTTGCAGCCATTGGGGGATCTCCTCATTGAAATCTGCCAGTATCACACATGATAAGATGTTTGACTCCCTGTGATGATGCCCTGCAAAAGTATTGAGTCTGTTGTTAGGTTTATCAACCAAATACCTCGCTGAAGAGCAAAATGAGATTTACAAAATCCCGTTTTTCATAAAATAGGTTAACTTGTAATTGCATTTTCAACCTTTAATCTTCTATAAATTTAAATTCTGCAACATGGTTTGGATATTGGAAAATTGGTCTGTGTTTATATTGTCATTTCCCTTCTGTAGTGTGACCGTTACATTTTCCCAAAATCTGTTGAAATTTTCAACTACCTAAATGTAGGCTGGGTCAGCTATCCTTAAACTTTAATATGTGCTGTTTATTAAAGTACTTGTTTCTAGCCATGATTTGCCTCTTCAGTTGCTACTGGGTTGGAAAATACTTCATTACTCAATACACCACATTTTCAAATAGGAAGCAGAGATTTTAATTGGAAACTTCTGCCTTTTCTGCATCATTATTAATAGGCTTAACATCTTAATTAGCAAAGAAGCAGTAATGCCACTGCAGTTATTTTAGTTCTGTAATTCTGAATCTTACTCTTCTTATCCATGGATTGTTGCATGAGTTCATTATCTTCTCTTACGAGGTTTTACCCTTCCCAGCACATGCTCCATGAATGTTTACCTAGTGCCACTTCTTGGCATTCCTGATTCTCAATTCCAATTGCCACCTTCAGCATAGGTTGCATCTGCAGCCCTCCCTGGCTGCCCGACTGCGCCTTTTGTATTTAGCGTAGAATGAACTGGTCTGACTTTTCCATGGTTTCCTTTACATTTCACTTAGTTATCTTCGGTCTCCCACTGCTTTGTGATTAAGGGCTGACCGGAGTGCCGCCCAGGCCCCTGCCTGTCTGCTCGCCTGCACACGATGGCTGCCGGAGCTCAGGCAGGTCCTGGGCACTCCTTGGCCGCATCCGTGGAGCCCCTGGATTTGTACGATGCTGATGAGAGTGCTGTCTGTACCAACAAGACAGTGTCTCGTAAAGGCAGGGATTTTGCTTTCTTTCAAAAAATAAAAGGATTCCTAGTAACCAGTGTTGTGAGCAGCTCTCAAGGAGTCGGCACTCAGGAAATATTGCTCTCACTTCAATCCTGAGGAGCTTCAGGCCCTTTTTACCACCTCTCAGGCCAGTGCCAGTAACCACCAAGTATTTGCTTAATTTGGTTAGGGAATGTGTCAGTAAGAGATAAGAAGCCGAACGTTTGGGCAAAATAACACGTAACAGCCCAAGAGTGAATGCCAAGGGGCCTGCCTGTGTGGTCTGGCAATCTGGCATTTAACAAAAAGAGGAGCCCTAGGCTCCTGTAATAATTAAGTCCAAAATAACATCCTGCGATGCTGCAGAATCACTTGTGGGCACCTATCAAAATCTATCCTGGTTTGAATGCAACAACCGATGCGACGATATCGTAGGGCATAAACAAGCATTTCTGGTTTGTTTTCTTGCAGTGTCTGCACTTAGGAAAGCAGCACTTCAGCACTTTTTCAGTGCTGTCTTCCTGCTCTTCCCGGATGATTAATATTAGCAATACACTGGGATATAGCATTAGGGTATAGCAATGGCTTGTGGCATTAGCCATTACATTAGCCACAGGTATATTTTTATCATAAATACTGATGGAATCTATTTTTGTAGCTCTTTTTGTTCACTTAACAGTGTACAGCAGCAGGGGTTGTATCCATTTTTCTGTTAAATTTCTGGGAGACAAAGGAAAATTGTTGTGCCTCTGTAAGCAAATTCTTGTAGTACTGGATCATGCTTGCTGCTCTGTTTTGTTTTCTTCACGAAAAAGCTGTATAGTGAATTTCTGCGGTAGTTTTTCTTTTCTAAAGTTAAAATTGTTCCTACTAGTTTGCAAAGATTTGGTGCATTATTAAGATTATGAAGCCTTTATTGTTTGAAGGAATTGCTCTGTAATTACTTTATTAGAAAATATGTGAAGTTGCACTTTGCAGTTAAAGAAAATGTTTGCTCTATATCGCCTTGTTTGGGAAGTATATATTTTAGTGCTGATTTTACTGAGTTAAAACACAAGGTTTATTATATAGTTGAATCAGAGTAAAATTACCCTTTAGGGTAGCAGATGTTTGTAAAGAACTGTAGAATGCTGTTATGACACTCCACTAGTTTTTCAGTTGACTGCCATAAACGATCACAAATTCCAGCGATCTGTAGTGACAGGCACATTGCATATCTTTTTATGACACTTATTTTGGTATTGTTGCTTAAAAAAGGACCACAACACCTTGTTCTGATATGTCAGGAAAATAGCAAAACTGTGTATTCGTTTATAAGAAAAGAGGATTTGGAAGTTCTGTGTTTTTTTTAATTGTTCATCAGTCACATAGCATCCAGCATATCAAAGCCTAAGGAAATGATTTGAGATGCGTTTCTGTGGGCTGTGGCAATCAGAAAACATGAAAATTGTGGCTATTCTCATGCTTTTATAAAACGCAATATGAAAGTAACTTTGCTTAGCTGGTGGTTGGTGTTTCGTATCAGACCAGCTGAGATGTCCAATCTGAATTCTGGGTATGGCTTGTGCTCCCTCTTACATCCCAGTAACTGCTGGGAACGGGTAGTCATGTGTAATCTTCCCAAGGACTTTTGTTGCAGAAGGGGTGCCACGGTAGAAATTGAATAATAATTATAAAGCTAGGTTTTGGCAAAGCCTGAAAAAAGAGTTCTGTTTAAAACAAGTGCTGTGAAGAGTGGAACTAATGAAGTCCTGTTTCCTCTGAGTGTCTTACACCTCCTGCAGATCCAGTCAATGTCTTTCTCCTTCTTCCCTTGTTGATTGACTTTTTCTCTACCAGGCAAGAGACAGGGCATCTTTCTGCCAATCTTTCCCCTCTCTGGGGGCATTATTTGAACCTCTTTCCCATCCACTGATTTTCACAGAGCTTGCAAGAACTTAGTTACCTTGGAAACTCTTCTCTCCTTGACACTTTCAGAATAGGTTGAAGTTACTCACTGGCTTCTAAAGTCACGGGCAGTGCATATACTGGCCTCCCATTCTATGGAAACCAAGCTGATGAGTAACTTTGATCACATATATTTTCTGCAGAAATATTCAGCATCTCTGTGCATTTTTCTACTGTGACAAAGGACTTTATGTTTTTTTTTTTCCCTCAAATAACGTCAAAAGTGGCAGTTAAAGCTTATAGCTGTAAGACTTGGGCATGATTTTTCCAGGCATTAAGTCTCCCAGTCAGCTGTAGTCTTAAACCTGTAACAACTGAAGTATTTTCGTGTTGCCATTTTTAAGATGAGAATGTCCAAGTAAGCTCTTTGAGGTCCTTACTTTAACAAAATAATTTATAATAAAGCTGACATACTTTGCCATCAAAACACGGTTCTCATTTTCAAATGTTAGTTTCTGACAAAATTACATGAGCTATGAAATGAACTGGTGGTCAGGTTAGTTCTAGAAGCCAGATATTGAGCTACTATTTACACTGGGACTCTCTCCTAATCAGCTGCTTTAAAATAAAGTGACTTGCCTCACCACCTCTGCGTACTTCATAATTAGTTGTGCTGGAGGGAGGTGTCTCTACAAAGTAGTCCATCTCAGTGCCAGGAGATGAATTCTTCATTGCAGATGGTGAATGGGAGGAAGTTTTAAGTGTGTCCTCTCCATTAACTTTTAGGGCTGTGCAAGTAGCTGTCCTAAGCGAGTTCCTTTTGATAGATGTCAGTGGTGTGGTGGTGGCAGCAGAGCGATCAGGGTGCCGGTGAGTGTGAGGAGGTGTGAANGGGTCTTGAATGTCTCCAGAGAAGGAGACTCCACAACCCCTCTGGGCGACCTGTTCCAGTGCTCTGATAGATAGATGTCAGTGAAGTAACTTGATGTCAGTGGTGTGGTGGTGGCAGCAGAGTGGTCAGGG
Organism: Baryphthengus martii; assembly: GCA_013396935.1. Classification (NCBI taxonomy): domain Eukaryota; kingdom Metazoa; phylum Chordata; class Aves; order Coraciiformes; family Momotidae; genus Baryphthengus; species Baryphthengus martii. Next base: position 52,275 of record VWZK01009818.1, on the reverse strand, counting down.
TGCCGGTGAGTGTGAGGAGGTGTGAACCACTCACTTCCTTCTCAGAGGGAGCTGAGGCAACAGGACCTGCAGTGGTTTTGCTGCCTGCGCCCTTCCTAAATGTTGCTGATGGGACAGGGGACGTTCAGGGCCAGCTCTCGAGCACCTTGTAAAAGGGAGTCTTCTTCCCTAAAAATGAGAGGAAAAAGGCTGAAGCCAAGACTATAAATTCCTTCTCCCTGTCCACCTCCTAAAGAAATACCTAAAGCATCATATAGCCAAGAGGGTAACACTGGGTGTATGTTTATATCCAGGTGACAGCAAGTATCGCAAACCTAGGAATTTGTGGGAGTTTTTTTCCCTAACAAGGAAAAGGTGAAGAGCGTGAAGCTAACAACTAAGCCGTCTTCATCCAATGTGCTGCTGAAAGAGAGGGAGCTAATATCAAGATAAAACTGACTAGAAATAAATTATTTGCTCAGCAAACCCTTAGTCCGTGTGACTTCCTCATGACAAGTTAAAGAACAAAGGGTGGTGTGTTTCCAGTTTCCATTTGAAAGCTCGGGAAAATTTCACCATCTCCTAGAAGAGACGTGAACAAATGTTGCTTAGGTCAGGGAACATCCTCCTTTTAGCCTGTTTTTTTTTCCCCCAGGCCTTTCACTTGCAAGTTCTACAGTATGCATGTGTGATCTTTAGACAGATTTTTTTTTCCATATGTTTTTTCTTCAGATAGGATTGCAGTATAATGACAGGTAACTGTTTGGTCTGGCAGGCGTATTGCTTCATCCTCCCTGTATATGGTGATGTCAGTTTTCCTGCCTGGCAATATAGACAGCTGTAGCTCTTTTATTATTAAATTGCACGTTACCTAATCCTGCTTTTACTTTTTGCCATCCTTGAAGCCATTTTTTGATAGACACCCTTAGCTTCTTTAGAGTAGTAACTGGATACTTCATAAAATTAATCACAAATTGCAGATGTTTCTTGCTTTCCCTTTCTCTGTAGGAAATCTTTTGATAATTTGTATTTTGTATGTGAAGATCTTGTTAACAGTCAAATAAGAAAGATAATCCCCGTGGGCTGGAGCTCCTCCATCCCCGAGTTGCATCTGACTCTCATATTCAGGTTCGTTATTCTAGTGATGTGTAGCTCTAGTGAGAAGTCAAGGGTTCAAAGAAGGAGAAAGAGATGCCTCGAACAAGTAGTATCAATTTCCCTGAAAGTTCATGTGTAGACCCCAAACTCATTTTAAGGCCTTTAATCGGCGCTGTTGAAGGTGGCTTAGCTGTTAACAGTTACGTAATTGAACATTTAACATGTGGCTGCGGTTCAGTCTGTGCGGTACGGATACGTGGGTATGTCGGGGTGGTCCCGAAACAAGTCACTGAGGTGATTTTAACAGGTTGATGGCTTGGTTTTGCTACATTGTTGGCTCACCTGTGAATGGCTGTGGGTAGAAACATCTCGTGACTGCCACAAGAGCTTTGGGTAAATGGGCTTCTCAGAACACAGTGACATCATCAGCGATGCACATGCCTGATATGTGTGATGTCAGCTCGGATGCTGGACCTGACCTTTCCATTTGCGCACCGATGCAGTTGCACGGAATAGCGTGAGGTTGAGCTCGGAGCCAGGCAGTTAATTACCTTCTGGTCCTATATGTTGCCTCCATTTTGAAGATAAGCTGGGATTTATGCCTCCTTAAGAACGGAGATCTCAAAGAGGCGTTTGTACCCACTGCTGTTTCGAGAGGCGTGCTGTGTCCTCTCGTCCCCTTGCCCAGGAAGACCTCTGATGGGAGAGCACCTGGCAGGGAGAGGCCGAGTTACACACTGAACAGGTGCAGGAGGGCAGGCAAATGCGCATTTGGGCAGCTGACGACCAGATGGTCCTTCCTGTAAAACCATTTGTAGTAAAGTGTGGGTTATACCGTCCGTATCGCAGAGAGCTGCCGTGCTCCGCAAACCCTGCGCCGGGAGGAACAATGGAGCACTCTAAGCAGGATTTGTGCAGCGATTGCGGTGGTTTTAGCCAAGCCAGAAAGCACAACAGCACCAGGATTCGAGGGAAGAAAAAGTATTTCATTTCCCCGTATTATTGACAATAAGGGGGCAGAATGAGATGTCCAGAGCATTACTGTAGGGTGCTGTGTCACTGCACTGAGCTGAGGGAACCCTCTGTGTTTGCCCGTTACTAACTACTTGTTACATACTACAATATTTCTGTCTATAACTGCCTTGTTTTTCTATTTTCTGGACCACAGCCTCGTATACTTTGAGGCTGAAGAGAAAATGAATTTTTTTTTATTTTTGCCACCAGTGGCAGCTTTGTTGTGCTGGGGCAGACAAGCACCCGAGCCAGGAGAGGTGGGTGGGGTGACCCCAGGAAGGGGTCACAGCCGTTCACCGAAGGAGGGTTTTGGGAGCCCTTCTACTGCCTGCCCTGTGTGCACAGTTCAGAGGCCCACAAGCACTTGCAGCAGTGAGTGGTCTGACCTTTGCCAGCAGATGGGGAACAGAAGATAGGCAGGAGGAGGCTTCCCCATCTGAATTGGCATTAGGCCTCAGCTAAACGGCTGCAGGAGCTGGATCCTGGATCCCAGCAAGCAGGTCTCTGTTTCTGGAGTCATCCTGAAACATCTAACTGACCTTTTCTCCTGGCCTTTTCCTTGTTGCAGCAAGTGCTGCGTACCTTTCAAGTCTGGTCATCAGAAAAAAAAAAGAAAATTTAACTCATTTATTTTATATCATAATAAAAGTTTCGATTCTTACCTCTTTTTTGTGCTCTGTCGTCTCTGCTTTGACATGATCCCAGAGTTTTCCCTGCATGTGTGTTTTGGTTTTTTTTTCCTTTTGGTTTGTGAGAACAAAAAAAAGGTTTACATCCTTTCAGATTGTGTTGAAACAGGGGACTGATGGCCAAGCAGCATTAATGATGGCACTGACATGATTTTAGACCACAGTGGCACTGGAAAGCATGACATTGGTTTGTTATCCCAGAGCAGAGGAAAGAGAATTGCTCCTGGTCTTTGGGAGAAAATTAATGCATGGAGCTTGCTTCATCATCTGCTGCTCGCTGGGTGAGGTATGGTAAGGTATGGAATGAGATGATGAGTAGGGATGGGGAAATTTGGCAAGAAACCCCTTTAACGCTTTGGGCTGCCTGGTCCCTAGGAAATTCTCAGATAATCTGATTTGGGAATAGCAACCCAAATTTCACTTTGTGATCAACAGGACCCTTTCCATCTGCTATACTTCAACAGCCAGACACACTTCCATAAAACAGGAGTGGCCTAGAGGTCATACTATTCCTGGTCAAACTTTCCTAAGCCTGTGTTGGCCTTTTTGGTTGGTCGGTTTGTTTAAAGTTAGGCTGTCCGCAAGGAAGTTGCCTTATTAGAGCCAGTTTTAGCTTGAACACGCTGCTTTGCTAGACTTAGGGACAAGAGGCCTGGATTTACCATGGATTCTATGACAGGCTCAGTTTACTGGAACCGGCCACTGATGCCTTGGTAATTTGCTGACACTGACTGGCACACAGGGGTTATTTTTACTTAGATATACTAAGCAGTAGAACAGTAGAACGCCCTACAGCGCATCACTGGTGGCACACATCAAGAACAAGTTCTGTGGGAAGTCAGCCCGCTTAGTTTCCTGTGACAGGATGACCAGGCACATCAGTAAATGTCACCGCTCCCTCTTACGCATTATGTTGCATCCAACCCCAAATTTATCATCCTTTCCTATTGTCTCACTCCCAATACTTTCAGCTCTCTTCCTCCATTCACATCACTGGATGTGCTTAAATCCAGGTTGGATGGGGCCTTGAGCAACCTGGTCTAGTGGGAGCTGTCCCCGTCATGGCAGAGGGGTTGGAACTAGATGATCTTTAAGTCCCTTCCAACCCAATCCATTCGGTGATTCTGTGGTTCCTTGGCTGTGGGCTGGGCAAACCCAAGCGGCTGCAGTATGTATGAGTCACCGTGCTTTCCTCTTAGGCCCTGTAGGTGCAGTTCCTCTTTCTGGTCTTCTTTGGCAAGACTAGAATATGTATATTGTTCCTCTCCATGGAAGCAAATTATTTCAATGACAGCGTCCCACGCAGAGCTGAAACTAAAAATTGTAACCGGTTCTAGAACGTGAATGTCTAAATACATTCACATGTCCTTATTCATATATATATAAATATATATCTACATACCTAATACAGAAATGTTTGCAGATTTCATCCCACTGTGGGAGGTTGGAACTTCATGAAACTGTTTCACAATGTATCAAAACTTGCTAGATAACAGTTATAATAAAATACTTTATGTAGTAAAACTAGAGGTAATAGTACTCTACTTCTGGAATTTGGTTAGTTTATAAATATTTTATATCATTTTGAAAACTGAAAAAGTTACAAGCGGATCAAGACTGGCATAAAAAGCAAATACTATGGTGTTATCTCCACTACGGAGAAGCTGTTTAGCAAGAGCACGTTTGTTGTGGTCACGAAAGAGAAACCCTGATGGGACACACCAAATTGTAAAAGAACTGATAGTATCTGCTGAAACCATATACCCAAAATCCAGGTAGGCCAGTATCCTTCATCTGACTGAGGTATCACCCAGTGCTTTGGTAGAAGTCCACTCGTGACAGACACTGTGGAGCAACAGCAGGATGATTTTCCGTTTCAGTCTTCCCGTATGTCTTACCATGGTCTTACAGTTTAGCTTTTAAGCATATGAAGCTTTTCAGTACAGTTCTTTTTCAGGCCCCATGTTTCTCAAGCAGTCTGATGTCTTGTACACAAAACAAACTGGCAAGAGACAGAAGTAATATACAAAAGTATAAATTAACTTTGGAAATAATAACGTATGGAGCATTTTATCATCTCCTCCTTTGAAATTGCTTCTGAACAGTCGTTTTTTTAATGCTCTGATTAGTCAAGAGGACTTGTAGTGTTTCCTAAGTGGAAAAAGATAGTCAATAAAAGGATAAACATCATTTAAAAAAGTAATATAGAGAATAAATTTAAGATACTAGAGACTCGATCAATTCTAACATTTCTACTGACTTCAATGTATGTGAGACTGAATCCAGTGTGAATAGAGATGTTTTTTTTCCTCATTGCAAATACTCAGCTGAAGCTACAAGAAGGCACGTTGGGTATTTCTCATTTATAACAACAATTTCATTACACTTTTCTAGTAGTGGGAGAACAAAATTTGAAATGCTGTCAGATGTAGTTCTGTTTCTGAGTGGAGAAACCTCTCTGGGTCTGTCAATCTTTTGCTTTGTTCTCTTTTCAAAATTTAGTCATAGGTGAATCCTTGCTTTTGCCTATTCACATGGTGTTCAATCCTATTCATGTATTTTATTTTTATGACTTTTATTTCCACCTGAAATTCTAATATGAACAGCAACTAATTTCCATGATCTGTATCCTGCCCTCTAATTGCACGTGCCAAAACAAGAGGTCGGAGGGCTACGTCATTCTTGGTTTCTCCCCAGGTATGCACGGTTTGCTGTATTCCTGAGATTGAAAAACGATTCCTGGACAAGTATAGCCCCTATTTCTTACTCTTCTTATCCAGCTGAGGCTCATGCGGTTTCTGTATCTCATGGTGTTTGCTTTTCTACTCGTAGACCGTCTTGCTGTTCTGTAGTGGTCACAGAACTAGCACAAAATGCTTCCTTTGCATCATCGGTAAACAATGGGAAGAATTTGGAAAAATACATAGAACCTAATACTTGGTAATCAACATTCTCTCAGTTTTGGTCAACAGTGCTCAGAGAGCTGTGTCATATGAACCTAAACCATGTCAGTCGTGGCTGAAGTGTGTTTAAGAACAAGAAAAACAAGGAAGAGTGCAAGAACAATGAAGGTTGTGTGTATGAATGGATTTATTATAGTTGGCTAACAGTGGAGAATGCCACTTACTGCATGGAGTAAGGAATTAGGGTCTGCAGAAGGCAATAGTAATTAAAAATTTCTTTGGAAATATGCTTGTGCACATATCCCTTCTTGAGTAAGAACCAACTTAAATGTGATATATTGACAGTTTCTCTCTCTAAAGAAGTGGACAGTTATTAATACTTTTGGATGCTAATCAGAGATATTTTCAAAGGCAAAGCGCAGATACTCTGTGCAGCCTGAGAAAGTGTCAGCACAAAGACCCAAGTGCTGAGGTCCCATTCTGCTCTCTGGGCAGCTGACACTGTTGCTGCGGGTTCATCGTTAAGTTAACAAGAGCCCATCTTCTCCCTCAAAGAAGAATTTTGGAGAAATCATTGACTTAAACCCTTACAGTAAAAAAAACAAAAGGGATTATTTCCATTTCACGTACACGACAATGCGAGCCGAAACACCTGAAGAGAATGGCTGTCGAACACAAGCGTCCTGGCCAGGATGACACATAACATCAACAACCATTTGCACAACTGGAGACATCTGAACAAAATCTGTGATAACACTGTTCAGCAAGGTGAAAGTCAACCTCTTTGTGAAGGAAAGCATCGGTTTCCCAGACTCCCTGGCAGTCAACATCGGCAGGCTCTTTCATAGAGCACAGGGGCGCTTGTCAGGGAAAGCTACGGATCTGGGCTCCGCTAAAGGCCGCACAGGAGGAGAGAGAAACAAGACTAGTAAGTTGCATCTGTCAGTTAGAGGTGAAAACAAACACGCACTGTCCTCACACAAGTGACCTCTTAGAAACATCAGCTAAACCCCTGATTTTAACACACTAAACCATGTGTGCCGCATTCGGACTGTCTCCAGTGTGGGGGTTCTTTGTCAGTTCTTACGCACACACTTCAGAACAAGTATGGCTGCGGGTGACCAGAATAAAACTTCGCGGAAGGAATCACATCAGTGCTTGTGCAACAGCTTAGCATCTTTTAACCACTTTTAAGCAGTTCTTTTCTGTAACTCGATATTTTTTCTCAGTTTTTACTCATTCTGGGCATTTCCTTTTTTTTTTTTTTCTTTGTCAGTGTTTCATTAACAAAATCGGGTTAGTTAAAGGAGAAATCCCATTTATTCTTAATTTCAATTTACTATGAAGTTCTTCGCCTTTCTAATACCAGCCAATAATTTTTCATAGTGTTTATGCTAAAAGTACAATTTAAGCAAATTCCATCTGTGGAAGTTGTTTATCTTTGAAAATTTAAAGAAAAAGTTTAGGACTCCTCACGGCAATCACTGACTAATAAAAAAGCTTCAAATTCTGACAGTGATGTAGATTTCAGATGATGTATTTTTAAATATTTCCCTTCATCCACATTTGTATTAATAAAAGTAAAAATACTCCAAAAAAAAAAATGTTCTCTATTTTTAGTTTACTAAAAATGGGCTTTTTTAGCAGAAAATACGACCTTTTGGTTCTTACTACAGATGAAAGAGGGTAGCTTTAGGACTAAACCAGAAAGCTGTAACTCCACATATATAAGCCCCACAGCTAAACCAAGGCATGTAGAGCATCCAGTGTTTGCATTTTCAAGCCCAACTGGTGCCCACCGGCTGGGCACCTCTCAGCTGGAGACTGGCTCTGCAAGCTTTGCAGTCTTCACTCTGGTTTTCTGAGGGACAAGTTGTCTGTCTGAAACTTCATGAAATATTGCTGGCTGCCCACTGGCTTTAGCTGTAGCTCAGGCTCCTGCAACTCTCTCCCAGATATTTACCTCAAGAGTGCTGGGGACTCACGAAGCCTCTTGCCACAGACCCCCAGCCTGAGCTAGACAAACTGCCCACGCATCATTAGGCAGAAGCAGCATTTTTCTATCATCTGCTGTTTCTCACACTGATGGCTCTTTTAAGTATTTCTCACAATCTAGAAATAGGTATCGGGATGTTTTCTAACGCCCCCAAATGCTTTGTGAATTAGGTCCATTAAGAGTGCAAGGCTTCAGCTTAGGAGATACAGAAGCTAAGACACATGGGGTGTTTTAGTCTCAGCCAGAAATGGGATCAGATATGGGAAAACCTGCTTACCTTCCAATTCTGCTCCCCTGAGCAGCTCCTGGTGGCTTTGATTCCCGGATGAGTCATGCCAGAAACTCTCCTGTATCTGAGGCATCTTGATGCCAGAAAGGTCAACAAAGTGAGAGAGCTGCTCTCAAGTGCAGGAAGCAAGTGTTTCCTTGAACCTCAATATCCATGCCACCTTCTAAAAATAAACATGAAGCAGATAGATAGATATTTCAAAAAGAACAAATGAGCACAAGGCAAACATCTTCACCTTAATTCAAGCTCCAGGGATGCAGGACTTGATAATAAAAGGTTCTTTAGCAAAACTTCAACTGCCGTAAATCAGATATCACTTTAAAAGGAGGCCAGTACATTATCTTCATCTTATAGATGAGGAAACTAAGTCCTTGGAGGTGAAATGACCTGGCCTAGGTCCACCTGTATTAGATTACACCCATTTCATCCAGGCAAAAATGCTATCTCTGACTACGACCACCAGACACATCACAGGAAAGTACAAGAAAACACACATTACATGTATTGACAAATACGCCTGTTTACAATATTGTGTGCTGCAAAAGTGAGGTTGATGCAATTGGCAAGTTAAAAATTCAGTCAAAAAAATAAAGCCATAGGAAATAATTTTTTTCTTTCCTTTTATAGGATATAAGTAGGTTATGGAAATATCTGCTACAAAAAAA